>CM059999.1:41687129-42287129 GCA_030463065.1 Aphidoletes aphidimyza
AACAACATTTTTTCTGACTCAAATTGAGATTGAACAATATGAATCAAAGTGAAAACGATAAAAGTCAGAGGCAGGAAGCTACGGTTGTCTCCGAACTATTGGCTTCATTTGGAAATGGGCGACAATTTGGGAATTCACTTGACGATGATTTGAATCAGCAGCGGAATCAAAACACAAACAATGTCAACATCTCGAATTTGAGTGAGTGTTCGATTGAATTCACTCTATGAAAATATCAACAGATTTCTTTTAAATGCTTTTTGTCTAGCAAAACAAGAAGTGATTGAAGCAAACGAAGTGGATGACAGCGGTGAATTGAGTGGAAATCAATCACGCAGAATTAAAACTCAATGTGGAAATGGAAACGATAACGGAAATGAGTTGAACGCATCGATGAGTAATGACAATGGCGAAGGGAATAGTGATGAGGTGTTTGTTAAAAATGAGGTCGATGATGATTGGCTCGAGGCCAAGCAAGAGATAATCGACGAAGACATTCCAATAAGAACATTTTACCCAAATGGTGACTCAGCGAATGACGGCAAAAAGACAGCCGAAGCTGATTTGTCGATGATTCACTGCAGTGACGAGTTGCGTGTCAAAGAAGAGTTCGATATTGAACCAAAAGAAGAAATGATTGACAAAGACATTCCGATCAGAAGATTTGATCCAAACGATGTCTCTTCGAATGGCGGATACAGAACAAATGATGATGCCGCAAATGGAAATAGTGCTGGATCGTCTTTGCGACTGAAAGAAAGAGTTAAGGAGGAACCACCATGTTCAAAAAATGTGAAGCGATTCAATTGTAAGCTTTGTGAATATGGAACTGATCACAAAGGACATTTCAATAAACATTTGCGAACGCATGCAAATGAGAAAGCCTTTCGATGCAGTCGGTGTTTGAAACGCTTCACACATTCGTCGAACCTAAAAAGACACGAGGCGACGCATAAGAATGAACTTCCATTTCATTGCTCGAATTGTTTCCGTGGATTCTTTCGAAAGAATGAAAAAGAGATTCACGAAAAGAACTGCAGAAATCGTAGCTATGAATGCTATGTTTGTATTTCACCACCGATAAGACACATTTGGTTAGACACATGCGGTCGCTCACCGGAAATAAGCCATATCGATGCACTCGTTGCTCCAAAGGATTCACAATGTTGCGCAATCTCAAACTGCACACGACAACCCACAAGGACAAAAGACTCCCGTTTCATTGTAAAGGATGTCTTCGCAGATTTTCGAAGGAGAGCGCAAAGAAAGCTCATGAAAAAGTCTGTCGATATCGTCGTTATGAATGTGACATCTGCAAGAAATATGTCACTGCTTATAAAACTCATATGGAAAGACATGTGCGAATTCACTCGGGTGAAAAACCGTTTCGCTGCGAGGTGTGCATGAAATGCTTCACTCAAAAAGGCCATCTTAAGAAACACTTGAACAACGTTCACAACAGGCGCAACTCGTGAATATGGGAAACGAGCACAAGTCCCATCCAAAATTCAAACTCAAAAAAAGAAATGAACTTGAAACTACACTCGAATAATTACATCTGAATTGAATTTGGTGATTAGATTTGGTTTGGATCATCAATCTATCCTATCTTAAAATTTCAATCACTTCGAATGAATCGAGCTTACTTAAAGAATCGAAAATTGAAAAACAAAAATCGAAAATTCTAGAAAAATTAAATGAACAATTGGAACTTCATTGGTGCACTTGGTAATCAGAGTCTCAAACATTGAATGTAAATGAAAATTGATAATAATTTGTCACACACAAAATTTGGATTAAAACGGTCAAAATCTAAAGAATTTGAATTGATTTTGTTATTTATTGAAACAAGCATCCTCACGACCAAATTGTTTAACATTCATCTCTTGGGTATCATTTGATTTGGAATTTCTCATTTTGTCACTCCAAAGTACACTCATTTCTACCATTGACTCAATTCGTGCATTTTGGGAGTTCATCTTTAAATTGGTCCAATTAAAAAAATTCAGCTGATCGGACTGAGCAATTCGAATGGCCGAATGTGGTTTAGAATTTTGTAGATTAAATTTTTCCCCCAAAAAACCAATGCCTTGTGTCGAACAACAATCTTCCAATTGAGTTCAATCACACCAAAAATTAACAGATAAAATTCAGCTGAAGAACAAGTTGATCAAACAAAATGACACAAATTCCAATACGAGAAGAAGTTGCCAAGAAAATAGATCGTTATCATTCGGAATATCACAAAACAATTTCGTTGTTTTCGATGAATTTACAGTTTGAATCAACCGCCTCACAAATGACGTCAGAATGTTATCTGAAGCAGTCTGAAGTTGATTGTTTTTGACTCTGAATTTCAAAACAACTGAATAAACATCATCAAACCAATTCGACTTGTGAAATCCTTTGGAAAATTCATTCTCAATCGGTTTTGACTTATTTTGCAAATATTTATTTAGTCGGAGGTAAACAAAACTTCATTAGAATACGTTTTTGGTAATTGAATCGCGTATGACGCGCTGAATTCAATCGACTGCATACATTCACGCTCTCAAGTGTCATCTGACATTTCAGTTTTACTTGACAGAAAGTGAACGTACTTCACACGAGATTAAGGTTTTTTCTTCTCTTTGTGAAGACAAATTAAGAATTAAAAAATCCCATTTTTGGCTTCAATTGAACAATTTTGATGAATAAATAACAGAAATTATTTAGTGCTTTTCGTTACTTCCAAATCACAATCACAATTTGTGACTTGATAAAATCATTCGCATTTGGCACATTTGGTCGGAAACAAAGACATTTACTGCAAGTAATCATTTAAATTGAAAGCTCAAGGTAAGAAGATTCAACTATCTGAGTCAAATTCATTCCAATAAGAATTGTTTGTGACTTGTGAAATGTGGTGGAGATTTTTCATCAGCAGACTATTTTTTGATTCAAGACATTGCTGTAAATTGTTGCTAAAGCTGTCGTTTTTTTCGCTTTTATTGAAAGATCAAAATGACACCATAAATAATTCATTGTTGATTTCCATTTCTCATAGACTAATCACGACCTATTTCCGGGTTCAAATGAGATTGAAAAACATGAACCAAGGTGAAAAGGGAAATGGTCAAGAACAGGCTGGTACTTCTGTCTCTAAACTGTTGGCTCCATTCGGAAACAGGTTTAGATTTGGAAATTCACTTGACGATGGTTTTGATTCGCCACTCAACCAAAACACGAACAATGTCAACATCTCTGATTCGGGTGAGTGTTCAGTTGATTTCACTTTATGCAAATCATCAGCTGATTTCTGTTCAACAATTTTTGTCAAGTGAAACAAGAAGTGGAATACAATTACACGGAATCAAAACTGAATGTGAAAATGGAAACGACAACGAAATTGAGTCGAACGCAGCGATGAATGATGGAAACAGTAATGAGGTTCATGTCAAAAATGAGCTCGATGACGATTGGGTCGAGCCCAAGCAAGAGGTAATCGACGAAGATATTCCAATAAGAACATTTAACCCTAATGGTGACTCAGCGAATGATGGAAACATTGAATTGAATAATCCAAGATCTTCCTTGAGATCGACGGGTATCAAAAAGACAGCCGAAGCTGATTTGTCGATGAATCACTGCAGCGACAGGGTGCGTGTCAAAGAAGAGTTCGATATTGAACCCAAACAAGAAATGATCGACGAAGACATTCCGATCAGAAGATTTAATCCGAACGACGTCACTTCGAATGGTGAATACAGTGCAAATGATGTTGCCGCAAATGAAAATAGTGCTCGAACGTCTTTGCGACTGACAGAAAGAAGCAAGGAGAAGCCATCATGTTCAAAAAATGCAAAACGATTCAATTGTAAGCTTTGTGATTATGGAACTGATCTTAAAGGTAACTTAAATAGACATTTGCGAGCGCATACAAATGAGAAACCCTTTCGATGCAGCATTTGTGAAAAAGGCTTCACACAATCGTCGAATCTCAACAGACATATGGTGACCCATAAGAATGAATTTCCATTTCATTGCTCAAATTGTTTCTGTGGATTCTTTAGAAAGAATGAAAAAGTTGCTCACGAATACAGCTGCAGAAATTGTAGCTATGAATGCTATGTTTGTAGGTATTTCACCATCGTTAAGAAAGATTTGGTTAGACACATGCGGTCGCACACCGGAAATAAGCCATATCGATGCAGTCGTTGCTCCAAAGGATTCACACAATTGCGGACTCTCAAACTGCACATGACAACCCACAAGGACAAAAGACTCCCGTTTCATTGTAAAGGATGTCTCCGCAGATTTTCGAAGGAGAGTGAAAAGAAAGCACATGAAAAAGACTGTCAATATCGTCGTTATGAATGTGACATCTGCAAGAAATATGTCACTGCTTATAAAACTCATATGGAAAGACATGTGCGAATTCACTCGGGTGAAAAACCGTTTCGCTGCGAGGTGTGCATGAAATGCTTCACTCAAAAAGGCCACCTTAAGCAACACTTGAACAACGTTCACAACAGGCGCAACCCGTAAATATTGGGAACGAACACAAGCCACTATTGAAACTCAAACACGAAAATAGAAATGAAATGGAAACTCTTTGTTGAAACTACACACGAATAATTACACCTGAATTGAATTTGGTGATTAGATTTGGTTTGGATCGGATCGTCAATAATAATGATCAATCATACAAAACTGTAATCGAGCCGCCTGAATAGAGCTCGAATCACTTCATATTCATTTTAACATTTAGTAAGTAAATCAGAAAATAAAGCAAGAATAATTACACACAAAAAAATTGATTTTTTTTTTTGAGGACATTGAATTCACAGTCCCAGAAATTGAATGTAAATGATAACTGTTTACACATGTGCGAAATAAAACCGTTCAAAACCAAAGGATTTGAATTTCTTTTTTTTTTTGCGCCGAACTTCACATAATACATTTTCATTCTTTTTGATTCATATGATTGACGGAATCTCAAATATGATAAATGGGCTTACATGCGTAAGGCTTACTTTTCCGCACTTTTAACCATCAAGTGATTTTGTAAAATTAGTTTTAATGTGAAAGTAAACATAGTGAAATTACAAGAAAACGTCATCCAATCGACCTCAAATTTCATTTAGACCAATTTTTCTACAAAATAAGCAATTTATATGGGTTCGGAGCAGTGAGTCAAAAATTGGTGGTTCCACCTATTTTCTGAATCCAATCTATTTTATGACCACAAATATGGAATGAATCAATTTTTAAATCTCAAAACCATTATAGTTTGTCCCAGGGTAGTCAAATGGACCCGCGGAATACATTTAGTACTCATATTCGCGGTACTTTCCATATTAAATTGAATTTCCAAGCAAAATAACCACATTCGCTTGAGTCAGTCATGCACCTCAACGACTACTACAATACTGCTCAAAATTGGATGATATCTTAGTGCTATGAAGTCCAAACCATTTTTGATAGTGGTCCACGAGTCAAAGATTGGATTTGAGCGCAAATTGATTAATAATTTTGCGTATGGCGTACGTGTACGAATTTGATGAATTTCGTCTATTTTGGCTGCAAATTTGAGAAATTTCACATCAAATATGGAATGATTGTATTAAGGAATCTCAGAACTAATATAGTTTGGCCCAGGAAAGTGAAATAGGCTCTCGAAAAACATTCAGTAGGCTTATTTGTGGTAATTTCGTTCAAAAATGGCATTTTTAGGGCAATAAACGTATATTCACTTGAGAGCATGGTGCGCCAAAACGGCTATACCAATATTGCTCAAAATTTAATGGGATCTAAGTCTAATAATTTCCAAAAAATGGTGAAAATTTGAAAACGATCAGTGGAGTCGTTTTTGAGCTATCGTGGTAACAAAAAACGTGACAACGGACGGCGGACGGCGGACAAAGGACGGCGGACAAAGGACGGCGGACAACGTGCCACAGCCCCACATCAACATGAGCTAAAAACGGTTCCACTGCATTCCTATGGGTTCCAAACTTATAGAAAAATCATTTTTGGGGTTTCCAAAATTTGGGCCAATCGCAATACTTTTACGCATCACGTGGTGTGCGGAAAAGTAATGAGTGCAATTCTCAAGATTGAGTTGAATTGAATGAGCCAATTTTTCACCTAAGTCCAGTGAGTGATGTGTCAAGCCCTCTTCTGAGTCACTCACTCACTTATTCTCCAATTCCACTGGAAAAAAAAAAAACAAAACAAAAAAAAACATATTACAACTTCATTCACGTCAAATTTGAGTGCCGCAAATGAATTGATACAATTTATTGAGCAAAAACTAAAAAATTGTGTAAAAAATAAATAATCTCGATTCTTGTTATTGTTTTGGCCAAACCAATTAACTTAATTAGCAACTACAGCCAAGTCTTCATATTTCGGAATACATTCCACATTCCGAATATCATCAAAATACCATAAATCGATAAATCTCAATACAATCTATCGATTTGATAATCAAATCCATAGACCATAAATGGGTTTACGTGCGTTAAACTCAACTTTTTGGCACTCTTTAGCATTAAGTGATTTATAAAATTGATTTTGATGTGAAAATAAGCGTTGTGAAATTACAATAAAACGTCATCCAATCGACCACAAATTCTGTTTAGACTGTTTTTTTTTACCAAAATTGTCATTGATTAATGATGAATAAATTGACATTATAATGAGCTCATTAAATACAATTCTTATGAATTATCATTCAATTTTCCATTTGGAAAAATGTCATCTGAAATTTCTGTCCTGAATCATAGTTTCGTTGGTTTAATTCTTTCAATTCGAAATCAATGCTTAATTTACTGGATAATTAGTAATTGTTAATTCCACAACGTTAATTAAATTACTCAATCATTTCTCTAAAAATTACTTCAAAAATTCAAATCTGAACTTTTAAAAACCTACACAAAACCAATTAAACGATTCAAAATACGTTGAATTTGGAAACGAATCAAGCTCAAAAGAGGAATATAAATATAAGGAAGGAAACTTTACCGAAACTGTTCAACTTCAATCTTTGAATGGTTCATTAATACACTTTTCAAGTGAAGACCTAGTTTCACTTAGTTGGAGTTTTATTTTTAAGAATCACCAAAATTTAATAAAAGATTCAATTTGAAGTCATGAAATTGTTTCAGCATAACCAAAAGATGCTTTCTTTCGCGATTGTTCGTATCAAAAGTGTTGTTCCGGCATCGATGACTGGCGGCAATGTGCCAACAAAAACCGTTTATTCATATCCATTTCATTGGAAACATTTGATGCCCTTCACTGCTATCGCATGTAGTTTGTTGTTTGCATGGATTTTCATCATTTTCGAAGCTGAATCATTTCTCGATTATACACGTGCTTTATATCCAACATTATCGGCCATCCATTTGTTAATTTGTCTCACAGTTATAACATGGAAAAAAGTGCAACTGTTCGCATTGATCGATAAATTTGAAAATGTAATCGAAAAACGTAAGCTCATTTTTATGTGATTTTCTTCTATTCAAACTGATTGGGAGGGGAAAAGGCTTTATAAAACTTTCATTTTAGGATTGAAGAATCCAACATCCAAAGCAATTTACGAGGAAGCAAATGTAATGGTCGAAAAGTGGTCGAAAATAATCCATTTTGCTTTGGTCACAGCAACAACTTCGGGAATTTGCCTTCCATTTGCCATTGCGAGCTATATTTTTTATTACGTCAATGGCCTGGGACGTGATTCATTTGTTTTACCATTCTTGATCTGGTAATCCGGTTTGAAATAAACTATGCTTTAACTTCAAATGTTCTGATGTAATAAATTTTCATTCAATCAGGTTCCCATTCGATTGGAAGCAACCCTTTGAATACATATTCGCTTTAGGTTTGGAATTGATGGCAGCTTTTTACATTTTATTAATTTGTGCAGTTATGATGGCGTTTCGAGTTGGATCTTGCTTGTTGATGATTGCATTTGCTGATGATATCATATCAGATGTGGTCAATCTCAACAGACGCTATCGAGAAAATGGGATTGAATCAACATCCACATCCGCATTCTATAAGGAACTTGGTCAAATTATTCAATTCCATTCAACAGCAAAACAGTTAAGTCATGAGACAAACTCAAACTTTACAAAGACTTCAAAACTATAGATGATTCATTTTCAGATTAACAAATGACTATAACGACATGTTTAATAAGATTTACATGTTTTACATCGTATGGGCGGGAGTAACTATCTGCGACTTACTTTTGATAATTCAATATGTTTTCGTTGAGTATTTCATTCCCACAAATTATAAAACTCATTTTTGCCAGACATTTCATTTAGAATTGATTTTAATACAACAATTTCTTTTCTTTTTTTTGTCCTACTATGTTGTGAAATTTAGTTGCATGACAAATCAAATATCTCGTTAATCGAACAAATGGTCGTTTTGTTATTTTGGTCATTTGCAATAATCTTTGAGTTTTGTGAAATGAGCCAACGCCTAACTGCTCAATACGATAGCATCGATCTGTTTTATCTATGTGATTGGTACACTTATCCAATCAAAGTGCGCCGCATTATGCCAGTGATTATTGCAAACACACAACAAGAAGTGATTTGTAAAGGATTTGGCAATCTTTTGTTCTCACGCGAAACCTTCAAACGGGTATTTTATGAAAAAGACTGATGAAAGCTAAAAAATGCAACAAAATCTGGAGCACATGCAAATTGCTTCTGTATTTTTGTGCATTTTTCAATGCAATTTGAAAATGTTTTCTCACCTATGATGTTTTCTTACCTCAATGTTCGTCTAAAATAATTTTCCCATTTATTTTAGGTGGTTAATGGTGGATTTTCGTATTTCATGATTCTTCGTCATTTTTTAAAATGAATACGTGATCAATGATCACTGATCATTGATCGATAATATCAGAATAATGGTGTAAAAGTGAAGAAGAGTGTAAAATCATTGAAAATCGCTCACATTGATGGTGGCTATCAAATTGGATGTTTCATTATTACAGAATCTATTATACTCACCAAGAAGACCGATTGCAAAACTAGAGTTAAAATGCAGACTTTTTACATATTTGTTCATATATTATAAAATTGGCGTTGAATATTATTATTTCGTTCAAATTTAAAAGAAATCCAAATACAAATAAATTGAATTACGATTGTATTCCATAATTTATATAATTGAAATAATTAAATTATATCGAGTTCATATATTTGTGTCAGTTGGAACGTTTGGGACAAATGATTGCTTACAGCCAAAAACAAAACGGTATTTTACCGCCCTTTCCACGGAATAGATATAATTGACAATTTGGTGTTTTTACTTCATCACGGTCATAGCATGAAGATTATGACAGGTGGGCAACGTAGCTTCTATGGCAGCTGCATACATTCTCACATTGTGCTAAAAGTGGAACATTGTTGTGCCAACAGTAGTACAAAATCAGTGGTTGCCAGCTGAAACTCAGGCGCTGCAATTAGCATTGCTGGTCGTATTCAAGCATTGACCACGGTTCAAATATATTTTGAATTTCAGAGTCCAATAAAATAGGTCTGGACATTTGCGTTGGCACAAATCAAATTGCCTCGCAGTCATCTTATGGCATGGAATCAAGAGAGAATTCAAGTGTGCAGGCCCCTGTTTCACAAACAATAAAATCGTGAGAAGTTCTCAAAACTTATCATTTTTGAGAACTTCTCAGTCCCGTTTCACAAAAAAAAATCATGAGAAGATCTCAAGAATTCTTAGTTTGAACAGTAATGTTGACGTCATTTGCATTGATTTGTTACAAAGAGTGAATGAGGTTATGTGTACCACGTTTTTGTTCAATGAACAGTTTTATAAACTTTTTTTTGTAAGTGATTTTTCATGAAAAATTAATATACTGCAACACTTTTTTTTTATAAATGTAATGAAATAATATATTACCGTAAAGCCTATTTTAGTTCTCCGGAAAAAATTCTCCATACAATTACTCAATGAATCCTATACAATATCCGATTTTTTTTTTGAAAAATAATATTTCTGACATTTTTTTCGGAAAATTGTAAACTATGCAAAAAAAATCTTTTGAAGCGATATGGCAAAAAATTCTTCCGGAAGTGCTTAGAAATTTATTGAATTCACCAAAATGCGAGTGTAATCTTTGAAAATAAAAATGTAACTAATTATTCCCTGAAACTCTCAAATATGCAATTTTTATGGAACGAAGAATTAAATTTTATGGAACGAAGACAAAAAATCGTTTTATCGTTTTCACACTTGTACCATTGACAATAAAAATTCCGGTAAATTCGTGAGAACTTCTCATAATTTTTGAGGCAAGCAAGTAGTTGCCTCAAAAATTTGCGAGAACTTCTCATTTATTTCAGAAAAATCTCAAAATGGCGGACATAATTTCTCTAAGCTTTGTAAGCTTCGGTGAGCTTTCTGAGAACTTCTCATATCAATTTCACTTTTTGAGAACTTCTCAAAATTTGCATTGGAAAGGAATAGGCGTTTCACAAAACAACGCGTTTCACAAAGAAAATCTCATGTACTCAACTTTCGCCAATTTTGAGAACTTCTCACGAATTTATCGTTTGTGAAACAGGGGCCAGAAGTTTCAATTGATTTTATTAAATAATTTGCATGTAGAATAAAAAAACATTCAATTGATAGAATTACTGAAATTCAGGGATTACTATGGGCTGAAAATAGCAGCCTGTCTGAGAATTGTAGGTGGATCCTAAAGATTCAGTGTGACCATCAATGGAATCCATTGTTTTATTTGGAAAATATCTGCTATTTTCAGCCCCCATTTCAAATTATCAGCTATTTTCAGTCCAAATTTTGCAATATCACCTATTTTCAGCTGCCATTCACAGATAGGCTGCTATTTTCAGCCCATAGTAATCCCTGGGTAAATTAAATCTCCGGATTCTGTTTGCTTCAAAATTCAAGTGTCTACTTTTCATATTCAAAACGGTGGAAATTTAGCTTACGATAGCAATATAATTAAAAATTGTTAAGACAAAATCTCAGAGTTGGAAATGCTTACGCATCCATAGACTATGTGAGAAACGTAAGCCAGCCAATAGGACTGAAAAACACACACACACATAAATTACAAATTTCAAATATAAAAGATTCAAACAAAGCTGATAAGAAATTTTGTACAACGTAAACGTGTGCTAGTGGGGTACGCAGAAATAAGCAGATCTGTGTAATTGTCTAACTTATTTAACAACTCTGCAAAATCTTAAATGCAATAAATAGAAAATGAATGGTAAACAATAGAAAAAAGCAGCCAATGAAAAATAGTTTGGAATTTAATTCATTGAATAAGCCACCGTCGTCCAGTAATAGATCTGCTTGAACAACTGATTTCCCATAAGATGAAAACACATGAAAAAATATTTTTAAATAAAAATGTATGTCAATCGATAAAAATTGCAAATGAACGTAAAAATTATTTGGTTACCTTAACGCAACTTTCCCAGTTGAGTGGCATTAATCCGCCAATTGAAAGGAAACGCGGATGCTGGATATTAAATACCAAATGAATGTACATTTTTTGTTCGTTGATTGGCATTAAATTCCATTCCATATTCAAAATTGTTTCTTCTGTGATGTCGTTCTGTTTATGAATGGAGAAAATTTATGAAATACAAAAAAAAAACGTTTATCAAAATTGCGTTGAAATAAACTTGAGCATTTCTTACCGATGCCTCTGTAATATTGCCAAATGTACAAAATATAAAAATTGACGAAAGTATAAACAAAGTGATATTGTAAGCCGGAAAGTAAAGTGGCATCTGAAGCAAAACGAAAGAAATTCGATAAAATTACGTTCATGAAATAGTTCAAAGGATACAAATTAATTGATGTTCACCGTCAACAGTAGGATAATAATGGGAATGACACCAATCATAGAGCTGGCGATTTGAACAAAGCAAATTTTAAAGAATATTTCATCTAACTCAGCAAAAAATCTGTTGAACAAAATAAATCCTCATTTAATGGTTAAAATGTAAAGTGAATTCCGCTTGTGAAAAAAAAAAATGATTGCCAGCCAGTCGACTGTTAGCCGACTATAGTCGTTTGATTTGGGACAATAGACGTCTGACAAACGATTTTCTTGTAGTTTAGACGGTTTCAGTTGATTAACAATCGAGTGTCAATCGATTGCCAGTCGTTTTCTAGCCGAATTTTAGTCGTTTGGCAGTAATTTTCCAAATTTGGCACATGACTTCCAAACGACTGTTTGTTCAATCGTTTTTTATTTTCACAAGGGATGTCTGAGTAAAGAGGTAAGATGTGCTTACGTGGTCATCTCTTGATGCATAAGTAGAATATTATAAAATCGATATCTCCAATTGCGTTTGTTCGGTGTTAATTTCAATTCATTATTCAAATGATTCACTTCGTCTTCAATCAAACGTGCCATAATCGGTACGTTACAAATTAAAACAGAGTAAAAAACATCACAAGAACACATGCCAACCACTGTAATAGTCGCCAAAAACAATTGTATGATAACCAATACTACGTATCCGCTTAATGTTGTATCATCAATGCCCGGTATATGAACCGGAACTAGTAAAACTCGTTTGTTTTCAACATAATACATGTAGAGTGGATAAGGTAAAATGGATGCTGCAGCCATTGCATACATTAGGAGTCCAATTTTAACAATGAGTTCATTGTAAACAGCAAATTGTTTGAAGAGAATTAGGCGCTCTTGTGATTCAGTAGATATATGCATTTTAAACAATTGTTCAATAAAATGAATTTTTTCTTCAAATTGACGACTATACCGTACGTTGTACAATTTAAAAAAAACCTATAAATTAAAAAAAAAAAAAAACAAAACAAAACAAAATAAATTGAATTACATTCGTAATCCTGACTTTTCCGCATTGATATGAAATTTGATTTTTCTCTTGTTCAATTAAAATCATCGAATATTCAGAGCAAAAGTATTGGTTTTGTCACGAAAACGGGGAAAATGTTCTTTTTTCATACAATGAACTGTATTTGGGCAATGTATGTGACATGGTTCATGTCGGCCGGAGATGGCTTCTGCAATATGGCTAATGTTCAACACAAAACATCGTGTGACAAAATAAATTTTGCGATTTGAGACTCCTTTCTTGAGATATATTCATATCAAACTTCGATTTTCTAAGAATTTCGTACATTTTCACAACTATTCATATATCATGAATTTTTAACATGAAGATATATTTTGAGCATTATTCGGATATGTAGAATTTTTTACAATTCAATTTTCTGAGAATTTTCTAAAAATGTCGTACATTTTCACACGTGTTCACATTTCATGATTTTTCGGCATGAAGAAACATTTTATGCACTTTTTGATTAGGTAAAACTTCAAGCGCGCTTGAATACCATTCAAATGACGCAAGCAACATGAATTTTCATTGAAAAATACGGTCAGGAGAGTCAAAAATGTGAACATCAGTTTTTGTGTAAAAATGTACTGAAAACCCGACTCACGTGCACTTGAATGCACATATCTCTGGAACGGCTACACCGATATGGCTCAAATTCAATAGGAAACATCCGGTAATAATTCTGAACAAATTTGCTTTTGACACTTTAGGATTTGAGACTCCGTTCGAGAGTTATCGTGCTAACGTACAGACTACGACGACGACGACGACGACGACGACGACGACGCCATTTTGCACCGGAGCTACCAGAACCGAGTATCCAAATAAAAAAAGTGAAAATCAAGTTTTGTTCCCATGGTGAACTGAGACTCTGGTCAAAATTTGAGCCCGATCGGAGTTCATTTACTCAAGTAATGTGGAGTTGAATTTTTGAGGCAAAACCAATACTTTTCCTAAGCACATTTCATGTGCGGAAAAGTAACAAAACAAATACAATTAAACGCTGTTATACCACAAAACCAGTAATAACACACTAAAAAATACACTCCCATTCACTCACCTGAGCCGTTAACGTTAGATAAAAGATGCAATTTAGTCGAGCAAAAGTATCATAATAAATGATTGTATAAATGGCGATACTGATAAAAGTCCCGTTTAATGCGCCCAATAAAAAAGCGGCAATGCCCGGTTTAAAGTTTGGATCGTATATATCTTGTCCTAAAGATGACAACATGCCACGATTCCAAACGTACAATGCATTGTAAAATCGTTCATACGAATCCATCGTTATTGATTGGGATGTGTATCACGACTGGCCAATACATTTGTGCGCATTTGATATTTAATGCTCAAGATTCAATCAAATGATTGAATGTTCTTCGTCAAAGAAACTATATTCCAATAATTATTATTTGTTTTGCAGCTGTTTGGATTACAGTACAGAAGGACAACTGTGGAACACAGCAAAAATTGAATTCATTTTAAAGCGTATTAAGTCTTTGATTATCAAAAAACGAATCATCGATAGCCATTTTATAAAATCGTTTTTTAAGGGCAGCAAAGCTCTGGCCATTTGCTTTTGTGGATGTAAATCATTTCTTTGATGAATTTCAAATTTATGTCGAACAGATATTAAAATGTATCGCACGTATATACACTCGTGCCTCGTGCAGGATAAACTGAGAGCAAATTATTTAGCAATTTGCAATTTGATAGATTTGATTGAGGAAAAAGGCCTGCTTAAGCTATTGTTTTAATCAATCAAAATCGAATGAGGTGGCCTCGAAACGGAGCATTTAGTTTTTTTATCATGATAAAATGAAATTGCAATTAAACCCAACTAAAGTGTTCGTGCTTTGCTAGTCAGTTTTTGTACAATATTCCTATAATTGTGAAATATTATCATATGGTTCAGTAATTTTCTATCCAAGTGCTCTGAAAAAATATTTGCAGGGTTTTCAGCAAAAACTTGTAATGAAATTAAGTTTTACCACAAGATATAAAATCAAATGCACATTCAATTCTGGAGTGAAACGACGTTTCACTAAAAGTTTTACTTAAAAACCCAGAAACAAAATTTCAGAGCCACTTATTGTGCGCGTAAAATCATTGAAAATCGCTCACATTCTGATTGATGATGGTTATCAAATGAAATTTTGTCATTTTTACAGAATCTATTCTACTCACCTGGAAAACCGATTGCACTAGACTTGAATTGCAGACTCTATTTACATATATTTTTTGAATAATAAAATATTTTCAATACAAAATCAGTGTTAGATTTTATTTCATTCAGTTCAAAAGAAATTCAAATATAAAAATTCATAAATTTTTCAATCGAAATGAGTTCAGATTCCATTGTATTCCGGTATTGAGAGGTTTTTCTGCAAGTGTTAATGATTTCCAAAATTTGGAATGTATTCTAAAAAATAGACACTTAGCAATAATAAATTGATTTCTGCCAAAAAAAGAAATTATTTTACTCGGTTATTTCACAGCCAATGGAATACATCAAACATAATTGACAAGTTGATTGTTTTTGTTCACCGCGGTTAAAATAGTTTGAATTTCAGAGTCTCGTAATAAGCCTGGGTATTTATTTCGGCACAAATCAAATTGAACTACAGTCATCCTGTGGAATGGAATCAATGGTAACAGGCTTCTAAGAACATTTCGAACATTCTCGATAACGGATGGATCCTTTTTGTTGCGTACACATCGATTTTTTGCCCAATTGATA
Organism: Aphidoletes aphidimyza; assembly: GCA_030463065.1. Lineage (NCBI taxonomy): Eukaryota > Metazoa > Arthropoda > Insecta > Diptera > Cecidomyiidae > Aphidoletes > Aphidoletes aphidimyza. The sequence continues at coordinate 41,702,763 of CM059999.1, forward strand.
ACCGCTTCGAAAACCAAGCATTCATCACGATTGTGATAGTTCATCTCAATGACACACTTCACAACGGTTTGACTGCAATGCAACAATGAATTTGCATGCGACGCTGCATTTAAATCGAATTTAATATAATGCCGTGCAATCCAATTGATATCAAATTTCATCCAGTCAACAAAACGAAATCGATTGCATAAATTTGCCGCCCAAAAGAGGTTTTTCAATGTTAAAATCTGCTTCAATTCGGTTTCATGTCCTTTGAAAATGTCTTTTATGCCATAATTGTAAGCAAGTTTCAAAATGGCTTCAATATTTTCTGAATCTACAACATCAACGATCGCATAACCATAAAGAAGCTTCAAAAAGGCGGTAAAATTTCGTGATGTTGTTGATTTTATTGGAATTTCAACGTGTGCTTTGATGTCAGATAGAATTTGGCGAAAAATTGCACTTTTCACCGCCAAAATGCATTTGTGTGCCGAAATCCGCCGGGAATTGTCGTCATCATCAAAAATGAAGGTTACGTCAGCTGTTTTTGCATCGTTATAGATTTGTTGAAGGTTTTTTAGTGGCCACTTAAAAATGTAGTTGATTGTCATCAGTCGACCACGTGGAACTGGTTTGAGCTGTGTTGTTTTTGGTTCTGTGCACACCGCGGACTGTGAAATTGCTTTGGAAATTTGTTTGATTTCATTCAAATTGAATAATTCAGCAAATTTACTCAGGCATTTAATGAATTCGTCGGTATTCATCGATTGAAATCGAATCTGATGAAAACAATCGCCGATTTTATGCCGGATTCGTTTCCAAGTGGTAAATTTTTCACTTTTTGCCCATTCAACACATGCTTCAAGTAATTTCAACTCGTTACGTCCATCAAAATCATTATTCAAGATAGTTTTCAGCACTTCACGACTGCCAATCCGGAATTGTTCAGTTCCAATCAGAAATGTACCAAAACAATGAATTTTTTCGATGCAAAGATCACGAATCTCATGACAATCGTGTTTGATGGCCAGTTCAAGCACCCACAGCACATCATCAATGCCCGTTTCCAATGTGGTTTTGAGAAATGCATGACACATTTGCTTGCATTTTCCAGCATCAAGTGCATATGCTATTCGAAGTATTTCGGGCACATCATTTCGCTTCAATTTCATTGATTTCACATAAAATGATGTTAAAACCAAGCAAAATTTCGCAATATCCGCATTTATGATTTGAAAATTGGTGTATCGTTGCGTAATTCCATAAAATTGTCCATAAAAAACGGTGCTGTCAGCGGCCAAAATGCATTTGTGCGCCGGAATAATCAATTCGTTTCCATGTTCGTCGTATGTAAATGTCATGTCACTGGTTTTGATGTTAAAAATTCCACCGATTGCATCACAAAATGGACTGATTGAACACATTTTTTGCTTTTTTAATGCATTTTCATGATTCTCGGTATTGGTTTTGATTGTGGTGACATTTAGACTGCCAATGTCCACAACATTTTCAGCATTGGATTGTTTGAATGAACGACGTGACATTTTTTTTTAGCGCTTTTTATGACATTTATTACACATGAAGAATGAAAAATGAAGAAAATTGAGTTTAGTCGATTTTACATCGAATTTTATGCCAGCAATTTAGTCTCACCTGAACGTTTTGTTTGAATCTGAATGTTTTGAAACTAGTGATTTATACTTTTAGCGTTGTGTCCGGAAAACTCCGTCGTTTAGATTGTGTCTATCATTTTTGTCCGATGAAGCTGTGCGCGTTCAATTGATATGTGATTGTGTGACAGTTCAAAAACTAATTTTTGACAGTTTGCTTAAGCAAATTTTGATTTGAGCATTTCGTTCATTGGATTGATTTTGTAAACGCGGAAATTTATCGGATTCAATTGTTATTTCTGTAACAGTCTACTAGATTTGATTTTGATGTTAAATACAAATATTCGTGATTTTTAATGAAAGAAGCTTAAAAAACGACACTCATATCGTTTTTACACATCAAAGTTAAATATAAAGCAAATCTACAGCATTGACAGCATCGACCGGGTTTCCGTTTGATTTGTTATAGATTTTAGGATAGTGAACATGTGAACAATATCAATGTGAACGATCAAAAATCTCAAAAATTGTATTTGTTTTGATGACCCAGGGGCTCAACTGGATACGTTCCAAATTAAAAGAGCGATGGCATCACTGTGAATGCAATAACTAGACCTGTTTTAAGGTCCATATCTTGTCTTCACGTATCTGGAGACACTGAAACAACTATTCGACACCGATTTCAACTGGTTCAACCGGATGATTTTCGTTTAACCCAGTTTTCATTCGTTAAATACAATTTGAAAACATCGCGAACATTCATTTACTAAACACACATAGAATGAAACTGTTCGAAAAACAAGAAAACAGAACAAAACAAAACGTTTCATTTAAACATAATTTATTGTTTATATATTTCGTTGGATCCTTGTGACCTTTGGCTGACACCTGATGTAAATTATGGGGAATACATAACTTTTCTAGTTGGAATATTCTATTCGAAATCGAACTAAACCGGTTTTGATCAATGTACAATGAATGAACCAATTGTTGAGTGTTCGCGAAGTATTTGTGCTGTGTGCTACAATTTGTCGATTTTTTGTTCGGATGATATCGATTTCAGATTCAGGTCCAGATCAATTAACAACTGCAAATCAGCTTCTCACATTTGGTTGATGGCCAATGGCCAATGACCAATCAATGATATGAAAAATTGAATCCATTTTAATGCGAAACATTTTGAAAATTGTGATAAATTGAAAATAGTCTTCGATTAATTTAAAATCTCATTTGTATTCAAATATCCAGTCATATTACCTGAATGGGAATCCTTGAAGACAAACAAATCAAAAGCTCTCAGCCTCGAAGAGTAGGTTTTTTCGATCACATCTTGACACGATATGAATGATCGTCGATAGATGAGTGTCACTGAGCTTTAAAATTGACGCTGGACCTTAAATGGCACAAACAATACAAGATTGAAAATTATCTTACTTGCGATTTTTGCTCAAAGGCTTCGTGTCTTTTGCCCCTGATACAGCATAAGGCCAGCAAAATGATATTGAATCCCGTTGGATTAAGTTGAATTAGCTATTAAAATCAGCGTAAAATGGACATTGAAATTGAAATAAATCGATTAAATGGATTCAATGCAATTGAAAAAGATTACTCACTGTGACTAATGCCCTAGATACGATTGATGGTTCGCTACGTAGGTTGAATGCAATGTTCGATATCAAAAGGCAAAGCTCTTTTCCTGAAAACGGTCGACGATAAAATTGATTCTGTCAGTCATTTGACTACCGAGGTGAATTTCGATTGAAATTGGCTCTCCACATCGATGAGCAAATTTTCATTGCGGTGCCGTTATGACACGACTTTTGTCATCGTACAATTTCAATTTTATTCACTTTTACTCAAATCCAATGAAACAATCGCAATTCTTTTGCAATGGACAATTTCAAGCGATTTGTCTATGAATGCACGCAAATTAATCGAATTGAAATTTGAAACGGACAAAAAAAAGGTGTTGAAAACTGACGATAGTTTTTCACTTATGTGTTTTGTTTTGAATACACTTTACGATTGATTTGTTTTGAAATGTTAACAGTTGTTATTGTTTGCATTGCCTTCGATGTATTTCAACATGCAGTTAACATTCGCTGTTTCGTCTCTCTGTATCTCTCTCTCTCTCTCGATATGTCAATTGTGTGTTAGATGGAGAATAGGTGGAGACGCCAACTCATTTGTTCTCAGTGACTTGTATTCAGCGCTTCAAATGGAAACGCCCAAATTCATATGGAATTCTTTTATATTGGAATAGATGAAGTTCGCTTGTTTCTATTTATATTTGGTTGGTTAATAATGATGAAATAACAACGCTGTTTTTCTTGATTAATCATTTATTCGCTGTATTTTTATGCCTCTTCAATTAAAACACTAATTAATCAACTATTATGCTCGATACATGTGACAAATCCCAAATTCAAATGCAGATTCTTCCTCTTCTTCAATCAAATGGTCAAGAAACTTTCGCTGAAGAAATGTTGACATGTTCAAGAAAACTATTTATGTTATTGATATGAATGCTCTAGTGAATAGTCCTTTTGATTACGAAAATTAGATCAATTCAATTGAAATTAGATTTAGCAGTTTATGTTTCGATGGATTTACTATAATTAATTGAATTATCAAATAAATGTTGGCAATTCAAGCAAAGTTCATCCGCTCCTTTTGATGTCGAATCCGCTTTGTAACGATGCAAATGATATTTAATTTGAATCCCCTGACTTGCCCATACAATTAATTTCACAGTCGCTTAACGATCCAAATAGATTTTTTGTCCCCCGGCATCCACCATAGATGAAACTAACACACTTATTTGACTCTTTATCATAGTAAAAACTTGGAAAATTGGCTCTGCATAGACTTCCAATACCTGGTTTTGGATCATCGTCACATGGTGACTCTGCTGATGGATTATCTGAAGTCAATAAAATACATCAATAAAAGTCAGTTAAAATTCTAAATCCAAAATTTCCGACCGAAGTGTTTGCGACTAAGGCTAAAAAAAAAGATCCGAACTGAGTCCGATTGCGAGCTCTGGTATAGTTAGACTGGATTATAATTCACTATTTCAAGTCACATTGTTCACATAATTATGTGATTATCATTATAATTGTATATCAATTATAAAATCGATTTATGTTTTTTTACCAGATTGGCTCAAAACGGGGCTTATAATCAGCACAGCACATATCACAGCAACCAAAATAAAAACTTTCATTTTTTTTTTTACTAAGAATACTAAAAACATATAAATAAAACAAATTCTGAAGAACAGCACAAAATTGAACTGGGTTAACTGGTTGACTGACAACTATTAAACTGGCATGAATTGTTGAGCAAGTCAAAAAGCACTATTTTATGAACGCCGTTTACAAGTGCATGACACACACGCTAATCGAACAGAGAACAAAAAAAACCTGAAATTCCACCGTGACGAAAACAATGCAAATATTTGTGAAGCAATTCAGCGTGTTTATTCTTTTTATATTTGCAAACAAGAGATTCTTTTTTTGTACTTTGATTTACAACTTCAAATCTGCTATGTATAATATTAGTATTGCGTATTGAGATGAGGTAACCTCATTGAGAGGTTTAGGTCATGACAAAAAAGACAACGACCTTGGAATGGTCTGGTCCGGTCATTTGGAGTTTTATCTTGAATGAAACGTGTTGCATTTTGGAAACAGAAAGATTTTGCTCCATTCGGAATGTAATTACAATTTTATTTCATTCACTTCAATTTTGCTTCGGCAATCTGGTTATAACTAGATCTGTTAAATTAGAATCCAGTCGACTGGAAACTTTTAATGATGAAAAACAAAAACGCAAAAAATGGATTAATCAGGAACAATATTATGATGACATAATTTTTAATTGAGTATCAATGGCAATGAACCCAATGCACTACTTTACTATAATAAGAACATTTATTTTAGTTTCCGCATTTGTCGTCAAAACAATGAAAAAAAAGGTGAAGGCTGTTAAACAACAACAAATGAATCATAAGAAAATATGATAATTTATGATAATAGCGAAAACAATCAACTCAATCTGAGTAATTCAAATAACTCGAATCATTTTATTACTCAATTAGCAGTGCTAATTTGGCACACATGTAAAATCACACAGAAATGAATATTTCCACCGTTTTATTCGGTGCCAATATTTCTGGAGCTATTTTTAACGTCGAAAAGTGGTGAATTTTGAATCCCACGAATCTACAGAATTCATTGAATGTGAGACTCGCAGGGACTCGCGTGGATTTACCTCACAAAGTATACTAGACTTCACGAATCCGGTGATTTCCTTGGATCAGAGCTGTCGATTTTGCATTTTAATTACATTTGCGCAGTGCATAAAAACTATCTAAATTTCGTCGTGGAGACTTGAAATTTTCAGGGAAGTTGTATTTTTGGCTCTAATTTTCGGAACTACCACCAAAAAATATGCATTACGGGGTTTTGGATAGCTTAAGTCTCCACGACGAAATTTAGATAGTTTTTATGCACTGCGCAAATGTAATTAAAATGCAAAATCGACAGCTCTGCCTTGGATTGTTTGAATCATACGAATCTCTTGCATATCTGTAACTCAGAAGCCCCTAGAAGCCCCTAGGTTTAATATGTAGCTCTGGTTCATGCTACGCTGTTGACTATGACTATTTGTTAGAGCTTACACTTGATACTTGTATTAATATGTTCAGTGACGCATTTCTTTGGAACAAATGTATTCAGAAATCGTAATAAATTAAACACATTTGCAATAAAAAATGTATATCGACATGTATTACATGGTTTTATTTGACGTAGATTCATTAGGGTATCCCAAAAATGTCAATTTCTGTGCAAGTTTGAATCACGGATTACAAAATACTAAGATTCACAGGTGAGAGAATACAAAAATCGATTCTTTTTCGCTTCAAAACCTTTTCATTTAGCCAAGTTCAAAATTGGAATCTGAATTTCAATACCGGCGATTCAATACTTTGAAGATTTTGACATCTTTGGGCTACCCCAATTTGCATTTCGGATTCTTACGACAAACGAATTTATAATGTATGTTCGGCTCAACGCAAACATCCAATAACTTTCACACAATGATGTATTCATATTCGACTTTAGACGCCAATTTGAATGTCCTGCGCCCAATGAATTAATTATTCAAATTTTGTGTTTTGATCAATTTATCTATAGATCATTCACTCTATGGCAACTTCAATCTCTCGATGTTACTTGAATACACAGTTTCAGAATTTCATGCAGAACAATCTGCTAAAAATACACTCTCCCAGATTCAATTGAAGCAGGACTAAATATGAGCAGTGAGATTTTATTTCGGCAGCAAAAATTTTAAGAACGATCTTGATGATTTGTGAACAATTCTTTGAAATGCCGAGGAATTTTGACGGCCGAAAATGGTTTCAATTGGCTAGAGGGTTTTTAATGTCGGTAAAAACTACACCCCCTTCATCCAACCATCATTTTTGATTCAAGTGGAACGAAATCACCTTCTCAACACTAGATAAAATTGATGTCCTCAACAAAACTTCGGAGCTTACAATTTTACTTCTTGAGAATCCATAATATACTTGAACAGGATTTCGGTAGTTGAAGAAAAACAGCAATCAAGCAAAATCCTTATTTTAGGCTTTGCAGAGCTCGTTTCAATTATATCATTGAAGATTGCTAATCAATCGAATCATGAATGACTGATAATTTCAAATTCTTTAGATTCCAATGTTTGTTTTCAAATGTTTGCATTTGAACTCGTAAAGTAGAACAAAAAAATTGCCCATAAATAGAATTTGTTTCAAAGCAATGATAGTCATTCAGATTAGTTTCTCTCACACAATCGGTTTTACCTGATTGAAATGAAAAGTGAATTGCTTGATAAATCAAGCATGTTGCTGATCCATTAAAAACCTAATCAACATTTTTCAAAACCAAAAAAAAAAAATCATCCTAACATTTCAATCAATCACATGCTTCTAACGATGCATCATCATGTGCAAATTACTCGCTATTAATTGATTGTTTGACCGAACAATTAGTTTATTATTCCTTCGTAAGCACCATTTTTTGTTTTGTTCAAACTTTCTAATCAACTAAATACGATGTAAAAATGTATGTACTGAGCTAAATGTTGTTTAGGTAAATTTCGCAAGCGAAAGCAAAAGTGAAAGAAAACGTTTCGGTCACAAACTATAGTTGTATCAAAGTTGCAATTTGTATGACTTGCAATTTTTATTGATTATGTGCCCAGTTACGTGCTAAATCGTTGAACGATCAATTAAAACAAAAATGTCCAATTTGATGAACGAACTTTGATGTGTTCATTCAATCAATCGAGATAATAATCAAAATGCAATGAATTGCAAAAGTTGTTGATTTGATGCGACTGCCCAGAAAAGCAGTAATCGATTGCCCGGTCATAAATCAATACAATAAACTATAATCAGGAAAAGTGGTAGCAGATGGGAAAATCTAGAGCGAAAATATTGCGGTTTATTTCAATCTAAGGACAATGGTTCAATTTTAATGGATGCAAATCGATCGATGGAAGAGGTTAAAAGAGATGAAAGAGACGGATGAGGTGCCTTAGGTGGCTTTAGGTCGATTTAGTTAATAATTTAGAAATCCAAATCCATGCTAAATCAACTGATGAACTAAACAAGTTCAATGCATTAATCATCGCCAAGAATGCGAAATCAATTAATTCGAAAAAAAAACAACAATTTGAGCAATTGATGTGCAACAACAACAATCAGCCACGTGAATGAAAAATCAACAACACAACGTCATCAATGACAGTACCAGAGTGTTGTCAATGCGACGCAAAAAAAAGCAGCAGCACCAGCAGCAGCAGCAGAATCAAAAGGCAAAACGCATTTTATCGCATTTTTGAATCGGGGAAGCCTGACTGAGCACGTTTACCCTTTAAGCCTGAATGTTTTCTTTTGTGTACATCAAATGTATAAATATTTCCATCAAAATTGACCGCATATCGTATTGTTGTTATTCATTTTCATGGGCTTCCCCTGTATTTCAGTCTTAAATCAAATAACACCAGTATAGGCCATTTCTGATAAGATTATTAAAATTGTGTCTGAGGATTGAAAATTGGTTTTGCTTCAACAAGAAACAAAACACACACACACACACACACAAACACAAATTGGAATGCGTGTAGTTGCGAGAGCAAAATTAATTGCGATTGTTTGCGAATGAAATTGGTTTCCAGAAAAGAAATTAAAAAAAAAAACGGTCCAAAATATAGTAAACAAAATGTTCATGTTTTCGCATAATGTTTATTTTGATGTAGAGCACATGCACTAAATACATGACATTAGTATGTTGACAAAGAAGGTTGCGAGGATTCAACACGGTGTTATTTTTCAAACGAATTTCAAATGATTGACATGTGTCAACAGTTCAATTTCATTTCATATTTAAATACGTATAATTTAATTTATTTATTAACCGATTTATTTTTTTCAAATTGCGTGATTTATTTTGTTTATTTGTTATTTAATTGTTTATTGCAAATTGCAAACAAAATCAATTTTTGTTTATTTGAAATCATCGAAACTGATTGGGCAGACAACAACTAAACAACAACAACAACAACAACCAATAATAATAATAATAATAACAATTACTATGTACAGCGTAATGATTAATCAAGCGCCACAATTTGTTATCTATTAATGAGCAAATTTTTCGTGTAATTCCCCTGACCTACGAAAATAATATTTCAGCCACTTTTTATATAGGCATATGGTGCGATTTCATTAAATCATTTGGCTTGAGAAAGAGAGAATGCTGAAGCGGAAACACAACAACAACAACAAAAATAACGGATAGATGATTAAAAAAGGGGGTTTGCTTAAACACGTCAGAATCGTTTATAAGAACAAATAATTCATTCTGTCAGATTATTTGCAATCACTTACAAGTAAGTTAATATAGAAAATATAGACAAAAACTTATTTGCCTCTTAATTTATGGAAATAGACATTATTGTATAGCTTGATCAATTTAGTCATTTTCAACATTCGATTAATATGTACAGTGCATAACGGTACAAGTCATTGAGGGCATGTGGGCGTTTCATTACCTACCTATCCAAAGACTCGATGGCATCGGGCATCATATATAGATTTGGATAAGAAGAGTCGATATTAGATAATAGATTACAACGAATTAAAATCGGTTTTTGTATTTCGTTCGAAACAAAAGCCCTGCAAACAAAGATCAACAATAGAAATGTTGGACATTGCACAATGAACATGCACATCGCGATTTGGGTTTTATAGATGAAAAAACTGAACAAGCACCTAGACTGGCTCTGATAATCCCTTCAGAACGATTTGGACAAAATTTGCATTTTTAGACACATTTTTAATCAATCAATATGGAAGATTTGGTTATAAATTCGTCCAGAACTTGAATTGTATCAATTGTGAGGAGTTAAAAAAGCCGAAGAGTTGATCGTTGTCGGAAAATGTTTTTCTGACACAGAAGTTTTACATTTGTACCAAAATTACCAAATTATATTCAAAATATGGAAATTGTATCATTTTTAATGTCACTTTCCATTGATCTGGTTCAAAATAGGCAATTTTGATGTACATTTTTGACACCTCCTGCAACCTCTTGCAACCCTCTGCATCCGCTCATAGAAACTGTTCTATAAACAAGCGAGATACGAAAACTCATTTTTATTCCTATGTTTACTCTACATTTTCATAAGCAGTATTCTATTTTGAGTAATTGTGAAATTTATATACCTCAAATTGTGCGATCAATTTATCACTTTTAAATGTTTATTTAATAATACTATGACGTACTCGATATAGTGAGTTCCTTTTTTTCAGTCTATTTATACAATTTGTTACAAACATTTCATTTTCGTGAATTTGCAAAGTTGAATTGATTATATGTTGCTCTGCATGATAGCTTTAATTTGATGATATTAACGCCCTCTTTACTAATAAGCGCTCTCCACTTTAAATTTATAATTGAATTCAGAGGTCAATGATATTTGTAATGTGAACTTTGTCACTTTTGCTTTGATTCCTCCACTATATGGAGTTTTATTCACGACAACTAACTAGCGCCAGTTTCTACGTGAATGTCAAAAAGTGACAAAAATCGCATTGCTCTGTAAGTTTTCAGCAACTCAGAGACCCAAACATGGTTTTTATCCTTCATTGTCAAAAGACAGCGATACACAATTGAACCAACGCGAGCGTTCCCATTCTAATGGCCAGAATAAATGCCATTTAACGTTTCAAATTGGAACTAACCCTTGTGAAAATAAAACAGATTGAACAGACAGTCGTTTGGCAAACGGCTAAATTAGGACAAAAAACGACTGCCAATCGATTGTTAATCAATTGACAATCGACTGAAACCGTCTAAAGTACATACATATCGGTTTCAGACGTCTATTGTCCCAAATTAAACGACTATAGCCTAACAGACGACTGGCTGGCAATCGTTTCCTTTTTTCACAAGGGAATGTCGTATATTTTGATGATGTTAATGGCCTTTGTTCATTGTGATTTTCGTTTCTGGGGGAAAAACCTGACTTTTGTTTACTTCTGAACGGATGCGATGTTTCACCTAAAGCTAATCAGTGCTGTACCTCAATACTTTTTTTTAAATTCAAATCTTTGGTATACATCGAAGTTATTTTTAAAATGAGTTATACAAGAAAAAGTGGTTCAAAGTTCAAACAGGCCGTAGTCCAGACCAGGGTAAAACTTCAAAATGAATGTTTTATACAATTGTATCAATCAACCAAATAAGATTGACTGTAAGAAATTGTAAAATCACAATAGCATTGAATCTATTAGACCTTAAACAGAGTCATATCAGTATTGATCATGAATCTCACAAAAAATCATACACCGATTTTCATGTTCATTCTAATTATAATAACATTTAATTAAATTTAATCATTTTTTTTTTTAAAAAAAGGTACATTTTGTTTGTTCAGATTGTCAATTTACAGCCTATTACTAAATATAATGAGTTTAAAATTTAAAAACGAATAAATCCCAAAAATTTCTTCTTTCGTCGTCGCTGTACTGGTGGTAAATGCGAAGCATTATGATGACGGAAATGCGATTCCAATGCTCGAATCTCTTTTTCCAGCTTTTCACGGAATCCTTTCCAAAGATGGCTATGGCTTATTTTTCGAAGATCAAACTATGAAGAATCAAGAAGAAATCAAAATGAACATTAAATTAGATTGAATTTTTTCAAAAAAAAATAAAAAATTAAAAAAATCAAAAATTATGTTTTTGTCAGAGCATACGATTCGATAAATTCATTAGCTTGGAATCTTTTTAATGCGGAATTCGTTGTTCGATTTCGATGCAAAGATTCGATGCACTCAAAGATTCAGTGTCTGACTATCAATGGAATCCATTTTCAATCCAATGTTATATTTGGCAAAGCGCTGCAACGATAAAACTATATGCCCTAACTACGCTATGCAAATCACATGACGTAGCTTACTATACGCCCTAGCGAGTTTGTATGGTCACTCCACCGCTTTGATATTTGGATTAATCATATCGCATACAAAAAAATTCAAGCTAATCAATTTATTTGATGAAAAACGCTGATTTTTCTAAAGAATTTCAAAACTAACGAAAGTAATGCTTTCAAAGCATACCTGATGTAATGCATGATTAAGTGCACCATTGAACAAGGCTTTGAACGTTTCTTCGCTCAAAAATCCATGGGTTAGTCCTTCTCCAACGGTAAGAATAAACGTATCCAGAATTTCTTTGCTAATGTTTGAATGATGCGAATTGACTTTTTCCTGAAATCCAAAACAAAATCAATTTTGATCTATCTCCTAGGGGCATTTATGTATATTTATCGAGGGAAAAATATGCGATATTCAAGAGTTTTGTATAATATTCACGTATTTTGAGTGTTTATACGCATTATTTGTCAATATACACGATTATATTTTTTTATTTTTTCAAAATGGCTGCCGTATATTTCAATATATGCACTATATTCGTGGTTGATTTTGGAAAATATACGTCATATTTTCGGTTTATAGACGTTTATAGATGTTTATATATATTTATATTTTAAAAAAAATATATACAATATTTACGCTTTATACACATTTATAGACGTTTATAGACGTTTATATGTATTTATATTTTAAGTTAAAACCCCCTAGTCTATCTCTCCTTCATGAAAACCATGAGCAAAAAAAACTTACAATAAATTGATTTCGTTTTTCTTCATTTTTCTGCTTGAATTCTTGGAATTTATCTTCAATTTTGCTCCCAATTTTTCGTTTTACAGCTTCTTTTAGCTCAGTAGCAAGGTCAGATTTCAGTAAAAACTGTTTGCAATGAACAAATTTAACATTAAAATGTGTAAAATAAAGAATTTTGTTTTTTTTTGGGGCTAAATTTGTGTGTTCTCACCTGGAAAAGAGATTGATTTTTTGCGTTGCTGTGATGTTCATTGAGCTCATTTTGACTGTAGTAAGATTCAACTTCGTGTAGTAATTTTTGCATTATTCCCATGTAAAATGACAAGCTTGAATTGAAGTGTAGCTCATTACGTGTCCCTGCTGTCGTCTATTATGAACGAAAAAAGGGTAATTTTTAGCATTTGTCCTCGAAAACCTCAGTAAAACCAATTTAATAGGTTTAATCATCATTTAACATACCAACAAAACATTATCCAGATCCTGTTGCGTGTGTTTGTTAAAAATGCGTGAAAATGCTTCTAACACATCACTAAAATCTTGTGTTAGAACAATTTTTCCGTCGATTTTTTTCACCACAAGATTTTCCGGTGCCAAAATTGATGCAACCAAATCTTGAACATAATCTCGAAAAACGGAATCAATTTGTCGTAAATATCCGTCAAAGCTTTTTCCCAATGATACCGTATAGCCGGGGTTGGGCATTAGAAATGCACCAATTTCTTGATAACTTGATTGAAGTCGATCACGCATTACACGCATATCAACCGTGCGATTTGCATTTTCATTGAAAGTATCGTCAATCACTTCTTGTCCATGCCATCCATAGTCAACATCATTTGAATACGGCCAATCTCGAACGATGAACAGAAAATATTGAAATGGTTTCTGATCTGCAGATAGTTGCATTTGATTGAGAGCCAGCTGACCGTATTGTGTGAATAGGTCCAGGTATTGCAAGTGATCTTCATGGATATTGTCCATTAAATTGAAGCATTGCACCGACGATAGCATTGTGCTCAAGGCAAATGTCGATGTACAATCTCGTATGCTAGTTCCACTTTTGCTGAAAATGATTTCAGTGTTTAGCAAAACAATGGCCACTTTATCACCATTTTCAAAATCATGTGTGAAAATTTCGGGCCACATTGAAATGCCAATTGTGTCTGGGTGTTGTTCGTCTCGCCATTTCAATCGATGGATTTTCGTATCAAAATCACTTTCACCCATCCAATCGGTTACATTGTGACTTTTGTACTGTGTTGTGACAATGAGTAAAATCACAAAAAAAAAATAATTCCGTTAAGTCAAAAAATGGAATTTTCATTTTCAAAATACTTGGTTTTGAATCAATTAAATAGGAAAACACTTACCTGTGCATTTAAATATTTCACAAAAAAATCCAATAGAAAATTTTTCCCCTGATGAAGTGTACCAGCCATTGAAACCACCACAATTTCACGATCTTTTATATGTTCATGTTCAAAAATTGCTTTTAATTCATCTAATTTTAACACAATCGAATTATCAATTGCCGTTACGATTTGGATACTTTGTGTTGAATCCGAATTGTCGTCACATTGAATGGGTAAAATCCCAATTGTAAGCAGCAAAACACAAGCTACTTGAATATTCATCCTCATTTTGTTCGTTCAATAAAATCTTTCGACTGAATCACAAAATCAGTAACAACATTATTTATTACCCACCAAGCTTCTATTCGTTTACTATACGAGTTTGTTTTTGTGTGGGTTTTTTGTTCGTTTTTTGTGGCAGTTTATACGCAGTGATAAGAAGGTACTTTTTCTACACGTAAGCATTGGTTGATGTTGCAAAAAAAAAAAAAAAAAAAACAAACAAAACAAACAGAAGATAGGGTGAATAGGAAAGCAAACACATCACGCACACCACCTGATGCACGAATCAGTTTTGACAGGCATAAAATAATTTTATTTAAAAGTGATCGTCAAAAGTAGAACAAATTGACACTCGCTATTCCATGGAGCTCTCAAGATAGCAGAACTTGTTGGCATTATAATGTATGCAGATATTTTGTTCAGAGCTCCAAGGACTCCAAGGATTGAAATCCCTCTTTGAAAACAGTTGAAATTCCAATGTTTTTCACCAATTTTACAATATCCTTGAGATTGAAAGGCTTGATTTTCTAAGGTTTACCTCGGTGGTTACTGGCTACATGGGTGCGTAAATAAATAAGCCATCGCGGGGGAGGAGGAGGAAAGCACTGAAGATTCTTGGAGGTTGATAAAAAAACTAAATTTTATCCGGGTAAAAAAAAAGAGTTTTTGTTCCTCTAGAATGGTCATGAGGAAGGGGTGTAAGCGGAGTTGTATTTGAGTAGACTCGAGGGAGCAGTCGACCCTTTGCCAGTGAGTTGAATAGAGTCAACCTTCAGCTCACTCTTGAACCGCTCACTCACCCCAAACTGAACTCAACTCGTGGACCACGATCGTAATCGTTCATGATTCTTTCGTAATCATGGACGATTATATTCAAATCGATCGACGATCTCGTTTATTTGTACTGAAATGTTTTGACTACACTGCCGAAATTTGAGTTGAGTTGAATTTAGTTTTCACTCGACTCCACTCAACTTTTCTGAGTCTACTCACGAGCAGCAGTCGACCTCCAAGAAATTCTCTTGACGAGTGGAGTCGACTCACTCTACTTACACCCTTGTGGTCATCTGATGGGGTGAAGGGTGGAATTCTCGAAGGAGAATCAACTCAAGTTCTGTGAGTTCATGCCCTGTCAAATATGTCAACGCATATGTATTCACATTCATATTTTCAATCGAATTTGCGAGCTCTCACTGAGTTCGTCCGATTTCACACCGTATTATTTAAAAGCGGAACTCGTGTACTGACACATAAGCTGCGAGTTCTCTGCTAATTGTAATTTTAGTGCGAGTTTTCCGCAAGTTTTAACGCGTTTCTGAGTTGTTGAGTCCTTCTGGCCTAGGGGCCCTGGGAAATTCTCCTCAAAAAAATTCCGAGTGAATTGAAAAAAATGTCGACCTCCAAAACTAGGAATTTGAAAGAATTCTTCACTAATCGCTCGTTTAGGGAAATGATACTCAGGGTCCCAACCTCCCCAGGGAGGTGTTTATAAATAATTCGAAGGGAGCATTTATCCAAAATCCGTTCTTCCGATCTCAATCAAATCCTTCATTTGAGGTGAAACGTCTTCATGGATTTGGTTTGAATCCATTGGAATCCACAGATCTAGTATCTGAATCTGGCACCTAAATTTTCAATTTCAAGTAATCTGATATTATGTAAGGACTACTATAGACGTTTTGCAATCACCCTGTGGATAGAAATTGTTATTGCACTTTTTCAAAATAAAGCCGGAGTGTGCGTGTGCTACGAGCGTGCCATGGATGTTGATTGAACATTGCTAAACCGAGCATTACATGATGTGTAGATAGTAAAGGCTTTTTGGTTTCAATTCAATGTAAATATACCAAAGTCCTATAAAGTTAAGATTTACACTTGTCAAATTGGTTGTTTACACCATTGATTTATTTATTATGTAAAGAGGAAAAATAAAATATTGCCAATCCAAATTCTGATTTCATATTTATTTGCATCTGTTGGTATGAATCTAGAAAGTGCTTGATTTGAACTTCAATCGATTGACAGCATTGAAAATAGAGTAGAATAAAAAAAAAACAATTGAATGAAAATTGTGCAGTTGTGAAAGATAAAAAACGAAGAAAAAAAAATTATTGATAACAACTTACGACTTTGACTAGTTAGATTTTATTTTGTTCGAGTTTGTTTCCCTCCATTTTTAGAATCATTTAAATTTAATTCAATTTTTTTTTCGTTGCTCTATCTTCCATTTACTTCTGAACAGATGTTTATTGTATAATGAGGCCAACAAAAAAGGAACACTTTTCCATAATAATTGTGATTTATTTGTTATCAGTGACCGTCCTTCTTTTATATTATATAAATAAATTTAGTTTTTTTTTTTCAAATTAAATATATTATATGACAATGACGTGTGAATAATAACTATGACATATATTGGAATAGCCATTGGCCATGCCGTTTACATACACTGTTCAACACAATTCTTGAAATATTCACATTTTCTTCACAAATTCACGTTTATTTAATGTCTTAATTTGTATGGATATCTCAGGAAACATTTTGATCCACCTGAAAGTGGAATGTGTCTTTGCTGCTAATCTAAAGCTGCTAATGCCGAGATTTGAAATGGAAAAAGACCATTTCAAATGCTTTATGCAAGTTGTAGACTTCAACAGTGTTTTAATAAAAAGAAGTGACTCTTGCCATTGGTGTAGGCACACATTACCTGTAACAATATTCTGCTCTTTTCATGAAGAGTCAGTCGTTGAAGACTGCCTTTTTCCATTTGTGAGTATAAATATTGATTTTCCCGAAGTGGCTCGCAAGGCCGATCGCAGCGCTGGCAACCACTGCAACCACTGGCTTTGAGTAACTTGCGGCACAACAAATTGCAATTTTCGGTACAATTTGAGAATGCTTGCGTTGCTCAGCTGTCATTACTTCGGGATGGTCTCAAAATATTAGCTCAATACGAAGTATCAGCTAAGGTCTGTTTGTAAAATCGTCGATGAAAACACTGGCCAATCAAAGATCTAGATGTTAAGCTTTGATGATTCAAAAAAAAAAAAAACAAATCATAAAATCTGGATATGAATATGAAATGGCGTCCTTGCATCGGGCTTTGTGCTGCTCGAATATATAGCGATTTTTCACAAATTGGAATTTTCAAGTAAAAAAAAGAGCATGATCTCTGAGGCACGTCATACTAGCTATAGATTGATTATCCAGTATTGAATAGTTCATGATACTAATCAAAACTGGACTTTTGATGTCAATTTAATGGAATTGTTTGACCGTATTTCGATAAACAATTTTGTGTGCAAAGAGATTCCAAGAAACGTTTCATTTGTTTCAAGATGATTGTTATTTTTTAGCAATCAAACAGCAAAATCAAATGCCTCAATCATTCAATTCTACTACTTTTTCAATTTCAACGTATTTTAGCTAAACCGCAGCGACAAATTCAAAACATTTCTCAGTAAAATAATTTGATTGAGATTTACTCAAAGCGATATGAATAACAAATCAATGAATCACATCCACAAATTGCTTAGACGCGACTAATCACAACAAATTACGCATAAAAAACTTGTTTGAAATAATATGTTCATCTCTTTTTATTATTTGAATTAAACAAACAAACAAACACATCAAACCAAATGAAACGAATGTTATTTGTTATCAAAATAAAACGAAAGCATTTCTGTTGTGACAACGAATTTAAGAGAGTGTGTTGAGTGTTGAATGCCCTACAATTGCAACGAGCGAAAACTGTTATAAGGTTTTCCTGTAAAGTTTTCATTCACAGGATTTCGCTGCCGTAATCAAGTAATCATTAAAACAAATGAAAAACCGTGTAACCGCAAACTGACGAAGGAAACTGAAATTCCAGAACTGGATTTCTATCAAAAATATCAAGAGAAACTGACGTATTGCTATTCAACTGTTAACAATATCGTACTCGGAAGAAAAGAGTTTGTCAATACAAATTCAGTTATTATTCACCAACAAGAAATTAAATGAATTCGCAATCCAAATTGAATTCAAGAATTTAATGTGGATTTAGAGGATATTTAGTATCAAATCAACGGTGAATAGAAAGTGGTATAGAAATGGTGTTTTTTTTATACCCATCCCAGGGGTGTTCGTTCTTACGGCTAGATTGATGTTGCAAAGCATGGTTTATGTCACCATTTTGGTCGGATTTCTTTAATCATATAGCCATGATGGACAAGTTCACCATCAAAACCATCCTCGAACCGAAACCTTTCAAACGGTATCCGTGGTTTGCGAATCGGTTAGGCCATTTAGCCAAACACCGTATACGGATGGAGACCACTACTTCGAGTTTTATAGGTTTAGATGAAATAAATTGAAGAAATTTGTTGAAACCCAATAAATGTATGTCTTTATCGATTGCATTTTACATCAAATTTATAAAAATGGTTGAAATGTTAGCTTAAAGTTATTAAAGACCTTTCAAAGAAAAATGGAATTTGTCATTGAGTACAAAATCCAATGAAGGCAAGTAATAATAGGGCTGGTTGTTTTCTTTCTGATTTGACGAATAATTTTTTCAATGCTTCGTTTTAAACAGTGTTTTTTTTTGAAAACGAGGTACAGTTATTTTATATACGTATTCTCTTCCAGTATCCAAAACGTTGCGGTCTATTTCTCTCGTTCGAACGAATCAGTTCCGATCGATAGTCGATTAAGTCTTGCTCAAGCTTATCACGAAATTCCTTTGTTATTTGAGTGTTGCCAATTTTTCCAGCGTCAAACTGCAATAAGGGAAATTAAAATTTGATATAAATGTTTGGTTAATTCAGAGCAATGCCAGCCCAAAGTATGCAAATCAAAACCATTCATATCATACCATTTCAAATGCAAGCTCTTTCATGTTGAGATACAGGCTGTTCATGGCATATTCGTCCAAATAACTCGTTTTACTGATTTCTGCTTGAGCTCCTTCTTTGATCATGCTCTTTATTTCATTGCAAAGATTTTCGTTATGCGCATTTGCTGTTCGCTGAAATGTTATGAGAATTTATTTTTGTGAATCATTTAAATTAAAAATGGATATTTTATCACATCCGTCCTCTGTTTTGAACCTAATTTAATCGATGCGTTTCCTTTTGCAAAACGGAAATGGCTATCTTTTATACAATGTATCAGAGACGTTTTTGTTAACCAACGTAGTGCGGCTTTGTCATTCGGGCGTCTCAATGCGCACCCAATGTATATAAATAAGTACGCAATGCGATAAACAGTTGCAATGCTGATCATGGGCTCTACAAAGTGCGAATCGCATGAATGCACCCAATCGTTTAAAAAAACGTCTCTGCAATGCATAAACATACGTACAATGAATTGTTCACGCTTTCGATCATTCTGTCTCACAAAGACCGGCAACCTTGTATCAGTGTCATTTTTAATCCGGCGTTGAAATGATGATATCAATTCATTGCAACCAAACATTTCCTGGAACTGTATCGAATTATTTCAAATTAAATATCTGTCTAAAGCACAAAAACCGGTGAATCTTAGAGGCGGGGATGATCTTACCACAGATACAAATACATCGCTCAAAATCTGATGCAGAGCCATCAAATCACTTGAATTGAAATATGATTCATGATTTTCCACTGATTTAAGCATACAAACGTTGTAATCGTCCAAAAAGCTGATGTAAATGCGAAATGTTCTTGTCAGCATTGATCGGAAATTGTTCAGCTTCTGTTCAAGTTCATCACGACCAACACCTGACACATCATTATCACCCATTTTTTTAATTTCAAACTAAGAACGAAAGAATCAAAAACAAAAATAAAATCCATGAATTCTAAAGATAAATAAGAGGAAGCCTGATGCAAATGGGCTGGCTAGCACCTCATTCAAAGCCTCTTGCTTTGTCTCCTCGAACAATTTGAACAGATTTGATACACTCAAATTCGATTCGGTGTCGTTAATTTTTCGAATGACTTTCGTTTTTGCCGTCTCTTCAATTTCGATGATTAACTTTTCATTGTGGACCTTAGCAATTTGCTGGATAAGAAAGAGAAGACAGGAATTCATTTGTAACATCAATAGTAACCTTTCAATACTGAATCAAAATACATTCTAAACGGGTTTTCAACGAATCTTTGATAAATTGGCACAAAACTCACCACAAAATTCTTTCGTCTTTCTTCATTTGTTTGATTGAATGCCAAAAATTGCTGGTCAATGTCGTGTTCAAGTCGTTTTTTGAATGTTGTTCGAATTTGATCATCACCAAGTTTTAGTGTCTTGTTGAGCTAATCAAATATTCGAAAGAAAAAGTCACTAAATTGATTGCGACTAAACGCACTAAAGGGAAAATTAGTTCAAAACCTGTAAAATCGCTGCATTTTTGGCATTTTCATGAAATTGTTCGAGATCGGTTTGATTAAGGTAGATTTTGGCCTCACTAAGCAGTGTTTTCATTGCGTCAACATACAAGATCAAACAGTCATTTACCAATATTTGGTTGGTCGCCTCAGTCTCAGCCTATTTTAATCGATAAATTGCAATGAAGCCGTCAAATGTGCCATTAATTTCTTAATTTTTTTTTTTTTGGTTTTTGACCAAAATGGTGATGAATGTGAATCAAAATGTTGAAATGTTGATCATACCATCAAAAGACTCCTTGGTGCTGGTAATGAATTTTCATTGAAAATCTGAATATAAGCATTCAAATACGTTATCAAATCCCGTGCACGAATAGATCGCCCATTGATTTTCTTCACAACCAAATTGTCCGGTGCGAAAAGTGACGACACCAGTTCTTTCACATATTGTTTGAATTCTGAATCGATTTGGTGTAAATTGCCGGTAAAATTGTAACCTCTAGCTACAACAAGACCAGGATGTGGCATTAAAAATGCGCCAATATCCTGAAAACTAGCTTTGATTCGTTGGCGCAGGGCGCGAATTTCATGTGATTGTTTATCTGTTTCGGCAAAAATGTCATCAATAATTTGTTGACCATTCCAACCATAGCCAGTTTCATAGGCATACGGCCAATCACGAACGAGAAATAGTAAATATTGAAATGGTTTTTCATCGGTTTGTTCGAGAGCCAGTCGTCCGTATTCGGTAAAATATTCGAGATGCTGTAAATCATCTTCTTGAATATTATTCATCAAATTGTAGCATTGAACCGAGGACAGCATCATACTCAATGCGAAAATCGATGTATAATCTCGTATACTAATGCCTCGATCAAAGATACCCTGGGTATCCAGCAAAATAATCGCTACTTTTTCACCATTTGAAAAATCATGTGTGAAAATCTCCGACCACATTAGAATGCCAACAGTTTCATACTTTTGGCCACCTCGCCACTTGAATCCAATGATTTCCGTCGAATTTTCATTCTCACCCATCCAATCGGTGACATTGTGCCGATCGTACTGTTAAACAGCAAGAATTTTTTATTGAAATTAATTTACTTTTGTAATGAAAATCCATCGAAATTGTCATGGATGGGATTTCACTTTGGCTCATTACCTGCGCATACAAATACTTTAGGAAGAAATTAAGCATGAAGCTTTTCCCTTGACGAAAAGCACCCGCAATCGATACAATGACAACATGTCGATCTTTGATTTCATCGGCCAATAAAATGTGCTTGAGTTCATCGATTTCCAATTGAAATGTATGATTCACTGGCACAACAATTTCAATCGGACCAGCTGAATTAAAATCACCGGCCGATGGATGACAACAAATAACAAACAATAATAAAAATACACAAAATATCAACAATGAAATTTTCATGTTGTCAAAATTTGTACGATTGAAACACACGTTATCGACCTTGCAACACTATTTTTTTTTCTATAATATTTTATGGCGAATGGGAACTTTGCTATTAAGATAAGGTTGACATTTGCCAGGGATAGTCCCGTACACAAAGTTATTTATGGTGACAACGTATTGATTTAATGAAAATTCAACTAT
This sequence comes from Aphidoletes aphidimyza, assembly GCA_030463065.1. Lineage (NCBI taxonomy): Eukaryota > Metazoa > Arthropoda > Insecta > Diptera > Cecidomyiidae > Aphidoletes > Aphidoletes aphidimyza. Next base: position 41,725,216 of record CM059999.1, read on the forward strand.
ACACGATTGAATGTAGATGTAGACTGAGGTCTGAATGTGATGATGTTTTAAATAAATTTTGCACTGATTACTTTAGCTAGACTCAATTCTCATATTACTTTTCCGCACACCACGTGATGCGTAAAAGTATTGCGATTGGCCCAAATTTTGGAAACCACAAAAATGAGTTTTCTATAAGTCTGGAACCCATAGGAATGCAGTGGAACCGTTTTTAGCTCATGTTGATGTGGGGCTGTGGCACGTTGTCCGCCGTCCGCCGTCCGTTGTCACGTTTTTTGTTACCACGATAGCTCAAAAACGACTCCACCGATCGATTTCAAATTTTCACCATTGTTTGGAAATTATTAGACTTAGATCCCATTAAATTTTGAGCAATATTGGTATAGCCGTTTTGGCGCGCCATGCTCTCAAGTGAATATACGTTTATTGCCCTGAAAATGCCATTTTTGAACGAAATTACCATAAATTAGCCTACTGAATGTTTTTCGCGAGCCCATATGGCTTTCCTGGGCCAAACTATATTAGTTCTGAGATTCCTAAATACAATCATTCCATCTTTGATGTGAAATTTCTCAAATTTGCAGCCAAAATAGACGAAATTCATAAAATTCACTAAGATTTCATCCAATTTTGTGCAGTATTGTAGTAGTCGTTGAGGGGCATGACCGACTCAAGCGAATGTGGCTATTTTGCTTGAAAATTCAATTTATATATGGAAAGTACCGCGAATATGCGTACTAAATGTGTTCCGCGGGTCCTTTTGACTTTCCTGGGACAAACTATATTGGTTCTGAGATTTATAAATACAATCATTCCATATTTGTGGTCATAAAATAGATTGGATTCAGAAAATAGGTGGAACCACCAATTTTTGACTCACTGCTCCGAACCCATATAAATTGCTTATTTTGTATAAAAAATGGTCTAAATGAAATTTGAGGTCGATTGGATGACGTTTTCTTGTAATTTCACTATGTTTACTTTCACATTAAAACTAATTTTACAAAATCACTTGATGGTTAAAAGTGCGGAAAAGTAAGCCTTACGCATGTAAGCCCATTTATTTCTCATTCATTTCGCTAATACATTCGTATTTTACAGTATTTCGCTCGAAATTATTGTCAGCTGTGTGTAGTGTGCAGTCCAAAGTGTGTGCTGATAAAAATGCGTTTCCGCAACATTTCGCCAAACCACATCTTCTATATTATAATAATCATTTTGAGCAGCACGAATTTTTGAATTAATAAACAATTTGTCATGAGTCTTTATCGCATTTTTCAACATGAATGCACAATGCGCATTCGGTATGCAAAAATTTGGATTCGTTTAAATGAGCACCGGGCAATTCGCAAGGACTTGGTCTATCTATATTGCAGTTTTGCAGTCAGTGCAAAGATTCATTTTGAAATATGCAACTCTTTGATGACATTGTGAGTCACAATTTGTGACATCGAAGAACAGTCAACAGTCAAAAGTCATTCAAACTCATTTAGAGTCAACATTTTTTGGAGAAAATTGTAATTTGTCTAAGCGAAAACACTATATGATTTCAAGTTCATGGCATTTTTGCAATTCTCTCAAATTTCACAATAATTCCGAAGATCCTCGAATCGAAAAATCCGTGAAATCTTTGAAAATCTGACCACTTTTTGAGATGAAAATTTCTCCCAGTTTTCAAATTTGAGTATCATACATTAAATTTGGCGATCATTTATCAAAAAAATAAATACTCAAAAATTGGACCCTCAAAGAAGCGCAATAAAATAGTCAAAAACTAAAGAATTTGAATTTATTTCGTGATTTATTTAAATTAACATTTCAGGACGAAACACAAACGGATCCAGATCCACGTACTAGGTATCAATCTACAGTGAGTGTCTTATTTTTTAAACTAATTTGTAATCAAATTTGTAATCAATAATCACAGCTATTGAAAATGTTCTACAAAATGCCATAAATCTTATTGCTGACGTTGATTCCAAGAGAAAATGTTCGTTGGAAAATGACAATTTAAAATATTACAAAACGAATTTTCGTTGAATTGCTGTTTGAATCAACCGCTTCACGACTGTGAACGAATGTCTTCAGAATGTTATTTGAAGCGGTCTGAAGTTGAATATTATTGACCTTGATTTTCACAATTTCCATAAATATTGTACAAGCATCATCAAACTGGGTACACATCTCGACTTCTACAATAAAATATTTGTAGAAAAATTCCAAAAAATTCTGAATTCAGATACATTTACGAGTAATGAAAATCTTTTAATTCATAATTAAAAAAATAGAGGATCGAACGAGCGCGGCGCGAGTGAAGATCCTCTATTTTTTTCGGTGTAAAAAAAAATGAATACTGAAATATTTTTTTGTGGAGAGATAAGGGTTATAAACATGTCTTAAGCTTGAAATTAAAATTCTATTCTGTTCTATTTCGATTTTAAAAAAGTATCATGATAAGTATTTAATTGCAATTATAACATTTTTTCATAAAAAAAATCATGTGTGTCAAAAATGTAAATTTTGTGTCAAAAATGTTCGATTTGTGTCAAAAATGTACGTTTTGTGTCAAAAAATTTGTGTCAAAAATGTACGTTTTGTGTCAAAAATGTTCGATTTGTGTCAAAAATGTACATTTTGTGTCAAAAATGTAAATTTTGTGTCAAAAATGTACATTTTGTGTCAAAAATCTGTGCGACCCAATTATTTCTCCGATTGACAAACGAAACATATTGATTTGCTCATTCATTAAATGTTCGACTCTACCAATAATTCTGTGTTGATATCCGTTTTATTCATAGACTGACAACAACCTACTCAAGGGTTCAAATTAAATTGAACAACATGAATCAAAGTGAAAACGAAAGGAGCCGAAAGCTGGCAAGATCTCCGCCATTCGGAAATGGGCTTCAGTTCGGGAATTCACTTGGAGATGATTTGGATCAGCCGCTCAACCAAAACACGAACAATGTCAACATCTCTGATTCAGGTGAGTGTTCAATTGATTTCACTTTATACAAATCATCAGCTTATTTCTGTTCAATGAATTTTATCTAGTGAAACAAGAAGTGATTGATGCAAATGAAGTGAATGGCATGATGGACAATTTCGATTCAAGTGAAGATGAAGACAGCGGTGAATTGAGTGAAATTCAATTACGCAGAATCAAAACTGAAGATGAAAATAGAAACGACAACGAAATTGAGTCGAATACATCGATGAATGAAGAAAATGGGGAAGGGAGAAGTGATGAGGTGTTTGTGAAAAATGAGGTCGATGATGATTGGCCCGATTGGCCCAAGCAAGAGGTAATCGACGCGGATATTCCGATAATAACTTTCAACCCAAATGACGACTCAACGAATTATAGATCGAACAGGGTGAAAGAAGAGTTCGATATCGAACCAAAACAAGAAATGGTCGATGAAAAAATTCCAATTAGAAGATTTAATCCGAACGATGTCTCTTCGAATGGCGGATACAGTAGGGGTAATGTGGCCGCAAAGAGAAATGGTGCTGGATCATCTTTGCGATCAAAAAGAGGCGAAAAGACGACAAAAGCAGTCGATGAATCAGATGCTCCGAAGCCATCATGTTCGAAAGATGCAAAGCGATTCAATTGTGAGCTTTGTAAATATGGAACTGTTCACAAAGGACATCTCAATAAACATATACGAATGCATACAAAAGAGAAACCATATCGATGCTGCCGCTGTGCCAACCGCTTTGGACATTCGTCAGCCCTCAGAAGACACATGAGGACGCATGAGAATGAATTTCCGTTCCATTGCTCGAGTTGTTTCCGTGGATTCTTCCAAAAGAACGAAAAAGAAGCTCACGAGGAGAACTGCGAAAATCGTCGTTATGAATGCTTCATTTGTAAATATGTCACCATCGATAAGACGAATTTGGTGGTTCACATGCGGACGCACACCGGAAATAAGCCACATCGATGCATTCGTTGCTCCAAAAGATTCACCCAATTACGGCATCTCAAAGAGCACATAGGAACTCACAACGACAAAAATCAGCCGTTTCATTGTAAAGGATGTCTTCGCAGATTTTCGGAGGAGAGTGAAAAGAAAGTTCATGAAAAAGGCTGTCGGAATCGTCGTTACGAATGCCATCTCTGCAAGAAATATGTCACTGCTTATAAAACTTAAATGGAAAGACATATGCGCAGTCATTCGGGTGAAAAACCGTTTCGTTGCGAAGGGTGCATGAAATGTTACGACTGGAAAGGCACTCTTAAGCGACACTTGAACACCGTGCACAATAGAGCCAACTAACTAAATTTGAAGGGCGTGAACAGTTTCAACTGCTTCATGTAATTCTGTTTATCGAAATGAAATTGGTCGAGTTATTTTAAAATTTAATTAATTAAGAAACTCTTCAATTTCGACTTCAATGTAAAACCTTCACACAAAACATTAATAAATTGAAGTATGAATAAAAAATTAACATTTCAGCGATTTTTATCAATTGAGGAATTTTCGTTAAGAAGAAGATGAAAACAAATGAAATGAACACCTGTTTATTCACTGAAATAAAAATATTGTTGATTTAAAACAAAATCGTTTTTCTTAAAATTGTGAAAAAAGCTTCAGATTTAAAATTAAACGTTCATCTAAGATGGAACGGGGTGAAATCATGTGACATATTCCAACTCTGTGAATTCACCACAACTATCACATCAGCACAAATGAAACGTTTTCATAACACTTGCGACATTTATTCACAGTTAAGTCATTGCAAGAAAGGAAGAGATCTTCGAAAATTTCAATTCAACACAATTCAAATCTGTCTTTGAATATTGAAACCGGACACTTAGATCTCAGACTAAATTAGAAACAAAAGAAAGTAAAATGTGTTTTCCTCACCTTTGTTTTTTAAAAATAAATTTGGTGACTGACACGATTGAAATTCCAATTGTAGCACTTTTTCGGCACGGATCAGCATGAAGAGAAGTGACTTTCCACGTAGCAGCATGCATTGATTCTAACACAAAAATTGGCATTGTTGTCAAATAGCTTCCTTGAAATTTATTCATTTAATTAATTGAGCCTCCAAATTATATCATTTCAATCGGATTTGAAACGAATCATAAGATGCGGGCATGCCTCAACTTGCCTTGAAAAATTGTTTTGGTGTAGCTAAAAATCCTTTAAAGTTATTTCGGTCTTAAAACTTCAGAATTTGTTCAGAAGTTGATGTTTTAATGATAAATAATACAAATTTGAAATTGTTGATTAAATGACATCTTATTAAAAGTAGGTGTAAATTTTTCATTTTCGGCGCAATATTGTTGACCACATTTAACGTTTTCGATTGAGAAGGAAATCCATAGGTTCTGGCTTCAGTGTCTTCAAAATGTGTGCCATTCTATAAAATTTATGAAACAAAATGAACAAAATATGTGAAATAAATTAAATATATATTTGAAGTTGAAAAACTCCAAACTATTAATGGAAGGTCAAAGTGATTGAGCTCTGGAGGGACTTCCTACAGATTTGAAAATGAATTGAAAATTGAATCCATTAAAAATAATACTATTTCCACTTTTATTTGCAGTGATAGAATGGGAAATCAAACATCTAACCAATTGTATTAATACGTTCGTCATCCTCCTGCTTCTCTCTTGTGGTTTTGAATCAATTTCCCTCGGCAAAAGTCGAAACAAAATGATTTCATGAGTTTATTTTCTTCAAAAGTGGTCGTGTTCAATTTAGTTTCTGTTTAAAATCAATTGGAAACACGAAACACTATTGCCATTTCGAATCGTTCGTTTCAAATAAATTATAAATTCACTTCGCTGCGTCAGCAATTCAGACTCAGAATCTAGAATTTCAAATAAATCCCATAGTACATTCATGATGTTCGCTGAGCAATAATGTTGAACATTACAAGTGTAGTGCTAAAAGATTTGTTGCATTTACAAACTAAAAGAATGGATGAGAGTTTCACTTTTCGAGCAAAACGAAGCGAACCATCACGTTATGTTGTGTGTTGAATCCTATAAGATTAATCAGATAACGACCTGACCTTGACATCCAAGCGAGTCTGATGGAAAATAAATATAGACACCGTTTTGCGTACATAAAATTCAATTTGAAATGAAACCAGACGAATGATGTAATTTATCAACAATTTTGTTTAGACAACAATTAATGTATTATATTTGTTATATTGTCGTCAAATTAATTGTAAATTGTCTTTTATGGTGTTTTGTGAATGTAATTTCACGGTTGTTCAAAGACAATCTCACTGTTTATATTTGACCCACTGCACCCGTATAAACTGCTTATTTTGTTGAGAAAAAAAAATCGGATTGGATGACGTTTTTTTAGTAATTTTACTATATCAGCAGTTCCACACCAAGTCGGACAAAAATTGCAGGTCATGTCTCCGATTTGGCTGAAAATTTAAACATTTCACTCGAATGCCGAAAAAATGAGATCGCCAAATGTTTTAGCTCTCTAGGTGGAAGGGTTTGGCTGGGAGAGGATAGTCCATTTTTTGGATTTTGGCCGAAATTCAACTCAGGCAAAAACTGATATTCGAATTCACATAAAAAGGAGACAGACAATTGACCTTCTTTCTCCCTACCATTCATTTGATGAACGTTATTAAATCATTAAAATCCGAAAAATATTCTGACTTTTTTCTTAATCTACCTGAAAGAGTTGAGATTAAAATCAGAGATTATAATTTTAGATCTAATCTACTGATAAAGCAATAAACTTGCATTTTACAAGTCAATTGATGATATAAAAGCCAGTGATGGTTGCATGAAAAAGTCAATCCATCTTTGAGTTTCGTTCAAAGTGTGCAAAATTGCTAAAAAAAATCATTTAAAATGAATTTAATCATTGCTGTTGTGTTGGCTATTGTTACGTTAGCCACATGTTGTAATTCACAAGAATCGAAAAGTGCTGACAATGGAAAGATCTACAGTCCTCTTGAAAAGCAATGTACAGACGTGTCGGTTCTAGAGAAAATATTATTGGATATTGTTGTAAGTAGCAAATCGATCGAAAAGAAATCATCAACCAACAATAACGTTCGATCTAGATTGAAGTGAATTTCAACGAAAACAGTGGATTTGAATCGTTTCTTTTCTTCTACATTTTTTTTTAGAAATCAATAAAAAATCTTGAAAATCAGTTACCAGCCAAAACCCCCAAAAAACCCGTTCAAAAACCCGTTTCGAAACCAAAAACAGCAAATGCTCAAGGACTGCAAACGAAGCCTGTCTCAAGCGCAAACCAACAATGATTTGAAGTAGTGAGTTTTTAATTTTTTTTTATTTCAAATGAGATAATTGTTAGCACATTGATTTCATATTCGTGCTAACACAGAAACCTAAATATTATTCAGTGGTTTAGAAATTATAACTTCAACTCTAATTTAAATTTTTAGATGAAAAAAACTATTTCACCACAACCAATGCGGGTATGCAACATATGATGATACATGTAAACAAATTCAGTCCAATTTCGTGATAGACAGCGCCACTGATCATACAAAAATATTAGCGGAAAAAATATGAACTGACAGGCAGTAATGCCAGTTGCTTTGTTTCATTTATTTCATCCGCCAGCGCCGTACGCAACGTAATCTGACAGTTTAGCCGTTTGTATACTCTCATTGACCACAACTATTTCAACAAAAAAACACCAACACCAATTCTTTTAAACAATAAAATGTCATTAGAACATTTGTATTGTCTTTTTTTTCTAATTTCAATAAATTAAATCGCGAAACTGTATACATTTTTGGCGTTTTATTCATTTGCTAAACGAACATGTTCAATTTGTTGAGAAAATGAAGAAGTTTCAAAATTGACTGTTCGAAACCAAAAAAAAAAACACAAATCAAATGACCAATCAATGTGGTAACCGAGGGGGAACCGTCTGTTTTCTATCACATCAATCTGAGTAGAAACAACAAATACAGACCGCAATAAGGAATCCAATGAAATTCTGATCAAAATCGGTGAATATTTTGAATATGCTGGTTTTAAAATATAAAATAATTCCAATACGAAAATAAATTAAATTACATTTGTAATCCTGACTTTTCCGCATTGATATGGAATTTGATTTTTTTCTTGAACAATTTCATTCATCGACCAAGTCAAGAGAGAAAGTGTTGGTTCTGCCATGAAAACGGGGAAAATGTTCTTGATTTACACAATGTACTGTATTTAGCAAGGGGTTTTTTACTACTTGATAAACGTCAAAAGTAGCCGCAAGTACTCCATCAATATCTATAGTCCGAAAAGAGAATAGTGTCGTTGCGACATTAGTACATTTCAAAAATGAACCAAAGTCGGCGCCCTTTTATGAACTAAAATCTCCCGCGACGACATTATTTCATATTTTTCATCTCCAAGCGACATTAATTCATAGCTCAGATGGCTGAGAAATTTGAACTAATGTCTCGCGACTTTAGTTCATTTAAGAAAAGAAATAAAGTCACCATAAAAAACTAAAGTCGCTGAAAAATTGCACTAGCGACATTAGTTCATGCGACCTTAATTCAGTTACCCCCAATTTCAATACAGCTCTCTAAACCTATCAACGGCAATGTTTCAATTTCAACGACTTCAATTGCGATTTTTCGTTTTTTATTCTCAAAAAAGTTTCAAAATGATACATTTGTCAAGAATTACAGGCAGTGCCAACTGCGTCCCAATCATTTATTATTTATTTTATTTGATTATAATGTTTTCATTCTATTTCGATTGAGGAATATTCGTTGAAAGAGAATTAGATGTACTCTTCTAATTCGCTTTATTTCTTATGAAAAATAAGTCAAAATATTGATTTCTTATCTATAGATTTTACCGTATAGACATCGGGCACACATTGAAATTGAATCCGCTTAGCTCCACCTTCTGTTTAATTTTACTGAAACGTGCTGCTGGGGCTAAAATGGCATTGCATTAATGCAATTTTTAAATCTCTACCGTCTAATGAATGGGCTTACATGTGCACAAATGTGGGGCTTACTATTCCGCACTGTTTAACATCAATTGATTTGAAAAATTTGTTATAATGCGAAAGTTAACATTGTGAAATTACAAAAAAAAAACGTCATCTTATCGTCCTCAAATTCTGTCTAGAACATTTTTTTCTACAGAATAAGCAGTTTATATGGGCTCGAAGCAGTTAACTAAAAATGCTTGCTTCAACCACCGGTTTACACTAGATAGAATGGACTGCTTTAATTTTGTTAGAAATTATTTTTCACGAGAATTCCATTTCTAAAACATGGTCAACATTTGAATGCGATCGGTGGAGTGGTTTTCAAGCTATCGTGAAAATAAAAAACGAACCGGACAAAGGACATTGGGCCGCGAACAAAGTTCCACAGCCTCACATCAACGTGAGCTAAAAACGGTTTCACCTTTTAGGTCCAAAACGTATAGAAAACTAATTTTTTCCAAATTCCAAATTATTGACCGATCGCAATCATAGGTTCTGACATAGCCTCCAAGATCTACGATGACCCCACCCTCCCCACAAGTTTTTGGACCCTCTGTGAATTCTCGGACCCTCGATTGATTTTCAAAAGTGATGAACTCCCCGATCATCATTAATGCGCATATGCGGATAATTGTTAAAGAACAGTATTTCAAAGTAAAATCATTTTTGGACTGTCACTTCGTTTCTATGTAATTTGAAGTTTCATTTTCACTCATTTAATTCTCTGACACGTTCCACATCTGTAGAACGCTGTTTCCACACGTTAGCCGTTCGGAACGGTCCGAACGACTATTCGGTGTGGCACACATGTAACAACGTGTACATTTCATATTCGTCGAGCGCTATATGCTTTCTTCGTTGCTCACACTTCGTTACGTGTGTAATGAATCAAGTATATAGCGCTCGACGAATATGAAATGTACACGTAGTTACATGTGTGCCACACCGAATAGTTCGGACCGTTCCGAACGGCTAACGTGTGGAAACAGCGTTCTACAGATGTGGAACGTGTCAGAGAATTAAATGAGCACTGAGACTCAGTGACATTCCAACGTGATTGTATGTTCTTTTAGTAGGGAAATTTTCCCAAATGCGGTTAGGTCGCTATATTATCCCAAAAGAAGAAAGAAATTTTCCATTTTTATCGTCTGTGCACGAGAAAAAATCATTTTCTTTATACTTTTACCGTAGCTTTTACCCATCTTGTTTGTGCGGAAACTAGTGCAGAGAAGTAATAATTACTATTATTGTTTGATTAAACCAATTACCATTTTCAGTTTTACCAAAGCCGACCACCACCAAAGGCGTAAAATCATAGCTTTGGTTGCGTAAATTTGCTGCAGTTGGTAAACAAATTGGCCGAATGAAGTCCGTAAATGGTGCGGGCTGTTTTAGACGAATCAATGCTATGTCATTTTCTCCAGGTGAATAATTGTCGTGAACAATAATCTCATCAACTGGAATATTAATTACTGGGTCTGTACATGCACCCTTCAATCGCAATATGGATAAATACCACAAATATTATTCGATTTTCGATCAAAATGTAGAAGATTCAAATAAACAAAAGTGCAAGCTCACCTCTTGACAGTCGATTTGAGATCGAAGATCATGCTCACCGAAACTTATATAATCAACCGAATATCCCTTTCTGATCATGTTTTGTCCTTGTATGCATTGAGCAGCTGTAACAAACACAATATACAATATTATTATGTATTTCAATTATATTTTGATGTGCTTTAGACAAACCAGTTACAACGTAGTATCGATGAATAAGCGAACCAGTACAGCGCAACGAAACGCTTACGTTATTAGCTTTTTGAAACCAAATAAAAACATATAATAAATTTAAACATTCTTTAGTCTGATATTTTGGAAATCATAAATTCAATATAATTACGTTGTTTATAGTGAAGAAGTGCCACCCTATAATTGTTGAAAAGAAAAAAGACGGAAATGAATTAATTTGAATAAAGTTGACCGCTCAGGACATTCATTTGTCTATCATACCATGGAAAATCAAAAATGGATGTTTCTTGACGACCAAAGATTCGGTCTTTTGCTTGCGTTCCGCATGCTCCTGGTCGCGGAAGATCTGCCTCAGTGAAAACATCATCAGACAATGGACAACAAACCTGCAAATGGAAAGCTATGTATAAATATGCATAGTAAATGTTAGCAAAACTGATGTTAGCCCGTGTTTTAGTGTGTTGGTGTAGTTACTATACATTTGAAATAAACACAACTTGATTCAATTGATTAAAATGGAATTTACGCGTGGTATTAACGGCCCGTCAGTTCCACATTGAGATTTCCTTAAAAATTCTCGTTGTTCATTTGGTATCGTCGGCGACAACATGTGGTTGAACAGCGGTGGACATTGTTGCAACGGGATGCATTCACCTTCAACATTATTTGGTGTTTTGCAGTGATTTTCTAAATACAAATACAAATAAAATGAATTTGATTCGTAATCTATTTTTTCTGAGACTCGATTTATATTAGATAGAATCGATTTTTGTCGGGAATAAATAAAAACTTAAATAAAACGCCCTGATTTGACACATTACTCTTGAACAATGAAATTCTAGACACGTGACAAAGCATTTGTATTGTTACAAAAAAGTGGAAAATGCTCGATTTTCACACAATGTAATGTTTTCGTCCAAAATGGCTATTGTAATATGGCTCAAATGAAATTGGAAACATCCGGTGACATCCCCATGTTGTTAATGTATAACTAGTCTCGAATAAAATGATCTTTTTGATATGTTTAAAATCGGTGAATATGAACGTGGCCTAATTGAAAATAACTTGGTGTTTTCATGTATTTGTGTACGCATACAACGAAGTTTCTCCACATCAATACTGTCGTCCAGTAGTGACGACAATGTTTTACGGCGTGTTGAATGTTGTCGTCGATGAGCGACAATCGTGCAATTCATTAACAAGACTAAATTTGTGCGTGTTGCTTAACGACAATCGCTGATTTTGTACCACTTTTCGAACAACAATGTGCCATTTTCAGCACAATGTGAGAATGTATACGTTGGTTGCCCAGCTGTCATTATCTTCATGCTATGGTGAACACATGCAACCAAAACTACTCTTTTATATTACTATATTCATTTTTTTCACTGAATGATGATATTGCTGTCGTTCCCGCGTGACAATGTTGTAACCCAGAAACAAAATCAATATCATCATTGGGGAGTCGGAATTTGTGTTCACTAATTCCTGAAAATAGCAACTACAAACAATCTCTGTTCATATTCACGACAACGCTGAATGTTTTTGTGAACGCATACAACAAAATATCCTGGATTTGGCATATTATTTTATTCATTTTTGTCATTGCGTATGTAACGACAATATTGCTTTCGTCGGTAAGCAACGCGTAAAAATTCAGTCTCGTTTATGAATTGCACGATTTTCGCTCATCAACGACAACATTCAACACGTCGTAAAACATTGCTGGAGAAACTTCGTTGTATGCGTACACAAACACATAAAAACAACAAGTTATTTTCAATTAGGCCATGTTCATATTCACCGATTATAAACATATCAAACAGATCATTTTATTCGAGACTTATTATACATTTATATGCGGTTCTTTAAATACGTTCGATAACGACGCCATCTCAAGGCGAATTTCTCGAAGTGTTATTAAAATACTCAGTGAACAAAATTCAAGATTTTGTGGCGTCGTGAATTTTATTCATTGCGTATTTCAATAGTGCTGAAGAAATTCGCTTTGCGGTGGCGCTTCTGTTCAGTGCTCAAAGATATAACACTGTGACACCCGGTGACAACACTGAACAAATTTGCTTCGATCACCTTGCGAGTTGAGACTCCGTTCGAGAGTAACCGTGACAGACGACGGTGAAGACGCCATTTTGCAGAACTAATTGGCCAAATCAAAATGTGCCAGGACAAATGCCAACTGAGATTCTGTTCAAATGTTGAACGCAATGGAGTTGAATTTTCGAGGCTAAACCAATAAGCACATTTCATGTGCGGAGAAGTAAAAAAGAGACACGTAAACATGTGTTGATATGAAATGTCTTAAATCATGTTTGAAATGTGATATGACGATGCCGCCGAGGATGCCGTCATTTGTATTCATGTTGATAGATTCAATAGCAGGTCAAATATTCAATATAGTCAATCATTATCAGTTTTGAACTGATTGATGTCATGATATTTTACGTTTACTAGAGATAACAAATATGCTTATCGATTCTGTGACGATCGTTGACTTTTATCGTAGCTCAGTTGTTAAACCATCAAATGGTATTCATTCGAAGAAATGTGATTTCATCGAGCGTCTGATGCTGATTTTGTTTGGATGGATGGCTAACATCTGTCATGTTTCAATTGTTCATTGATATTTTGAATAGTGATCACCTTATCACATTGAATCGTTGAAATTGGGTCACATCTCTGTTCTCTGTATTTTTTATATTTTGTTTTTTTTTTTAGAGTTGCATTTCATCACACTTACGTGCACTTGAAACAAATCCGATGTATGCAAAGTACACACTTAAAACCACAAAAAACGATACCATGATTGGTAATTTAGGTAAAAGACTTTAGAGTATGTTTTGATTTTATCATGAAAAATAAGTCAAAATAAATTTTACCGTATAGACATCGGGAAATCCGGATGTACCACAACGTCTTGGACCGAATGATACAATTCCAGCCAATTATGCATATGAATTCGATGAGTTGGTAGTGTCTTCTCCCATCAAGGGACCACCTGATAAGAAAAATTGTCATTTCAATGTTTTAGCATCGAAGTCAAATGCAATTGAAATACCTGAATCACCATTGCACGAGCCAAGGCCCTCCTCACCACCCGCACATAACTGTTTATTGCTCAAAGATTTTCCAACTCGTTTATAAATAGCTACACAAACATGTAGATTGAATCCGCTTATCTCCGCCTTCTGTTTAACATCACTGCGTGATGCTGTGAATAAAATGGCATTGCATTTTTGTTAGTGTTTTTTTGACTAGAATTTCATTTCGAACAAATTGTCAACATTTGAAACCGATGTCGGTGGAGACGCTTTTAAACTTTCCACAGCCCCACATCAACATGAGCTAAAAACACTTCTACCGTTTAGAACGCTTCAGGTCCTAAACGTATAGAAAACTCATTTTTGATAGTTTCCTAATTATTGTCGTGTGGAAAAGTAATAATTACTATCATTGTTTGATTAAACTATTTACCATTTTCAGTTTTACCAAAGCCGACCACCACCAAAGGAGTAAATCATAGTTTTGGTTGCGTAAATTTGCTGCAGTTGGCAAACAAATCGGTCGAATGAAGTTCGTAAATGGTGCAGGCTGTTTTAGACGAATCAATGCTATGTCATTAGCTGATGTAGATGAATCGGGGGAATAATTGTCGTGAACAATAATCTCATCAACTGGAATATCCATTACTGGGTCTGCACATTCACTCTTCAATCGCAATAAGGATAAATACCACAGAGATTATTGGATTTTCGATTAAGATTGAGAAGAGTCAAATGAAAAAATGCAAACTCACTTCTTGATAATCGATTTCAGATCAAAAATCATACTCGCCAAAACGAATATAATCAACCGAAATCCCTTTTATAATCAGCAATGAATTATTGATGCATTGAGCGGCTGTAACAAATACAATGTACGATATTATTATGTTCATTCAAATTCAAATGATTCAATTATGTTTTGATGTGCTCTAAACAAACTAGTAACAACGTAGTATCGATGTATAAGCGAACCACCACAGAGAAACCCAGCGCTCACGTCATCAGCTTTTAAGAACAAACAAAATAAAAATATGTCATGAATAAAACGGTATTACATTCGTTGTCCTGATGTCTTTTCTGCACTGATATGACACTTGATTATACTCTTGAACAAATAAATTATTGACTGTTGAAATGAAAAAGCTTTAATTTTGCCATGCAAACGAGGAAAAATATATAATCCTTTTCCTTTTATTTCAAAAGTAATATAATTACGCTTTTTATAGTGAAGAAGTGCCATCCTACAATTGAGGAAAAGAAAAAAGACGGAAATGAATTAATTTGAATAAATTTGACCGCTTGGGACATTCATTTGTCTATCATACCATGGAAAATCAAAAATGGACGTTTTTAGACGATCAAAAATTCGGTCTTTTGCTTGCGTTCCGCATGCTCCTGGTCGCGGAAGATCTGCCTCCGTGAAAACATCATCAGACAGGCATCATCCACTTATGTCTGAGTCCACTAGGTCTGAGGTCACAAGGTCTGACATGTTTGACCTATTGACCATACATTTGGCCAATAGGTCTCTGACGACCTGGCCAAAAATTACTCGTACAAAATGACTATATTTTTTGGCCAACTAGTCTGAGACAAATTGACCAAAAATCAATCGAACAAAATGACTATATGTTTCGGCCAAATAGTCTCAAAATAATCCGGTCACCAACATCCGTTGATTTTGTGTGATTTCCTCAAAAATTCTCGTTGTTCATTTGTTATCGTCGGCGACAAGTGGTTGAACAGCGGTGGACATTGTTGCAACGGGATGCATTCACCGTCCACATTTTTTGGTGTTTTGCAGTGATTTTCTATATAACAAATGAAATGAATAACATTCGTTGTCCTGACTTTACCGCATTGATATGTTTGATTTCTAGTCAAGATACAACGCGTTACAAAAAAGAGAAAAATGTTCTATTGGTGTCATGACATTTTACGTTTACGACAGATAACAATATGCTTATCGAGCATGTAGAAATTCCCGATTTAAATGAAATCAAATGTTTGTATTAAATGCGAAGTGGATTCTGTGACGATCGTTGACTTTTATCGTAGCTCAGTTGTTAAACCATCAAATGATATTCATTCGAAGAAAGTTTCATCGGGAGTTTGATGCTGATTAAGATTGGATGGATGGCTAACATATAACATGTTCCAATTGCTCATTGATATTTTGAATAGTACCTTATCACATTGAATCATTGAAATTGGGTCACAACTCTGTTCTCTGTACTCTGTATCTTTTATATTCTGATTTTTTTTTAGAGTTGCATTTCATCACACTTACGTTCACTTGAAACAAAGCCGATCGATGCAAAGTACACACTAAAAACCAGTGATGGCAAACCGTGTGCAAACGTTTGCAATGCAGTGGTATATACCAAATCTCTGCATGTGCAAAGCATGTGCCGATGAATAACGTGCGCTCGTGTGCGTGTACACAAAGAAGAAATAGTCTGACCGTATTCATTACGTTAGAGTGAAGAGCACGTTTCGTCTGTCTTCTATTCCGTTTACTCCGATGTCAGCGTATCGGTGCACATTTCTCCTTTTTCGTTATCGGCTTCTCCTTTTGTTCTTAACACACTACAACGTTCACTGAGCGCGCATCTCAGATTTTTGTAGGCTGTAGATTGTGTACAGTCATTTCATTTCTTCTTTGTGTGCATGTGCAAACGTCTTTGCACATCGAATTTTGTATATACAGTATGTGCAGAGTCGGTATAATGTGCTGTATATCTGCCATCACTGCTAAAAACAACAAAACACGCTACCATGATTTGGTAGTTTAAGTAAAAGACCTCAAGAATATACACAAAATTGTAAATAACTCCTGAATCAGAATTCCGTTTTCACGATGTTGTCACTTCGACATTTCAACGTTAACTTCTCATTCAAATAGAAGGCAACCTGTTTCGAATTGTATTTCAAAGCGGTTTTATATCTATGCGAATTCATGCGATTCCATTTGTATAAGAGATCGTTTCGGTTCATGTCTTGATGTCTTAACAGCAATAGTGAGTTCGTGTGCGCACACACCGCACACTAGCTTCGTTTTATTTTTTTTTTTTGGTTCTTTGCTTTCTTCGCATCTTCGCTCAGCGAACGATCTTACTTTTCTCGCTTCCCTCTTCCAATTCTTTGAGTTTGTTGATGCAACAAACCAACAAATATGATTGACTAGCTGCTTCGCCGCATGTTTTTAATATAATTTTCGATATTTAATTTCAAATGTGAAAATCAAAGTGCTCTTGGCTCTAATCAGAAAAGTGTGAATCAAGTCCTACTACGGTCCATTCTTGGACCAATACTTTGTGTTCAGAGTTAAGTTGCCTTTGAAAATTCTATGTATTCATTTACTAAGTTAACTGAATAACAATTGTCACTTACAAAAACGTACATTAAGCTCCTCAACTTCAAATGGCGAGATATCATAAGTTGATGTGTAACAAACAGTGACTTTGAAGCTTTAGCTGCTACTGTCAAAACCAACGTATCTTATTTCATAAAAGCTAGCCATCTTCGACGAAGAATATGTCCAATTCATCAAATTGCATGAAGAATTTCGCAATGACAATCAAAATCGACGATCATGATAGATATTAACACATTGTCTCCTGACAAGTCGATCATTTTAAACTGTTCAAGAGTAAAATCACATTTCATTGCGCATTGAAATAGTCAGAACTACGAATGTAATTGAATTTATTTGCTGTGCGAATTTTGCTCTTACTAGTTAGTGCAACTGACCAGCCAGTCAGCTAGCCAGCTTTAACGTCTGTTTGTAAATGGACAAATGGACATATATTTGGCTCACGTCCTACTTATTCTATGCACCTCTGTTCAGATGGTTCTTTTTTCGTTATTGAAAAACCAATATCACAACCAACGCCGGAACATCAAAGACTCAGAACCATCAAATGGAGAACGGAACATTTCTACAATTTTCCCCTTACATTGAATGGAGATGGTCTTTAAATGTTTTCTACATTGAGACACTGTTCAAGACTGCTCCGTCTATAATATTTATCGTACTAGAATAAAGCTCTATCTCACGCCGGAAAACAAACTTAGCTGTTGCTAATGTAACATGTATTTGTATATTCTTTTGTTTTTATTATGAACAAACTTCTTCTGTTTTCTTTGTGATTTTTGTTTACGCTCGAATCAAAGATATTTCCATGAACGAATCCTTGTTTGTTTTTAAGCAATTTATTTGGTTTATTATAATCAGAGGAAAAAAACAATTGAAACGAAAAATACAATCGAAATCTGGAAAAGTCTTTTAATTGATCCAAATCATTTGAAATCTTCATTTGCGAGATTTTTTTGAATAAAAATTCTGATCGAAATTTCGAAATATTCGTTGTCAGCGAATAAATTCATTTAAAAAGATGAATGTTTGTTGTAAGTCGCATGCTACATCGCAATGACGAGAATGTAAAGTTTATTAGAGAATTAACATTTATATTGCGATGAATCATCCGCAAATTTTATCGACGTGTCTCTTCATTTATTTCCTCTGATAAGATCCAACATTAACAAGACTCCCAGTTTTATCATTGATAGAAAAATAACAAACGTTGAAAATATCTCCAAGCCTGTTATCTAAATAAAGCGCTCACTTCAAAGTACTTTCTGACCTCGAGCTTACATTAAATTTTAATTATCCCAGTCATAATAATAGATATAGTCATCTAAATACTTATCTCTTTCAAAGTGATACCCAAAAAAAAAATTGCTACAAAATTTCAGAAACATATTAAAAATTGATATAAATATTTCAAGCAAATTGTATCACTGATTCAGTCACAGTCAACATTTGAATTTCATAACATAACTTGAATTTCATTTTATAATCTAAGATTTAAAATACCAATGGCGCTTCAATTAAAAAGTGTGTTGAGCTTGAGCATTTTATTGATTTGTTTTGTGTGTTCGAATAGTGCCGTTTTTGCAAATAATAACAATAATTATAATGTGCTTTTGGGAATAAAATACGATTTGGACCAAATATTGGCAATATTACAGGGTGCTGTTGGAGAAGGCAGACAAATACCCACGGTAAATACGTATTCTTTTGGAAGAGCCAGTGCTTAGAACCAAAACAAACAATGCGTTGAATTCCATTGTACCGAGCTAGATTGTTACGACGCTAGTGGTGACGACTGGTTCATGTATAACAAAAGACAATTGGACTATGTTCAGCTAGATGTTCAGTTGATGTGATTTTTGACGTAAAAATTCGAAAAATCATCGAGTAACCTTATTATTATTCTCTGGTTCGTGAGGTTCTACAGCTCTGCTCGCTTGGCTCATGAAAATCTACTGTGTACTTTCAAACGTCAAAGATTGTCTGTTATTGTTGCTGTAGCTTCATAGCCGTGAAAACAAATGAAAGGACATTATGACAAGATTAAATGTTGAATGCTTAATTCGATTTTGGAAATGTTTAACGAATGACGCATTTATCTTTTGATTCAAAATGTTTGACAATCGTTTAAAAACTAGAAAAAAAGTCAATTTCAATCATTTGCGTTTTTAGGTAAACCCAACGACCTCGGAAACTACTACGCTGCCCACAACAACGGTGAGTTATTCTTCTTTTTTTTTTGAATGAGAGTGGAAAAGATCTGTCTAATAAATGATTTCGAACTAATTTCAGGCTGCAGCGACTACAACAACAACGACAACAGTGAGTTTTTTTTAATTAAAATTAAACAATTTGTAATATTAAAATTTGATCATTTTTTCAGTCTACCCCAAGGACAACTGTGGCAACAACCACAACAAGACCAACAGAATGCCATCTCGATGATGGACTTTTTACGTACCTCAAGTGCATAGAAAGAAAAATATTCTGATTTTTTTTTTCTTAAATTAGCCAAATCATACGAATAAAATTATAACGCACCAATTGCTTGTAAACGATCATTAATTGTCGACAAATTATAAATTTCAATTGAAATTTCACAGATGGATTGAAAAAAAAAAATGAATTGTGTTCATTCAAGTGGATTAAGTTTTATTTTCAAATGAACATGAAATGCTAAGCAAGTGAATCCATTCAAAACAAATTCTCGGTGGTTTTTTGTTGCTCTTCGAATTTAATCCGAATATATTTTAAGTTTAGACGACCAAATCTCTGGAATGCAATTAACAAGTGAAATTTTTCAGCAACCACAATTTCTATTTATTCACTGCGCAGAGATTCTGGCTGTGTGTCTGCAGGAGCATTGCTCCTGGAGCAAAGGGTGCCAAGAGCTAGGCCAAGAATAACATGCGGAGAATTTTAACAAATTCTGTTGAATTGGAATGGAAATTCAAATTAAAATTAAAATTAAATAGTTCTTATTTTATCTAGTGGAAATCATCTCATTCACCTGAATCAGAACCAGTTTAGAAAAAAATTCGTTATTTGAATTCATTTGAATCGAGTCGTACACTCGGTATGCTCCTATGGGGTAGACACGAATCAGGACTAGCAGAAAATGAGAAAAACTAGAAGGAACTAAAACAAATTAGAGACATATTGAATGAAATGCTAGCTTGAGCTAGCAGGTCTGCTAAAGTCGGTGTCTACCCCTTAGGTACTCTCAGTTCGTGTTCGCTGCACTAGTTCAAAAGACCATTTGACCGAATCAAAGAAAATGTTGATAAATGATACCGATTGAGAGCATGATCTACCAAACATTTAGCCTTTCATCAATGTTAGCATTTTCGGAAGGATGCTTCGAGATACTTTGACCAGGCAATTTCACCAGTTCTTCAATTATATGCATGAAATTCGGAAATGTACTTGTTATGCATTGCACACGCACAGTGGTAGAGATGTACAGGAGATATACAGACGTAAAGTTGTTTTTGATTTTGTTTGAAAAGGCAAAAAGTGAGCGTCTATTGACTTCACACAAACGGTATTCAACGGAAATGTTCTTCAAATTGGGACATCAACAAAACTTGGTTCTGAGTTTTGTTTGAGGGAATCTATGCAATTCATGAGATTAAATGAGAAAAATTCTTTACATAAAATCAAATCTCCAACGAATTCGAAGCAAAAACCCGAAAAATGCCCCATCTACGGAAACTCCTTGTTTACGACCCGTGAATGAAGAACATTTCAACTGAAATGAAACCAATTCTACCAAATAACGACCGAAATTAAACATTCTCAACTTGAAATGCATTTCGTTTGTGTGTATTTTAAAGTCATTTTGAACGGTATTCAATGGTTCCGTTTGAAATCGAGGACTTCACTTTGAAAGTGAATAGTATTTCACTGAATACAGGATATTTTGGTCTTGGCTGAAGTTTGAGATTGAAAATTACTAACTATTCCGATAACTAACCAGATATACTCATCAATATGGAGTATGAAGTTCGTTTTAACCTATTTTTCAAATTGCCACTTTTTGTCACTGCGTCAAATTTACACCTAAAAAAGATCGAAAACCCAACCGAAGGCCATCACATACTCATAAACGCGTAAAATTGTGTGTGTGTGTGTGTGTGTGTCGCAATTTCATTGTCCAAACACATTTATCCAAACTGTACCTATATCGAGAGTTGGATGTGACTACCCAATTGACATCGTTGTATCTGTAGTGGTCTATGTGCTGTGAAATTTGAATAATTTGTTGCAAATGTAATAATAACCCAATCGAAATGGAAGTTGGATGACGTCGAGCCATTCCATCATATATGAGCTATTTTCTGTATGGCTTTTTTTTTTCTCGTTCATCTCCTTCTCTCCATCTCCCTTGCTCTCTCACTCTCTTTCTCTCTCGCTTCACATGTTCGCATAACTTTTTGTCGTTTGTGCGCAATTTCTGCCAAGTTTATTTCAATTTTTGCATATTTTCTATTGTCTTTTTTTTATTACATTTTCGGTGTGTCCCTTCGACTGACGTATGAATTTCAGTGAAAATGCAGACAACACAAGGTTTCAAAACACACATACACACACACACACAGAGAGAGAGAGACAGAGTTGGATGAAAAAAAAGAAAAGAAGATGAGTAAATGTTATTTCGTTGATATGATTATTGATGTGTTGTTTCGTTGGCCGATATGGAATGGATTTTATGAGATATTTTATTCAAATTTCATTTTCAGCAACTTTTTCATTCGCTTGGCTGGCGGCGTTCAAATGTACGTTCGTTTCTCGTACATGATTTTTGTTTTTGCTTCCAATTTTGGCTCATAGTTTTTTTTTGTTAACTACATTTTGTAACATTTGCAAAGTTTAACAAAATCGAATTTTTCTGTTGCTCGGATAAAATTCGATTTTCAAGCGTCCAATTTAAACGTTTCAAGCATAAAACTACGAAAAATATTTGTATGTGCAGTGAAAATCGCTTTGATTCGCTGAAAACTAATTATTTTTTTTTTCGAAATTGAAGATTGGAAAAGTTTCGGAGGCGAACGCCAAAAAAAAACAACAACAACGAAATCCCATTGAAGCTTGTGTGTGTGTCTGTTTGTTACCTGTGAGAGAAAATTGATGGCACTCATCAAGATTTCAGCAAATGGCCACTTTTACGTCTTTTTTTCTTTCTATGGCTCAACGATGTTTTTTTTTTTGCCGACGTTAACCGAGAGATGCAACTATTTGGTCACATTTTACCATAAAAAAGAAACCCTTCACATATAATCATGAGTTTGAGGGGTCTTTATTTGGTGATTCTCAAATGGCATTTGAATAGAAAGCGTGTGTCATGTTCTCTCTAGAAGCTTTTGGGAATATTTAAAATTGTATTTGGCAAGTTTACCATTTTTTTTTTTTGGTGAGTGTGTGTCTGTGTGTAAGTGAGTAAGTGTGTCCGAAGCGCATCGAGCCAATCGGGTTTATCTGTAAAAATGCGTGTTTAAGTTGAAGATGGCCACGATTCAAGCACAAACACACACACAGTAGCATCATCAAGCTGACAGTCCAGCGAATACCCAACGGCAACAGCTAAATTGCAATAGTCCAAATCAACTGAAACTTTTGCAATCTTTTCGCATTTTTTCTGTTCGCTCTCTCGTTTCTTCCACTCACAAACGAAGAAGTAATAACAACAACGAAAAAAAGAAGAAAAATGCCACACGATGAACAAGTTTTGGCCGGACAAGAGATGGAGAACAAGCACCAACAGCAGCAACAAAAGGCCGAAGAATGAAAAAGAAAAAAAAACACCGAATGCGAGAAACAAAACCATTTCTTTGGCGAAAACTTTTTAAACGATAAAAAGAAAAGTCAAAATGAATTAGAAGCAACGCACAACCGAATTTACGTTTCAACTGACAGTTAATATGTAGAGAGTATTCAAATTGAACGAGAATTTTGTTGAGTTTTTTTTGTGTCTTTTTGGTGCTCTGGGTGCTTCTCGGTGCTTCTCGGTCCCCCTCTTCATGACAATCAGGTTTTGAGGGTGGACGATGTTCGCATCCCAAAATACCCAGCCTTGTTTAGTATGTATAACATCAATTTAATCACTCTATTGACGAATAATTTCCATTTCACTTCGGGCCATGGGAGAAAATACCATTTACAAAAGTTGGACGACGGTTTTGTGTTGAGCACACGAACAACAACGAACTACTTGAGATTCTCGAACCAACGAAAAACTTTTTCCAGTTTTTTTTTTTGCCGCTGATTTTTTGTTGTTGTTGCTGCTGTGTCTTCTTATCGTATTTTTGCCACCATTTTTTTCGCTCTCTTTCTCTTTCCACGCTTTTTTTTGTCTATACAGCTTTTCGCTTGGTTTTTGGGCGTAAAGTGCGAGAAAAAAACAAGTGCCGATGAAACGGATAAAACAGATTTTCCTGTTATGGTAAACGATACAGTACAATGTACAACAAAACGGCAATTTTCGGTGATTTCGTCCATCGATACAGAGCGTAAAAGGAGTGGGAGGGACGAGTGGGAGAGAGAGAGAGAGTTTTTTTTTTAAATCAAATGATTGTTGTAAACAGCAAATCGTTGTCTACTATTAAAACCGTGATTGATGCACTTTGTCTTGAAAAATTGGCAACATAAAAACTTATTTGCATGAGGCGGGGGCACCATCCACGACATAATTGGGACAGATTCTTCTATTTTTTTTTTTCATTAAATCGACAGATTTTGAAGCCATCATTTTGAATATCTTCCGCTGAAATAAGATTGAGGAAACTGTATGTAGTATTTCAGTATTTTCCGTAAATACCATGCTAGATACCATGACAATTGATATCCAGATGTAAGCTTGGACCTATGGGGAGGTTGTAATATGAAGAAGAGACTATTTAAGGTAGAGTCACAACAATGGATGGACATCTTTCATCGATTGAACTCTCATTTACAAGCATCTGGAGTAACACCAGTGGTGTTAATAATCGTCAATTATAGACCAAATCAGAGCCTTTGTTATAAGAGTGACTAGAGCAATGCCATTGGAAGACAATGTCATTGGAACAGAAGCTCCTGGAGGGTTGTCACTCAAGATGTTTACACTTCGTTAAGGTTTTTACATACACTTGTTTATCGCCCCAGTGGAAGAAATTCAACTTATATTTACCATCTTGTGTGCTTAAGGCCGTCTTTTAGTCAGTGATAGTCAAATCAGTTGGTAAATTAACTGGCTTGGTGTGCATACACAATCGAACCTTGTATATGATTGCTGGCTAATGACTGGCGTATATCAATTTTTGGTGCATGCCTTGGTCAGGTCATCACCGGCTAACTAGAAAACTATCACTGCTTTTAGCCGTCTACATCAAAGTTGACTCCAATTACCGCTTATACGAAGTTATTTATTTTGTCACCTAAATCACATCAAGGTAACAGTCAATCGTTTGCCACTTACTTGACGAGTGAAATTTTTTTGGCGTCTATTTATGTGCGTGTGAAAAACTCTCAAAATCGTCCCAAAATATTCTAAAATTCATAAAATTCACGGAAATGGTTCAAAATTTTCAAATAACGTCCTAAAAATTCTCAAAAATAGTTCCGAAAACTGGGAAATCGTTCTAAAAACAAGAGGAATGAACAGATTTTACGTTATTGGACGACTATTGAATTGATTTTGGGTAAACTATTGTGAAATCTGCAAATGTTGACCAATTTTTTAGCATTAACGCGAAAATTTTCGCACCAAAATTAACCAAGAATGGAAATGTTCCCAGCTCCGAGGAAAATGTATGCATTCGGTTTAACCCCCGATGTCATTAATCACAGATAGCATCACATAACAAGTTGTTATTAACAACTGATGCAATAACAGGACCTAAATCCAAAATGTTCGTTGTTATGCGGGAAAATTGATTCTCGGCCTTATTTCTAAGAATTTCGGAAATTTCACTGTCGCCCAAATTGTTTCAAACAATCGAAATTGAGCACAACGTTATCAAATGAAAATTGTTTTAAAATAGATATTTAAATGTGAAACCGTAAACATTATCTAGGTCATCATCAGCATGATGTGCCATCGATTTGAAGTCAAAGTGTTCATTTTGCTAAGAAAAGCAATTTAATTAAAAATTATTTAATTTTCAATACGAAAATGACAATGGAAAACATGACCATATTTTTCATGTTATTGAAATAGTAAACGAGTTCACCTCATGGATGGTTTAAAATGTAAGAAAAGTTCCTTTAATATGGAAAGTGAATGCAAAGTTCAACGTTTGAAATGTGTTTTGAACAGCGCAAACTGTATTTAACCTAATTAATAAGTGTCTGTGTGGTTATTTGAGGAAATTAGTTTGAATATGGCGTAACAGCATCTTGTTTGGGGGGAATGACGACATCCCAGGCACTCATGCACAACAAAGAATGTGTTGGAAGCTGACAGTTGTATGCAGCAACTGTTTTTTTTTTGTCTTTCGTGCATTTTGAAATTCAAGACGATGCTCTCTATGTGTTCCTTTGCCATATAGCCAAAAAACTTGATGTTGGCAAAGCATAAAATTTTATTTTCATGCCTTAATTTGCAGAGCAAAGCATTGTTTGAGATAAAAAAAAAAATAAAAGAAAAGTAAAATTTGTCCAGCTCAAGGAAAACTGCTCGACTTTTACGATAAACCAATAACACTAAATAGACGGCGTGCTATTTCGTAATGGCCAAAGTTTTCGACTATTTTCTGATGCGATGCCGAAAAACTAAACTGAAATTTTAATGGGAATATGCTATTTTTTTTTCGGCGGGCAGAAAAAAAAACCGGCATTGGCAACGAACACTACACGCAAAAGAGTACCCGAAAAAGCGGGTTACGAACGATTTTGAACGTTTGCAGTCAACAATGGGGCTGGCAGGCAAGGATGCTGTTAATGATAATGACCAGTCAGAAAATATTTGATGACTTCATTTCAACGAATCACTTCCATTCGTCAAATTAAAAATAAAAACTGCGCCCGGCGAAGAACGAGCGAAAAATCCATGGGACGGAATTAGACAAATAACAATAACAATAAAAATCGGTAATTAGTTGAAGTGTTCCTGTTGGATCAAACCGAAACGATCTAGATCTAGACTACCTCAATTTCCAAGCAATTTTTTAAACTCCACACTTTGCTTCGACCAAAGATAACACATCTGCTCCGGAAGCACCGAAACACAAATCTCTCCATTCACAGAACAAATTAAAACTGAATCCATCAATGTCATCGCGTAAACACACCAAACTCTACATGGAACACAATTCGGCGCCAATCATTTCGAATGAACAAAAATAAGCACACTCGCACACACTCACCAAAACTTTTGCCATATAAAATTTGTTTGTTGTTGTTGGCCAACATTTTCTTGTTCTTCATTCAATTTTTATTTCGATATATAATCCACCGAGTAATGAGAAATCGATCAACCGAATAACCAACGGCGCTTTGAGTTGAAAACATCGAGTATATCGCTTTATATTGCATACAATTTACATTCAATTTGCCAGCCGCCCCCTATTCTTTTTTCAACACTTATTTCTTTTTTTATGCAGAACTTTTCATCAGGAAATAAAAAATATACGAAACTATAAATGTGTTGTGGGTGTCCTTCATTGAATATACGGTGTGTATTGACTAAACAAAAAACAAAAACAAAAACAAAAAATTAATTCAATATTTTCTCAATAAATGTATTTCGGGGCTTCTTTTGACCTTCGGTGCATATGTTTCCATAAATATCGTTACGGTTGCGTTCAGCGTCCAGAATATTGTGAATGAACTTTTTGCATCTGTGCAACAATGAACCTGGTGAATGGTAAATTTTGAAGAGGATGATGGATTTATGCACTTGAATTTAAATGCAGTGTCCAGCACCAGGAAGGTTGATCCCTTACCAGGGAGAGGGAAAAGACCGTTTTGTAGTTTCAATTTCACTATAGAATGGAATAAATCGCCTAAAATGATTTTATGGGCTCCGGTGAAATCCGAATGCGTTCATCAGAACAATCTAGTCAAAAGAAGATGCTTTTGAGTTTAATGGAAGCAACTAAACTATCCAAAATCTTGCCTGTTTTGTTGAAATAGCGTTTTGAGGTCCGTAAACGTGAAGAATTGAAGATCTAACTGAGTTGACTCAAGATTAAACCAATATTGATTTTTTACCAAGCAATTGTGTAATTCTAGGAAGTCACAAGCTTTAAGATTCCTTTGGTAAGCTAGCAGCGGTGGTAAGAGGGTTATTTCCTCAGTTTGACTATCACTCATGGCATATAAACTGCGATAAACAATAGCGTTAACTGCGGTACAAAAATCCAGAATATATTGAAAGTCCTTTTGTTTGTTTGTTTGTTTTTTTTTCATGGAAAATGCGCTCCAAACGTGTTCTTTGATTGTGCTGTTCCAAGGAAAAAGACAAGTCATCATTTAATAAACATTTATTAATAAATCGTCGATGTTATCGGTTACGTAACGATTGAATGCGATTATCCATGAAAGGCAGCGATTTGATCCATTTTATCAACAGTTTTTGCTGGCTCACTTTGTCATTGTTTACTTCATAAGGGAATGTGAAAATAATAAAATATTATTCAACACATTTAAACCAACATTAAATTTTGATCTTTTGTTGATAGAAACTACATAGTGTGCAATTAAATTTACGTTGATACATTACTGGGGTTGAAGGAATGATAGTCGAGTTGGGGGAAAACATTGAATTTCACCGAGTTTGGAATCAATAGATTCTGAAGAAATTCAGTTCTATTCCTCAGTGGAGCGGGAAAGCTGATGAGGCGATTGAGGGAGAGGAGAGTACTGTGGGAGTTCATCTCCCTCAATTGAGGAAATGATAATTTTAGATTTAAATTCAATAAAATGATTTTTAAAAAATCACAACTCTCGCACGCTCCCTCACGTCAGTGCCTAAAAATTCGAAACAAGTTGAGTATATATTTGCTTGAAACTCTATTTGCTTTTCACACATGGTTTGTTCCACCATAACCAACTGTATGCTCGCGTGTGATAGTGAAACTGCCACTAGAAAATGGATTGCATGCTGTGTGTCTGTATGTTTGTATGTAGTGAACTGTCTAGATTTGTATCAAATCTATTTCATTGTTGTTATAATGTGGGAAAAAAAAACGCTGGAGCCCCAGTTTCGTTGTTGAACATTACGCTTATGGAAAATAATCAAAATGCAAATGTTGCATAACAATGCGTTGCACGCAAATGAAAGTGGTTGGCATGACATTTGCAATCGGCTCTGTAATATTATGACAAGCAGTGACTCAAAGTGACAATTTATTCTTTACAATTATTATTATTTATCTCTCTGCGTATTAAAATGCACGCGGGAGGATGTTTTAACATTGGACCCATTAAAACTTGTTACATCATCGTATCTCAACTGCAAACCGTATGGATTATACTCATTTAAACATTTCAAAACCGACAGAGTTGTTCATTAAAATTTATTTGAAACTTCAAAAAGACGACAAATTCCGGTAGAAACATGAAAGAAACGTTAAACTGCCATCCAAGATAATATTGAATGCGTATACAATTTTCCTCCCGCATCGATTTGCATTTCCGGAATGAAAGATGTGAAAACTGAAACCCGTAACTGAGCCGATGGATTTTAACGTCTCTTCGTTTTCAATGTACGTAGCTAACGTACAAAAAACAAAGCCCGCACGTTATGAATATGATGCATTTGGAAATGCGATAGCAAATTTTTTGTTTTGTTTTGTTTTACCCATTGAAAAGAAGTGTTAAAAGGAACCGGAGGCAAACGGCACAACGAACATCAGCGGTGGCAGTGGCTGTATAAAAGGTTGTTCTGGTTCGGCTGGGGCAAGCTTTTATAGCAAGTGAAAAAGTTTTTCATCGAGATTTTTAGCTTCATGGCCTGTCTTTCTCTCTCTCTCTCTCTTTTTCGGTTTTGCTATCTCCATTTTGTATGGATTTGTTAGTGCAACTCCAATGAATAGACATTAATCACGTCGAATGCATTGAGCAAGTGGAACAAAACCATAAAAACATTCCACAGCTCGTTCTAGATTCCCGCTCTCTTTCTCTGTATGTGCTGTGTGTGTGTGTGTTGTTTCTCATCGCGTGAACGAAACGAGAAAAACGACAACTGAATTTCAAACAAAACAACAAATGATTGGAATGAATACGAAACAAACGATGACGACGACGACGACAACGACAGCGACGCCAAAGTAGAGTGGATAGTCGTCTAGTTTGGGGTTTGATAAATATAGATATACCGAAGAGAAAGACTACTGTGTGTACTGCGTTGATGAGCGTTTTGCTCCACACTTTCGCATCGAATGCATGAGTTTTTTGAACATTGCATATTGCATGTGTATGCATATCATCTGCATCATCCGAACGAAATGACGACGGCATCGGCTAAAAAACTACTGAATGCAGAGTTTTAGTTCATTGAATGTACGCCTGTGATTTTGTGTGTTGTACAGACAATTACTTTACAAGCGTTCGCAAAACTGTTGTTCATAAAATCCAGTATACAACAGCAATAAACAAAGAGGCACTACGAGGTACAGCAACTGCCAGGGGTACCCAGGGGAGGAAGAGGTAGATAGAAATACTTAATAAAAAAAAAACAACAGCAACAACAACAGCCATTCAATTCAAAACAAGTGGAACACTTACATAAATATACTGGGACAACGCACTCACACACACACACACATTCATTCACATGCCAAATTCATCGCATTCAACAAAAATCGAACATGACTCACACACACCAAATCAAAAACAACCAGGGAAAAAAACAAACCCATACACGAACGAAGTGCAACAACACAAAAAAGAAATCACAATGACACATTTAATGAAAGCGGATTTTCAATTTTATTTATTTTACATTTATTCCGTTCATTTGCTTCCTCGTGTTATAGTTGAGTTTTTTTCATTTTGTTTGTTTTTTTTCGTTGTATTTCTCATCACAACACTAAAACATGCCTGCAAGCTCTCTAGTTCATTTCGTTGATGGGCTTTTCCTTGTCATTTGCGTTGTTTTTTTTTATTATAAATTATTTCGAATAACAACAACAACAACAGCGGAAAAAAACGGGGCAAAAAACACATGCACGAATTATATCGATTCGGAATTAGGATGCTGTTGATGCAAATGGAACAAAAAACAATGATGTTCCACTTCAATTCGATACCAATTTATGCAGATTTAAAATGACCAATCGGATGGCATTTTGACGATCGTGGCCCTCCATGAGGCATAGGAGTAGGGATGTAAAGGAAGCAGAGTAGTAGAGATGTCTACCTCCATGAGAGCCAGAACCAATTCATGTTTTGGACTTTGAATACTTTGGGATTTGAATTAGATATTTTAATCAAAGAGTTCAACAGGCTTTTTTGAACCATAGCTTCTTAGCCCTGTTGCTCTAGCTTCATTTTGAACAAATCTCAATCTATCGTTGCCGAAATGCATGCGCTAATACAACTGCCGTAGCCCATAGCCCAATCCAAAATAAATTAATTTCAAGTGTTGAAATTTAAGATTCAATCAGATTGAAATCCGATTTGGATGCATCCAGTGGACTGGATCTACCCTATAGAAAAAATTAGTCCATTTTTTTTCCTCCAAAGGTTCAAAATCACCATTTCTGGAGGACATCCTTCTGGAGGACAAAATGCATTATTTTCGTCTCCATGGAGGAATAACCATAATATTTGACATTTGGGTTGTGAGTTGTGGATAATATTTAAATATTATGAGCAACTATCAAAAATGGAATTTCATCCTCCAACGAGACGGAAAGCATGCATTTGGTCCCTTAAAGAGACAAAGTAATGATTTTCGACCCCTGGGGGGAAAAAATTGACCTTTTTTTTCACTGAGTAGTTGTGATTTTGTAAAAGTTAATATATTTTTTGGACATTTTCTATCCCTTTTATGCCGGTTCCAAGTGCTCGGATTTAACTTAAATCCCGGATTTAACTTTTTCATCTATACGAAAATCGAACTTTTTTTATATTTCACAAACATGGAATTAAAATGTGATGAAAAAAATAAAATTTCGACTTAACAGAATGCGATTTTTACGTTTTTTGCTGTGGAAAATGTCAAAAAATCGTTAAATCCGCGGATTTAACTTAAATCCCGGATTTAACTTTTTCATCTATACGAAAATCATTTTTTTTTTATTTTCCACTAACATGAAATTAAAGTGTGATGAAAATAATAAAATTGTGACTTTACAGAATTCGATTTTTACGTTTTTTGCTGTAGAAAAGGTCAAAAAATCGTAAAATGCGTAAATTCAACAAAAATCATTTTTTCAGCATTTTACCTATGTGTTACTCGTAGGTTTTTGATTTTTCACTAACATGAAATTAAAATGTGATGAAAATAATGATATTCTGTGTGGACAGAGAGCGATTTTTACGTTTTTTGCTATAGAAAAGGTCAAAAAATCATTAAATTAGCTACCTAATTTTCAAAACACCACATTTTTCCATTATAGAAATCTTTTTTTCGCCTTAAACAATTATAAAACTAATATTATATTGATAGCAAACTAAATTTTAGTTAAACTGTCTGTTCGTTTTATTATGATAAAAAAAAACAATAACACTGGTCGACAAG
The DNA here is from genome assembly GCA_030463065.1 of Aphidoletes aphidimyza. Lineage (NCBI taxonomy): Eukaryota > Metazoa > Arthropoda > Insecta > Diptera > Cecidomyiidae > Aphidoletes > Aphidoletes aphidimyza. The sequence goes on from CM059999.1 coordinate 41,757,061, forward strand.
GTTTCTGACCCAGAGCAACGACATATATGGTGTTTTAGTACTCAGTGGCCTGAGTCAAAACCCCAAAGGATTTGGTCGGGTCGGTTTGATTTGTCGAGAAATCGACCAAAATCGATTTTCACCGTTTTTTGGCCTGAAAAGTCGAACATTTTCGCATGTATCTCCAAAACTACGAATAACATCATGTTCAAACGCGTTGGAAAGGTATTTAGATTCTAATCAATTTTGGTGCATGATATGTCCAAATTGAACGATCCGTTCCAAAGTTATTGACGATAGATTGGATGGGTGTCTACCGAAAAATTGAAGTTTTGTCACAAATTTTCGACTTTGAGACTTCATTTCACCCAGAAATCTTTATCAAAGTCCATGTTTCTTTTTTTAGGATCTGAGCGCTATCTATTACAAACATCGGGGTTTACCCCCCCCCCCCTGGCATTTCAAATTGGGACCCCCCCAAGACATGAGAAGAAATTAACACTAGATAGTCAAAGGAACCGCATTACTGAAGCACAACTGCAAAGAGATGCGGTGAGAAGAGCAACGGTACATACCAACGTATTGCAAAAACAATACGAACAGAACAACATCCTAAGAGCATTGGATGACAAATTGAAAACGGTTTACCTGTTTGAGAAAAACTTCACAGCCGTTATTCCGTCAAAAGAAGACTGGACAACCGGCCGTATAACCGTAGATTACAATGCCCATGTGTACTTCGCCGACGGCTCGGTGAATAAGAGTGGCAGTGGCTACGGCGCATTATATGCCAATACACACAGAGCCCTAATGGGACACTGTGGGGTATACGCAACTACCAAACAGGTAGAGATGGCAGCCATCCACGCTTGCTGTGTGGACGCTATGGACATGGGCATTCAAGGAGCCATACATATCTATAGCGACAGTTTGAGCTCAATACGTGAGCTCACCAGCTGGCGCATAGACAGCAAATTGGCTCTCCAATGCATCAACATGTTGCAGCAAATATCCATAAACAACAACGTGAAAATAATATGGCTGCCAGCGCACTCAGGCATATACGGTAACGAGACGGCGGACAAAATAGCGAAATACGCCGCACGTACCTACTTCGCTGGTCCTGAACCATTCCTGGCAATTAGCAGGGAGATAGTGAAAGCATCAAACGATGTGTGGCTTGAAAACCAAATCACTAACTCCTGGAATAATGAGCAAGGGTGCACCCATACAAAGTGCTTCCTAGCACAAACTAATAAAACTGTAACTAAGCAACTGCTTCAATTGCAGAAAATGTGGTGTTTTGAAAATTAGGTAGCTAATTTAATGATTTTTTGACCTTTTCTATAGCAAAAAACGTAAAAATCGCTCTCTGTCCACACAAAATATCATTATTTTCATCACATTTTAATTTCATGTTAGTGAAAAATCAAAAACCTACGAGTAACACATAGGTAAAATGCTGAAAAAATGATTTTTGTTGAATTTACGCATTTTACGATTTTTTGACCTTTTCTACAGCAAAAAACGTAAAAATCGAATTCTGTAAAGTCAACATTTTATTATTTTCATCACACTTTAATTTCATGTTAGTGGAAAATAAAAAAAAAATGATTTTCGTATAGATGAAAAAGTTAAATCCGGGATTTAAGTTAAATCCGCGGATTTAACGATTTTTTGACATTTTCCACAGCAAAAAACGTAAAAATCGCATTCTGTTAAGTCGAAATTTTATTTTTTTCATCACATTTTAATTCCATGTTTGTGAAATATAAAAAAAGTTCGATTTTCGTATAGATGAAAAAGTTAAATCCGGGATTTAAGTTAAATCCGAGCACTTGGAACCGGCATTAGAGTTAGAATGCGTTCAAGATTACCCCAAAAAGTGGATAAACGCCATTTCTATCTAAAAAATGGATAAAAATACTCTGAAAAGATCCTCTGTGTATGATACTAGGGCATGGTACCAGTTCAACAAGTGATGTACGTTTCAAAACACCTTAATCTAGGGGGTCTGAGAGCCTAGCCCCTTTCGATTACCCGTGAAAATCCCAAACGTGTGCATACGCTCCGAAAAACGGAAGACACTGCCTATGCACGGGCCCTAGCCATGGCTAAGGGACATTTGGAGTAAGGTACGCATGTTTGCTAGCGGTGTATAGTAATGTTTCCAGTTGAATTCAGACCATTGACATGAAAACATGGCCCCTCAATACTTCCCCAAGCCAATTCGAGGGAGCCATCAAAATCACTGCTAAATTTTTCCATTTTGAAGTGGTCTAATGTTAACACCCATCGCTGAAATGGAGATTTCTGGTGCTGCAAAAAAGTGGTCATTTCAACCGTTCGAGGATGCGTATTTCCATCAGTATAACGAGAGTAATCCGACACACATTCACGATTAATTTTTAAAGCGAAAGCAAACTCAAACACAAAAGGCATTTCGTATTAAAAAAAAAACACACACAATGCAGTTAACAAATGGCGCCACTGTAGTCGCCTGGCCTGGCTCATGCAATACACGGAATAAACAGATACAACGGGCCAAAAAAAGAAACAAGCATAAAAAATAATCCAATTTCAGTGGATGTGTTTTTGTGTTCGTGCACTTTGATTTGTGTGTGAAAAGCATTTTAAAATAAAAATCCAACATTTGTTTTTTAAATGGCATGCAGAGAATATAGCAAAAGCTCCATGTCGATGTATTGAATTGAAGATATTTAGATCGATTGCTGGAATGCTTGTCGTATTTTTTTCCGTTGCTCACTTTGAATGAATTTGAATGTTAATTCGTTGTTGGCAATTTCTTTTTTTTGGTCGTTTGCTGTGAAAACGGAAAACAATTTTACGATTGTTTATTTCTCTGTTCATCAATTTCGGTAGCCGTTTTGGTGATGCATTCCTTTTGGTAAAATCTAAATCAAGTGATAACAATACAGTGGCATTTCAATACAAAATTTAAATTCAAATTCAAAGTTTCATTGTAAAATAACAACAAATACGAGATTTTTTTTTATTCAAGAGAGAAACAAATTGTGTGAATCTGAAGAGAAAAAAAACCGAGCCAGTTATAATGTGACTTGAACAGACATTCCTTTGATCCATCATAAGAGGAAATATCCTGGTTTCGTAACATCAATTTCGATAAACTTGATGATTTTTCTGACTCAAGAATGTCAACTATTCATAGAAAATTATAATAATAATGTCAGTTGTCAAAGGCACAAATGTGGATTCTACTCAGTGAGTATTACTCACAGGGAGAGAAAGAAAAAAAGATGGAGAGAGAGAGCAAATGAATGTGAGATCTGCTGGGAAAAAAAATATACATTGAGCCATCGTTGCATTTGAATAAAAATGCAGGCGACCCAAATCTCAACTACAAAACGAAAAATAAAGAAACAAAACGACACATAAAAAGTAATAAACAAATGCAATTCCCTTTTGACCTTCTTTGTCAATCCCACGAAGATTCTCAAAACAATGCCATATCGCGCCCAGAAAACAACACTCCACAATATTCTATTTTACAATTCATAAATAGAGTTACTGACGGTCAACGTAAGTGCTTTATTCTAAATGGGACTCCAGATTTATCTAAATTTGGCCGAAGTGTTCATAAAACGGCGATAATTCCAGATTTTTGGTCTTGAATCCGGATTTTCGATTTTGAATCCGGATTTTCGATCTTAAATCCGGATTTTCGATCTTAAATCCGGATTTTTGGTCTCAAATCAAAGATTTTGGTCTTAAATCCGGATTTTCGTGAACCCAGCTTCCTAAAGTAGAACTTGCACGGATTTTCGGAAGAATCCGTATTAATTTTTTGGTAAGACCATAGAAGCACTAATGGTGGCCGTAGGTTGCAATTGTTTTTTTTTGTTCTATATGGAAATTTTTTCATTCAATAGATATAAGTTTTGTGATCGGAAAATGTATTGGAATTGAAAACGAAGAAAATCACTGGTGCATAGAATACAAAATGTTACCGTATTATTTGTTATTTGCATCGATTTCCATTAGATTTCTTGATGCAACTGTGTAACCGTGAAAAAGACAATCGAACGAGCGAAAACAAAAATTAAGATGAACTGAGTGTGTGTGTGTGTGTGCTGCACACATCGACTGATGAAGTTTTATTCTCGAACGAACGATGCGGCATCAATACAGTGTATGGGATTTTCATGCACGGAAGAGCCGACGTAGCGATGAATCTGCCGTGAAACGAAAACAATAAAGTTTCAATATATCGAAAAATATGAAACAAGAAGAAATTGTCAGCTTTTCAATGGTTGATGTTCTTCCGTTAGTCGGATGCAGTGAACCAGCTCATATGAAATGGAAATAGATTGAAATTCAGTTTATGCCTGGCTGCAAGCATATCGAAAATTGTGTGTGTGTGTGTGTGTGTGTTGATGTTGTGCCTGAAGAATGAGACATGAATGGTGCATTGTACACATTGTTCGAGATAACTTCGGATGCGCTTCATTTCGTTGAATCTTCATCTTCTCTTGCCAATTGCAGCACATTTGTTACATTTTCCATGCATATACCTGTCGTTTTGGCGAATATTTCGGTTACCTAGTAGTTTGTGTGTTAGCATTTTGCACCCTCAGGCACATACCTACTTCTACTCATCTTTGGCAATGACGTTCGATTGATTTTCAACGTAGTGCAAACGCTTGATTGCACTGTTATGCTACAATTTTAGTAAATTGATTCGACTTCGCAATCAATTAGTAAGTTAGCAAAACTTTTCTTTTGACTGTTGCAACAGTGTTCCTGACTATGATGCATTAATCACCAGGTAGAATGAAAAAAAAGAAGCAACAAAAAAACCACCCCCAGTCCCCGAACTCAGCTACCGAACATTCTAAATCAGACAACATCGATCCGGAATGAAATTATATGAAGCCGATTTTCCTGGAATATTCGCTCATCAATCAAAAACAGCATGAAAATTGCCTCAAGTCGCACAGCAATTTGTCTTCAATAACCACATTGTCAGAATGCATTCATTTTATTGATTGGCGTCGCATCGCCATACATTGTTGATGGCAAATTCATGGGTCTCGTAATTTTACCAAAAGAATGTCAATAATCAAATTGGCATATTCGAATATTTTGGAGCCACAAATTTTACTTTGTATCGAATTACTGCAAGCATACGCTTTCGAATTAATTTAGCATATTGTCTGCCCACAGATTAATACCCACAACATCACAAATGCATTTTGTATATGCAACACAACACCAATTTAATTAAAGTGGTCAAAATATGGTGAAATGTTTACAATTAATAACAAATACCAAATGCCATGCATCGTCAGAATCACAATTCGTTGATAAAAGCGATACACATTGTGCGTCACTACACTTTCAATATGGTTTTAAATAGATAGCTTAATTAGCTATTTTACACTGATTTGAATACATGATTTGGTTGATTATATGCAGCCTTTCATCTTCTGAATTACATACAAACACGAACAAAGATTCAATTTTCAGTCCGAAATTTCCATTTGAAACGTGGATGAATGGCAATGACATCACGGAGCATAGCTGGGAGAAGTGAACTTATGTCGTCACTACTTGAAACACATTTTGGGATGTGTTTTTTTTTTTAATCTAAAAAAGTGGAAAAGAATTTCAACAACGATCCAATCCAAATATACACAAAATTGTAGGGACTCATACGTTGTAGTGTTTTTTTTGTCAGCATGCGGAAAATTTTGTCATATATTTCGTCTCTGTAAACCATTTTCAATCGCTATTTTCGCTATAAAATGGATTTTTTTTTTAAACGATATGATGAGAAAAAAAATGGAAAAATGTCAAACAAATGAACGCAAATTCAACGCAGGCTGCTTTTTCGATGAAAAAATGTGTTTAAAGTCATTTCGAGGAGTCGTTGAACCAATGCTATAAATTCCATTGTACCGAGTTAGATTTTCACGACGCTACTTAACGTATAACAGAAGACAATTAGACTAAGTTCAGTTGATGTGATTTTTGGCTCATAAAATCATCTAGTAGCCCTTTTATTTCTCTCTTGTTCTACAGCTCTACTCACTTGGCGCGTGACAATCTGCTGTGTTCTTTCAAACTGCAAGAATTGTATGTTGTAGCTTCATAGCCGTGCGTTGAACTTATTGTGAATTTTGAACATGTCTCTCCATAGTTCATAAAAATTCCTTTCTATAGGAAAAATGTTGAAGACAAGCCCAAATAACACGGTGTAGTTTTAATGTTATTGAAAGCATCCGTAAACGAGATTGAATTGAAATTAAAAATCGAGCGAAAGTTAAATTTGCATAAAATCGAGCGAAAGTTAAAACATTTTTGCGATTCTTTCCGTTTTTTAGCAATGACTGCACCAAATTTTGTTCCCGTTAAGTCAAAGAGGGATGTTCTGTTATTGAATAACGGTTATTTAGAGATTCAAGTAGTTGTAAAATGATTTCAAGGCTGATTTACTGCTATTTCGTGAGAAGCCCTCTTGAGAGTTTCCATTACTAAGAGGTTTTTCTATGAATACTGCGGTTAACATTATTGTTTGGCAATGTAAATAAAATCTCACTGATCAGTTAATAAGCTTCTTCCTCCCTCATTCAATGGAATGCCATTTATAAAAGTCTTGATTGAACATCAGTTCAAATAAAATATAAACATCTAAGCTGATACAATGAATGTGTCGATGTTCCGCTGATTAACTATCCAGTTAATATACAAATCTCTGGGCTTATCTTACGAAAAGTTGCGCTTTCAAACGCGAAAAAAAAGAGAAAAGAAAATGTGAACGGAAAAATTCGATCGATATCGAATATAAATGGATAAGAATAGTAATATGCTATGTGAAAAGTGCGGTCATGGGCGATATCTTTGGTGAGCATTGAAATCAATTTATGGTAAAGCTAATAAATAAGTGGATCTGTGTGAAATGTGGCATATGAGCCAAGTAAAAGGAATCGAAACCGCGAATCTAGTAAATCACACAATAAGAGTTTCGTCCGCTCCGTCTCGCTCAGTGTGTATGCTCGCTCACAGTCGAGCATTTTTTTTGTTGTTGCGTTGCGGAAAATGTGCCGAAGTGTTAAATGGAAATCGCAATAGAAATTCATTTGATAAATCGATATATTGAAATTGGTGTTGAGATTCAATAATCTCGCATGTGTGCCATTGTGCAATTGTTCCACATGCCAACCATTTGCGTTTGTTAGAGCGAACAAAAGCACGGCAACAAAATCGACGGGAATTATTTTATTATATTTTTGTTAGTTCGTTTAATAAAAATAATAGCATTAAACCGAGAATAAAACGAGAGACGCTGCTTCTGTGTCTTTTGCGCACATTCTGCACATTCACGGTGAATGGTTTTCTCGTTGAAACAAAAAAAAAAAAAAAAAAAATACAACAACGTCAACGAACGAATGAACAATGGTTGAGGCAGAAGCACCAGAACAGATAAAAACAACTGAAACTTCAAGTTGAAAGCTTTTGTATATGGTTTTCGTCGTCGTTTCGTACGCAAACATTCGCACACACTCGCACAACTCCAGTGCCAAAGTGAAATCCGAGTAAATTTTTCCAAAAGTCCCGTTTGCTACAGCGAAGCGAATGAAGCGCGCACGCGACACGCTTAAATGCCAAGTCATAATTCATCTATAGAAAAGTCGTATAATAGCAATAATATATTTATACATTCCATTTGGCTTGTCGACCATGGAGGGATAGAAAAAAAGCATGGAATTCAGAGCAAAATCGAGAGAAAGAGAGAAAAGCGCGAGATATAGAGAATAGACAAGTATTACCCAGCAAACCCATAGCTAGCTGTATCTCGTGCACGTTTTCATTCCTCTTGAACGCGCTAGAACAACAAAAATTCAAACTGAACATACAAAAGATGATTCGTGTTTGTTAAGAGAACAAAACAGAATGTACGAGACACAAAGAAAAAAAAAATTCCGAAGAAGAAGAAGAAGAAGATGCAAACGACTCAAAAGACCGACAGCAAAAATATATACACTCACATGCCTAGCAGTAGAAATGTTACAGCAGTAGTAGCAAACATGTCGAATGAATGGCATGAAATAAGAGGAATGAGAGAGAGAGAGAATGACGAAGAAGAAGAAGAGGGAAAAAAATGAATCGTAAAAAGTTCCGCCTCATAAATTTTCTGTGCCAAGTAGTATTTTACCGTCACATCTCCGATTTATGCATGTGTATAAAACTATCATCTTTGTGCGCGACAAGAGCAACAGCGAGTAGGCGAGAGAGAGCGAGAGAGAGAGAGAGAGAGAGAGAGAGAGAGAGAGAGAGAGAGAGAGAGAGAGAGAGAGAGAGAGAGAGAGAGAGAGAGAGAGAGAGAGAGAGAGAGAGAGAGAGAGAGAGAGAGAGAGAGAGAGAGAGAGAGAGAGAGAAAGAGAGAGAGAGAGAGAGAGAGAGAGAGAGAGAGAGAGAGAAGCCATCAGCGGCTGGAACATCAGCACATTAGATGCGATTATACATATTTTTCATATTCATCATTTGGCAGAGCGCTACCACACTCCTTATGCTTGGTACCATGGGTGCCGTTGTCTTTTACTTTTCAATCATTCTAAGGCCTACGGAACGGTATTGGAATGGATTGAACAATTTAAATCGTTTAAAATTTGAATTCTATACTGATGTGGGGAATCGACAGGGCCAAGGGACAAGAAACACGGACCTGGGACAAGGGACAAGAGATACCTGGCCACGGACAGTATTCCTGTATTCGTGCAAAAAAGTTCGTCTTACAATATTCAACAATATTTCGTTTTTTTCGTCGTTTTTCGCTGTTCTTTGTCTACCTCTCTGCGTCGCCGAGCTCCTCCACATGACCTCATGCCATGATTTGAATAACAGGCACACCGATAATCTTTTGTTTCGTGCACAAAATCGCTTGCACATTCACAATCTTCAAAACTTTATTTCGCCTTGATTCTGAAAAGCGGTGTGTGTGGCATGGCTTTTGTTTTTGTCATATTACGTGTAAGTTGATGAGTGTTCCCAATTTTTGTACATTTCACGTTGATTCGTTGTTTGGTATTTTCCAAATCCTATCTCTCTCTCTCTCTCTCTCTCTCTCTCTCTCTCTCTCTCTCTCTCTCTCTTTCTCTCTCTCTCTCTCTTCTTTTCATTTCTCTCTGTTTTGCCAGATATATTCCATTTTTGTTCCCACAATTTTCCTCGCATTCTCAGCGTGTGCCTTTATTACACTCTATCTTATCTAGTGTCGGTTGATTAACACAGATGACTGCGTTCGGCATTAAAGTTTCACTTGTTTTTGCATCAACTATCCTCTTGCAACAGAACACCTTCACACATATTGTTGTGTATAATTTTCAAACTACCTCATCAACTTGCATTTAAACAAAAAAAAAGAAGCGCGGAGCAAAAGAAGTCTGCTTCACATTTGCGCGTATTTCAGTGTTAATAATGTTTGAAATTTTCCAGAGAGAAAAAAAAAACAGACACTTTCAATGAAAATTAATTGAATAAGAAGAAAATTCCAAACTGCTGACTTTAATTCGATTCGCTCAACCCATTTTTGTTGTTGTTGTTGTTTTATTTTGTTCAGCTCACAGAAACGACATTGATTCGTATAAAGTAAAAACTCTTCAAACATTCTCAAACCATTCATGAATTGTATAGACCATTTTCTTCAATTTCACATCACTTGAACCGAAAATCATTTTTAATGCACTCAATTTGGCTTTTGTCTTTTGAACTCAACAATATCCACGGCGTCACAGAAACAATGTGCTGTATTCGGCACATCATTCAAATGCATTCAACAAAGTAATTTTCACAAAAATCCGTTGAAAATCAAGTGCTTGACACAAAAAAAAAGAAAAACTTTTTCCACTTGACAAAAATTTCGGTATCAACTGAGCTCAATTCAATCCCCTTCTCATTTAATGTTAATTACATGCGATGTACAATAAATTTTCAACTATTTTCATCCAAACTATTTTATTAAACATTTATTTTTACGATTTCTTGTTTGCTTTTTGCATTTGATTTTGTTTAACTTTCATTTTAATAACTCCCGTTTCGGAAGCACAATGAAAATGGTTGCGGCCTTTTCAATGAGATTCTCCCGTTGAAATGCTAAAATCACTGATCACAAACTTAAAACTACAATTTGTAATTAAAACCATGCTGACTTTTCAACAAAATTGAAAATTATGCCAGAGACTAAACGTGGGCTCCTGCTTCGTGCTGCACCATGAACAGCAACCGAGAATATATTGAATTTAATCCAAAAATAAATCCAACCGCAAATTTTGACCAGTCAACCGATGTCGTCGGTGACTGATGTTGCCGCTTTAAATAAATCATCTCATTTTGTTCATCGAGACACGAGATTTACTAATCAATTGTGTGTGTTTTTTGGGTTCATTCGCAGAAGAGACATTTTGAGATGTGGTTTTTCAACGTGTCTGACCTTAAAAATAATTATTTAGAGCGAATTTCACTTGAAATGTGCGAACAAGAAACGATTGTCTTGAGAACCCTTTTTGAATAAGTGTTTCTCCTTCTGGATTTGTCATTCGTATACGAAAGTGATTTTTTACTTGAAAAATCACAGCTAAACATCCTACACATTCACCTCAAGAGGTTTTCAAATTAAACGTCACTCATGGTGACTCACCGCAAGTGTTTACTACCAAATTCCGGATTTTGGACAGTAAAGACGAGCTTATAACCTTGAATTCGGAGCTATAGTCAAAAATCCGGATTTCCGGGGTAAAATTCTGGGCTGTTGAGCACTTACGCCTGTTTCCATTCGAAACACATCAATTTTCCATCAATTCGGACTCCGAACATATTTGTTGGACTTAAGCACATACATTGGCCATCAAATAACTAAAATACTTTGAAATAAGCAAACAACCAAAATGCAAAACGATTATAAAGTCGGGAATTTAGTCGCTGTCCCAAAGCCGGTATTTTGTTGGTGAAATTAAATCGTGCGATGTCTCATGTGTTTTGGATAATAATTGTTTTCGCCATGTTTTTTTTTTCTTTCCCGTTCGTGCGAATGAGTGTCCTCATTGGAAAATCCTTGTAAAATGAAAATGAAGAGTGTTTTAATATTAAGAATTGGCGCCATTCCGTTGCGTCTAAGACATAACGTGCGCTTCTTCTCTTTCAATGAATGTCGCTTCGTAATCGTTTCCATGGTTTTTGTGTGTCGCTTGATCTGTTCATTTTATGTTTAATTCATAAAATGCACACGTTGTAAAATAGTATGCGCCGAAATCGAATGAAATGTTGAATAAGGTCTCTCCGTGTGTGTTTTGTGTGTGTGTGTGTGTGACTGTGGTTTTTCGATGCCAACTGGGCAATCAAAAACACACATTCTTTGCGAAGAAATTGGGAAATTTGATTGTTTCGTTCTCTCTTTCTTTCTCTCTCTTCCCTCTGTGTATGTGTGTATGTGAATGGTTTATAAGCGTTCTTCAAAACTTTTTGGAACGCAATAATTACACAATGGCCGAAATTAAGATCACACTCTCTCACAAGTCTCTCTGTGTCTTGGTGGTTTTTATTGCATTCACAATAGCTGCGTTCCTCCCCCGTTTCTCAATGTTTTGATGTGTTCGCTGGGGGTTTCAAGCAGTTTACTGACCTCGTTTCGTGCAATTCGTATTTTACACGATTACAAGATTCAACGAACGAAGCATGACGTTGTCGGTTTTTCTGCTGAAATGCTGGCTAATTCTCTGCTCCACACACACACACACAGACAGCCCAGTCAAGCAGCAAGAAATACAGCACTTAAATCCAGAAATTGTACCGCTGGCTAAAATGTTTAGCTACAAGCCCGAAGAAAGTTTGCCGTAAATAAGTATCACGTTTAATTCCATTTCAATTTGCTGGCTTTTCTTTATTGAAAAATTACGTTTCCAAGTGGATGGTGGATGGTTGTTTGGCCCGCATTTCAGCGCATCGCTTTCTACTTCTAGCTCTTTGTTGTTGTTGTTGTTGTTGTTGCGGCGGTCGTTTGTTTGCTTGGTGAAACATTCCAAAAAACTTCCGACAACTGAGCAAAGCCAGGAACAGAGAACGCGAACGGGAACAAGAGGATAGAGAATATGCTGAAACTATTGGCCAAATCCAGTTCCGCTTATCATCCTGGATATATTTTGGCTGCACTGTTGAAAATATGGTGCTTTCGGTTTAAGCAACAACAACAAAAAGAAAAAAAAGGAAAAGCTTCTTTTTAAAACCATACACCACTAATATCTTTCACGAACAGCAACAACAACAACACCAGAAATCGCATCATGTCGAGAGATTTTTATTTACTCGACCGTCGAAAACCGGTGCGCTCCCGTTGTCTACATGCCAGAAGATTACTCGATGCAACTGGCCGAAAAAGATGCGGAACGAAAGCAAAAGAAGAATGAAAAAACCTAGGGGAATTTATCAAAATGAATATTTTGCAAATATCTCAAATATGTGATATCTGCTGAACATTTCGCAAATATTGCAAATATTTGATATCTGCATATGGACGTTTACATGCAAATCTGCAAATATTTGCGAATCATGCGAATCAAATACAACAACAACAACTGTCACTTTCAGTAGGTGCTGAGCAAATATGGCAAATATTGTGTGAATATTGCAAATAAAATAGCATATTTGCATCTCAAATCACTGCAAATCTCGCAAATAATTCGCAAATATCGCAAATATATAATATTTGAAATTTGATAAATTCCCCTAGGAAAAAACAACCGAAAAAACACACACACCACCGAATAAATGCGCGCAATAGACACAAATAAATAAGAAAAATTGAAAAATCCAATGGCCAAGACATAGTCTGTAAGACCAGCGGATTCAATGCTTGTTCTCGCTTTGACAGAGTTTTTAACACATTTTTCATTTTTTTTCCATTGAAATTCCTGTTTTCACCACAGCAAACACACACACACACAAAAGCACGAAGCATGCTGTCTATTTGCCTCCCTCTAACTCTTCCTCTCTTTTACCCTCCTCACCCCGCCTTCCCGCCTCCTCCTCCAAAATGCTCATTTATTGCACAAAACCGAAGCAAAATTACTCGTAAATTTTCCACTTTTCGTGGCAGATAAATAAAAAAAAAAAAAAAAAACAGGAGCAGAAGCAGCAGCAGCAGCACAGACAATAAACAAGACATTTCAAACAGAAAATAAACATCGCACACAAAACAGTCAGTATTTTGGTGGAAATGAAATTCATAAAAGCGATGAATGGTTACGTTATGTTGATGTTCGATGCTGAGGCTTTTTATGAATTTTACTTCAGTTGATGTTGTCAATTGAATTCGCAAAATGAGTCTCCGTCTGTGTTTGCTGGGTTTTTATTTGCAACCCAGAAATATTGCCAACGTAACGAAAAATGCCAAAGATAAAATCGAGAGAAAAAAAAACCAACCAACAAAATTGTTAAAATTAAAGAAATCGTTACGTTGCTATTTGAAATCCAATTTTGAACATCCAAATGTTGAATGGTTATGTGAAATTAGAAGCAATGACTGCATCATTTACTGTCTCGAGCGCATATAAAATTGGAAGAGGTGGGTTGCCCACTTGAACACACACAATTTTAATGGTAATGTTCAAAGCAAATAAAATTGTCTATCTTTTCATTTTTTTTTTTTGTTAATGAATTCCATCGAAAGTCAAATTAATTTCTACCATTTTACATTTAATGAGCGTCGAGTGGCGGTCGCGCAAATACTGTTGGTTTCTCAAGAATTGAAATTACAAAACGGATGGAGTTTTATGGCGTTAACAAGGTAGTAAATTTCAAATTTTGATCAAATTGTCATAAAATTCGAATTTGGTGCCTTGACAATTGCATTCCCCGGGAATGCTTGGCACTCTGATGGATTGACTCAACTCTTCCACATCTACACGACATTGCCAATCAACGCATGGAACTGGAAAAAAAACACTTAGAATTCCTGAGCCAGGAATAAAATTAGCTTGAAAACGAAAAAAAACGGATTTTTTACGTACTCGGATTTTCCTGGAATTTTTATGAATTGAACGGTTATTTCCATAGCTCATCGTTTCAACGCTTGAACATTTTACATAAAAAATTTGATAAGCATAAAATTGTTTAGCAAAATATTCAACGAGCAGCCATGAAGGAGGCAGTCATGCGAACAAACATTTTTCATAACGAGCTGCAAAAACCGTTCAAAAAAGTTATTCAAAGTGTTCAAAGAGAACACACACAGCGAAAATAAAAAACGCTTGATGTTGTGCTCCATTCAAATATTGGTCATTAATTATGGTTGATATTGAGTCATTTTGTGTTTCCATCTCAACGAATCAAAATTGCGTCTTAAAATCTGTCTAAACGCCACTTGATTTGTTTGATTCAATAGAATCTCGGTGTTGTGTGCCGATTAAAATTGCGTTTTAATGTTGAATCACGTCATTGAACCTCCTTTGTATAGCTGTACAGTGCCAATGGGCTGCTTTGACTATCCAAATACATCGATGCCACAAACCAAAACGAAAAAAGAACAATGAAAATTAAGTGCAGCTTGCAGTTCATTAAACTCGATTGACGTGTTCGAAATGTGGCATTTTCAATATCATTTCATCCGAAACTTGGCACTCAAACTACCACTCAACATTGGCTGTGGGGGGTTTTTTGAAATCCGATCAAAATGAATGGGCAAAAACTTTTCGCCCCCCCCGGGCTGATGAATCAATTCATCGACCGCACAAATCGATTGAACGCCCATTAATTTTTATCAGACACAAAAGTTCCACTCGTAGTCGTCTCCCTCCCCTCTCTTTCTCTCTCCCTCTCACTCTCTCTCTCTCTCTCTCTCTCTCTCTCTCTCTCTGTGTGTGTGTGTGTCTCTCACCTCTCACACATTTTCACACGGTCATTGAATCAACGGTTTTGTTGTTTTTCGTGTTGTTTGCATGCGAATCAACACGATTATCAGCTAACAATTTGTAATGATCAAGTGCGATACACAACATTGGTATGTGGTATATTGAAGTTGAAGCTTCTCATTCGCACGCATCACACAAAACAATCGAACACTAAATGAATTAATGCGATTGTTTGTTCAATACGTAGCCAATGTCCAGCCAATAATTTTTTATTTGTCTTGGAATTTCATTTATCGACGTGTGCTATAGCCACGAATGCTCTCTCTCCCGCTCCGGGGCTAAATTTGTAATTTGGCTGCCGTTTTTACTGGAAATGGACGAGAAAGAAGGGGAAAAAAAATACTCGCCGAACAATGACGCATATTTGTTTAGACGAATCAAGCGTTCGAACAGTTCATGCACCACATCTTCATGATGACATGTGAGTTTATCGTCTCGACAGGCGACAACCATAAATCTTCATTCGATTTCAACGACAATAACGACGACAATGACAACAAAATAACACAAAACTATTATATGACCGGATTGAATGTCCTTCGACCGTCAACTCAAACCCAATTCCAATCGAATCGAATGCCAATCCAAATTTTCGATCAGCCAGCATCAAATTTTCAAGGCTCACAAAACAATGAGCTAATTTAGCATTTTCTGTATTTAGTTCGGACAAGTACGGACGATATCATCCTATAAATTTATCGATTCATCGACTGTCAATATCAATTCCACACAATTTCATCACAAATTCACGGTCATTTGAATTCAGTGAAATGAAAAATTGCCACTTTCCAATTTGTTCATGGTTTTACATGTAATTCAATGCGTTTATTTGTAATTCAACTTTTGTACGCTCATTTGCTCATGCCTAACCTAGGCAGCCTAAAGGCTGTTTTTTTCCACCCCCTCAAAGCTCAGATGAATTCGATATTGGCGTTGATAAATTACGCAAAATCGAGGAAATTGAAAATAAATTCCAAGAAAAACGCACACAAAAATAAACAAAAAAAAAGGTTTGGAATGGCAAACACAATTAAGCACCTCTTTAATTAATCAATATTGTTTGCCAATCATTTTGACACTCCATTCCAAGCTTATTAATAGGAAAATCTCTTCTGCAATTGAGCTGATAAATAATTGTGTATTTTGAGCCTTTTTATGTATTTCCCCCGGGGGGACGCGGGGAGGACAAAGGGTAAAAAAGTGTTCGAAACGTGCGCGTGGCCGTTAAATATAAATTTTAAGTTAAGCTGATTGAATGAGCCCAATAATTTATCTCGCCATGTTTATTTTTTTCTATGTCATTTTAGCTGGTACATTTTTCGCAATGTTCAACGTGCAATGATAAATTTTTTGGCAATTGTGTTATATAAATGAGTTTAAATGTACTATTTAATGTTTGTGACTATGCAATAGTCTGTGGCGCCACTTAAAAGCCTTTAAATACAAGATTGATGGGCATTTTAAAAGTGGCGAAACACATAAAATGGAAGGCGCTTTTTGTGTTTCGCGTATGTATTTTGTGGTTTTTGGTTGGCGCTTGTGATAAACAAATAAGGCAAAATTATGGTAGTTGCGTTGAGCGTACGCCAATTTGTAGGTATACGTGCATTTGATGGCATTAAAAGTGCAATTAAATGTGAGAAAAACACGAGTTTTGTGTTTGTGTGTGTGTGTGTGAGTTTGAGTGCGAGCAAGGCTGTTGTTCCACTTGGTGAATGTGAATCAAGTGAATTGTCTTCAGGTGTTGAATCGAACAGCAAACACCTTCTGCTTTTGTACTTAATTACCCTACCAACTTTCACAATCATGCCATATAAACACACATTTTGGTGTGAGGCACAACATTTCAATTTCTCGGTGTTTTTTTTTTTCTTCTTCCGAATCATCATTTTTACAAACAAAAGCACTGACGGCTTTTTTTGTTTATTTACGACCATTAAAATTAATTTGAGTTGTATAAAATGTAATGTGAATGTGTGTGTTTGTGGATGTGCATCGTTAGTTGACAGTGCGGGCTCATTATGAAAAGCTTGCATACACACGGTACAATTACGCAAGAAACAAAAATGTGTGTTGCGATTTTGATTGCGATTTTGAACATTTTATGCGGCCCACCGATTGTCGTGCCATTTTTCACGAGTTTTTCTCATTCACTTTCTTTCTCTCTGTCTCTCTCTCTCTCTCTCTTCCTCACTTATCTTGATTTTGTTGAACATTGGAACGTTGCGAACAGCGTACACGTTACAAAAGACACCCAACCCGTACAATCGGCACATGCTACTTGGCAAAACGCAATAAATTCTCCCAAATTAATGCAAATTACATTTTATAACTTGTATAAAATATATTTAACTATGTTTCAGATGTATGCGGCGGCATCTCATCCCGCCGGTGTGCGTATGGTCGCTTGAAACGCTTTATATGTTGACTGGGTTTTTGGGTGGAGTACTTTTGAGGTGAATGGTTTTTGCGTTTGGCTGCTTTTTCGAAGTGATTGCATGGGACGCGTTGGCAAAGCTTGAAAGCCTCAAGCCTTGTTTCATAACATGAAAATCATTCGACTTTGGTCTCGAAAATCTGGCTCCATGCACTTACCGCACACACACACACACACACACACACATACCGGCAATGACACATAAAATAAGAGACAAATGAATGGCTCCCCTCCGAGCCAAGAAACAGAGAGCGAGCGGAGCAGAAAGAGAATCAAATGCTCTCGCATAATTTTGGGCACATTAAATGGCCTCTAAATTTACCATCCCAAAATGACGGTGTAAATGCTATGAATAAACCAAAATGAACAGCTTAACCGATGAATCTAGTCAGTCTGCGGGCCAAGTACACAGTGTACTACACAGTACACACTGTGTTTTACATAGCACGCCAGTGCTCGCAATGCAAGATTTTCGTACGTTTTTGGATTTTGTCAGAATGTTAAG
This sequence comes from Aphidoletes aphidimyza, assembly GCA_030463065.1. Lineage (NCBI taxonomy): Eukaryota > Metazoa > Arthropoda > Insecta > Diptera > Cecidomyiidae > Aphidoletes > Aphidoletes aphidimyza. The sequence continues at coordinate 41,774,924 of CM059999.1, forward strand.
ACATTTTGGATCTGGGCATTTCAGCCCAAAAGGGATCAAAATGGTTTCGGTCGCTGGTGGGCGGTAGTGAGACTGAGACCTTCCGGGACCTCTGGATTCGAGAAAATTTCGGATTAGTTTTGGCCTGAAAATCCCGGAGCCAAAATTTCATGTCATTCTGACTTAGAATTTCTGATAGAGTCCAAAAAAACGTCCTAAAAAGACCCGGTAGCGACCTCTGATGCACCCAGCACCAAACCTTTGAATAAACGACATGACGATGATGGCAAACATCGAAGAAACAGAAGAAACAAAACAAAAATAGAGGAGAAGTGTGCGAGAAAAATCACAAGCAAACTTGCCGGAAAAGTTCGAGAAATGGAATTTATTATCATAAATGTTTGTATGCTGTGCTGTGTGCTGTGCGAATGCTGAATCTCAAAGCCAACACAACTGTCACGAAATTTCAATGAAAACAAACGTGTCAATATATGTATAAAATATATTTAGATTTTTCGACGGCTGTTGAATAAAATGGGCGCCCGTCCAATTTGAAATGTAGATGTGAACACGAGAATGTCATGTTATGACGATGGCGAACAACAACGGCAATGAGCTGTTGAAGGGCACAAGGAGAGCAAAAGTACGTGTGAAGACTGGGAGGGAGGGAGAGAGAGAGAGAGAGAGTGAGTGAGTTCAAGAGGATGTAAAGATGGTGGAGACATCGAGCGAGTGCACATTGTGTGTCTCAAGAAAAAAGGGATAATAAACAATCAGAGTAATTGAATCTAATGAAAACGAAGGCTTACAAAGGATTTGAGCGCTGTTTTTCGCACAGTTCAACCATTCAATGCAAAATATGAACACATTTGCCTCGTGCGCGATTTTATTCATGTTTCTTTTCATTTTTGTATTGCGTTTTATTTTGGTTCTTGGGTTCTTTTTTCGTTTGCATTAAATTGGCTGTTCGTTGAATTGCTATTTTATGGAATTGTAATGGACGCAAAATCATATCCCCAATCCAAAGGGAAACCACACTCACACATACATATACACACACAAAAGCTAAGATGTCTTTTCAACGCCTTTAAAATGTATGTTTTTCCTTTCCATTTCCCCTCTCCCCGTATCGAGTTAGACAACAAAAAAAGAATTGGTTACCAAATTAACGTTCATTCTCGGCAACAGTGCCCGAGACAGAGCGAGGACAGAAGAAAAAAAAAATGTTTGCGGGTTTCGGTTTCGACAACTGTGTGTTGACAAAGTTGTAAAATTAGGCAAGCGTAAAGTGTCGTTTTTATTTCTCTTTTTTTTTCTTCCTTTCTCTCGTTGTTGTTGACGGTCGTTTGTTTTTTTTTAATGCAAAAAGAGAAAGAGAATGGAGTCGTTAAGTAATTAAAGTCGCGTGTCCGCGGGAAAGGGACATTCGCTGTTGGTCACATCAAAAAAAAAACAACAATAATGACGACTTTGAGCATTCAGCATGGGCTCAGCCAGAAATGACATCGATCCTGACATCGATCCTGACATCCGACACAAACCGACAACTGACTTGATGACCACTGCGCGGCAAGAAACCAAAAGTTGCAAACTTTCTTGCCACTGCCGCCACCGCCGCCACCGCCGCTGCCACCCATCATCATCCTCTCTCCCCCCCCCCCCTCATCCCTCGTCCCACTAATGCGAAATCTTTTTTTCCCCCATCGCCCGAACAAATGTGCAAAATATCACAGAATAAGCGTCATTATCATCGCATTTACATGAACTTGTACTTTATGCTGCGGTAGAAATGGCGGTAGAATTTACTGCCGCTTGACAAAAACGAAAATGTTTTTGTTTGGTAAATGACGAACGAACACACGACCAACGAAACGAACCAAACAAAAAAAAAAACAAACACGAAGAAAAAACTTCGTCAAAATATGTATAAAAGCGAACGAAAAATACACACACCAATGGCATTGAAACACTGACAAATATTATGAGTGCAACTTAAGAGTTTTTGGCTTCGATGAGCCTCTTGGCGATGAGTTAAAATGAAATAGCATTATATATATTTTTCGAGTGTTGCGACACAACTGAAATATTGTTCGAAAAATTGTTCCGTATTTTGCGCGAGCATCCGGGATTGCTCGGGCCTATGGAATCACAACATTAAACATTTTCATACTGAGAAATAGAAGACACAGAAAACACACTCGACCCAGAAGAGAAAAAAAAATTATGATATAGAAATAAAAACCAGTAGCTAGCACAGTGGATACAGTGAATTTTGAAATGGTGTTGCCGCCAACGCGAAGAAAACCGAGCGAGAGAGACAAAAAAAAAGTCTGTCGAATTTTGGTGTGAGAGTGAAAATATGCCGATGGCAGTATGGCAATAAGAGTATTTGTTGCAGTTGAATAGTAAGAACAAAAGAAAATGACTAATCAAACGAACAAAAAAGGATCTCCGAAAAGTGAGAAAGCGAAATACAGAGCCAAGAAAAAAAAATGGTATATTCTTGACTTAAAAAGAATCTGCAGATTTTTTACACACTCTCACTCACTCGACAAAGCTCGAATAAAAAAATATATTGCTAAAGCGGTCGACAGTGCCGCTTCATTCGATGGCAGCCTCGCAAATGAAGACGATGAGATGAAAACGAGAAATATGGTAACGCACCATTGTAACCGCTACAAAATGAAATTCGAATGAGAGAGAGAGAGAGAGAGAGAGAGAGAGAGAGAAAGGGAGAGAGAGAGTGCAGAAAAAAAGTACATACGATTTAATACAAATCTTTCTCAATCTGGGAATAATTTTTTTTTTTTTTTGTTCGTTTTCTTCCTTAACGAAATTTTCCCATTTTGCGGTGGTGATGGCGCGTGCAAAAGAAGAAAAATGGACTCTGCCATTCTCCACCTTCACCTCCTCCCAATCTACCTCCACCTCGATGATCGAGCCACACGCCAAAAACCCCAACGTCTCGATGGGTGCGAAGCGAATCAAGAGTGGCAATGGCATTTCATTCGAAATGCGTATTTGATGTGGCAGGCGAAACGAAGCATGGCACAAGTGTAGTAATTTCAAATTAAAATGCAAACAACTTTATGTGCGTCGTATACAGAGCTGTTATCCGTCCTGTTTTCCGTGTGCTCTCTCTATACATTCATCCGCTTTTTACCAGATTACCACATGGATATGCGTTAACTGGTGTGTCTTCTCGGTAAAATCGCAGAAAAAGAAAGAAAGAACAAAAAAAAAAAAGTAAGAAAAAAAGAAAACCATTGATTCTTTTGTCTTGAAATGGCAACAAGCGAACCAACCGATGTACAAAGTTGAAGAAAATACACGCAAACATTTATATTATTTCGCTTTGTTTTATGGTGAAGACTGATGAAGACCTTAATGTTAAAGTTTTAAATTTTTCTCGTTGCTAAAGTAGCGCAAAAATTAGACTTTTCCTTCGTTTCTTTGCATTGAGTTCTTATTTGCCAGCCATTGCAACCGCACACCGTAAAGCTTGATCATATAACAGCTGAACAAGTGAAAAATATGACTTTTATAACATTTTTAACGGACGCAACACGACGATGAGTTTGAATCAACGTACACCACCAACACAATTTCGTTCGTCAGTTGGTGGTGCAAGCAAAGTTAACACATGTAATTTTCCCAACATTGAAACATAAATGGATGAACAACGAAAAAAAAAACACGATTGTTAAAGAAATAAAACAGAGAAACATATACACAAAAGTACGTTGAAATGTGTGTTCAAGATGGTTTTTTACCCGTTGTGTGCCTTTGGTTCTTCTTTCTTCGAAGATTGTTTAAATCGAATGAATGAGCCACGTTTTCAGCACTCTTACAGCCAGGCTGACAACGACATTAAACCGACTTTTTAACATGTTCATCGTCACACACACGAACACAAAAATCTCTTCGTCAAATGAATCGAACAAGAAACGTGCGTATAAACACATTCATATCAAACCCGTTCGGGTTCTTCTGTTCACTTCCATTTCCCTTTCCTCATTTTTCAATGCCATGGCAAATGTTTCTTTGGGTGATGAAAAACATTGAAATGTGAGACACAGCATCGTCATTTAAATTATATAGACGAAATATTTCGTGGAATAAAATCACTGAACAGCATATGTTATGATGACGCAATACAATTCCGGGCCGTTTTTTTTTCTTTTTGTCTTTATCACACAAAATCAAAACATTATACACTGGCGGCAGTGTATGGGAATAACTGTCAACTTCAGTCTCGCGCACGCACAAAATACACAATACCTAACTTAACTTAATAATATGCAATGATGATGATGTTTTATACGATGTTGTTGTTTTTTTTTTATGTCAATAGCGGCTGCTGTTGATGTTAATGAGCAAAAGATTTTCATTTACGCGGAAAATTATACAGTCACATTTTGCTTTTTTTCGGCAATCGCACAATTTTCGGATGTGTTGAGCGTGGGTAAGAGCATGCGGAAGCTTCTTTTGATCATATTTCTTTGAAAATCCGTCTGAAGCAAAGAGAGTGAGAGAGAGAGAGTGAGAGAGGATGGCATTGATTTTAAAGTAAAGAGGCTTTTAAGGAAGGGTGAGGGTAAGCTCTGAACATTTTTCGGGGAGTAACGAAAAAATTCAATTTTATCCAGTGTAAACAAGGCGTTCTAGTAACCAGAATCTGATTCCACTCGAATCAAAAGACTGACGCAGGAGTGAAATTTTCACACACAAAAAACGAGGAATTTTTAAATAGATAGTGGAATGAAGGGAGAGGGAAGGTAACTGGGTACACCGACTCACCGGTGTGAGCCTATGGAGCATGATGAATGATGATATCAGTCATAAACATGTTTATTCCTCTTGCAAGTGGAACATGATTTGAACACAACAATTTTCCCCAATAGCTTTCTGCGGTACTCAAACTCAAATGTTGAATTAAAAATTCAATTAATTCCTCAAAAACTAGATTCGATTACTTTATTGAACATACTGTTCATTGAACAGTATGTAATGTTAGATAAACAAGAAAACCTATACAGTGTTGAGTGAATATTCCACCAATTTCAAGTCAAATATTAGATCAATTGGTACAATATGCTTGCGCTTATGTATATAATTTATCAATTGAATTTAATAAATTTGATTTATACTGAACAAGTGTGTTCGAATATATTAGACACCTCAGTATAGAGCTGTCAATAAACGTTATCAACATCCCACGTACTGCCTACGAACAAGCTCAAGAGTGTTTTTTTTTTGACAAAAATGGAATATCTAATGTTTCAATTTCAATTGAATGTTTCAGTTGTGTTTGAAAGGTTAAAAATCCACAAGACTTTATTTAGAGCATTGAGCATCACTTTTGAGCTTGTACGTGGGCGATTCAACAGTATAAGTGAATAAGTTAAGTGACTTCAGCTTCAGCAAAAGAATCATTTCAAAAAGTTGATGTTTTTATAAATAAAAGTGTTGATTTCCTATCAGTAATTTGATTGAAACAAATATTTTTTGATAAAGTACTGACATGTTGAAAGAAATTTTTTCACTGAAATGAAAGGTTAATTAGGATTGTATACATCACATCTATGTGAGACGTCTTATCCACATGTTTATTGGAGTAGATTTGATGTTCGATCACCTCAAAAACCAACCCAAACAAATCGCTGCATCTTAATCCTACCGAAATACAGGAATTAATTCGCTGTGATTGTTTTAAACATCATATAAAAAGTAAAGACATTTTTGATAAGCTGAAAAATGGGAAAAACGTATTTTAAAAGATTTGAACATTCAACTGATGAATGTTACTTACTTTGGTAAATGTTTGCAAATTCAAAGGAGCAATGCCGAATCCATGATAAAGAAGTGGCATCTGCGCATATCCAATAACAAGAATGCAGTATATCTGCAAATCAACGGGTAAATCTTGCCATTCACACAACCAAATTTGAGAATAAATGTCAAGCACATTACTCCATACATGTATAATGTTTTGGTCAATCCACTATGGTATAAGAATGTATTGAGTTATCCCAATGTGGTGCAAATTAGAACTTAATTTCATTGTAAAATCAGTTTGCATGTAAATGTAAGTTTGACATTTGCACCGCATTGGAGTGACCTATGTATTGGTAATACCAGTATAGAGTAGCTTTCACAGGCGCAAATATATAATCTGTCAAACTACACGATACTGGTATAACCAATACATAGGTCACTCCAATGCGGTGCAAATGTCAAACTTACATTTACATGCAAACTGATTTTACAATGAAATTAAGTTCTAATTTGCACCACATTGGGATAACTCAATACATTCCTATACCATAGTGGATTGACCAAAAAATTATGCATGTATGGAGTAATGTGCTTGACGTTTATTCTCAGATTTGCTTGTGTGTTGAGATTCATACAAACAATCACACATGCTTAGAAAACTTTCGGTTGCCGATTTTCCAAAGTAACAGTACAGAAAAATGGTTGACATAGCGGATGGTATCCCCACCAGAATAATGGCTAGATCAAAGCCAATATGTTTCAGCAGCTGTAATATGATTTTTTCGGTAAAATGTTAAAATAAATTGCTAAAATAAATTGAATTAAGAAATTCAAGCTATAAAAACTTGAAAACGATGTAAGTTAGTTAAGTTAAGCACCTTTAGGGTGCAGTCACACGAGAAACATTTTCTAGGAACATTTTGTAAACTTGTAAACATTTAGAAAACCGTGGACTTTTCGGAAAAAACGAGGACATTGTAGGATTTTAGTTTATTTTCTTTGAAAAAATTTCGAAAAAAGGGGACATTACGGAAAAATCTCCAACATTTCCTCAAAAATCGATGATATAGCGAAAATTTTCTCAAAAAAAACATTGCATAAAAATCGTACATTTTCTAGAACATTCAATTTAATTTCAGCGATGTACTCGATTTTTCGTCTAAAATCCAGTCTTGCCCCAAAAGTAAATAAAAAATGTTATTAATGAATATCAAAATGGTCTGTTACCAATTCCAATTGAAAAACAAAGCCAGCTATATACATCATGCTGCAAATCAGCATAACAACAATAAAGGGGCTATAGACTGCGGCCGATGTGACAAACCAACTGTGAAAAGACAAAACACCGAGGCACTACTATCGACTAATACAATTCCGATTAATCAAATGAGACCGAGAAAAAACTAACTCTTTGACCAAAATGTGGAAGCGTATTAGATCGCAGAGAGACTTTTTATCGCATCGTTTTTTATCGGGACGATCCAATTTGACCACAGAATGCTTAAACATTTGATAGAATGCGTGATGATGAAAACACAGTGAAATGAAAAGTAACAGAAGAGCACCATTCACACCCAGACATACTTCGCCGGTAACAATAACGAATAATATTTCAGCCGAGTATCCAATTAATGTCGCTTGATTCCAAGGTAAGCTGCAACAATCAAGGTCCAAAATTGATCATCAACATGTTTTGATAGATTTATCGAAAACAGAAGAGAAGAGACAAGATTTTTCACTAACATCAATTCGAATGGATGATAAACTCGATCAGCATCGAAATGTCCATAGGTTATCCAACAGTTAACGACCGAAACTATTGTCATCATCGTAGTGCTGACGACTGCAAACATCATATACTTGAAATAAATCGTCCATATCCATTCACTCTTGTTGTTCGCTTGGGTCAAATATCGGAACGAATCTTCATTTGCATCTGAAATTCAATGTTTACATTCAATTGCATTGGGCAATTGTTTTTTTCATTGACGTCCCATGAATCAATACTTACAAACTTTATAAATCGACGTCAGTTCAACAATTATATTTTCAATTTTATATCTCAAAATAAATGCAGCTATTAATTCATAGACTACAAGAGTACCAGCAACAATGTATGTGAATGCGAATAATGCTCCGTTTAAGTCGACTGAAAGAGCTCTCAAGAAAAATAGGACGGATGAGACTAGAAGGCACATCAACAGAAATATCGAAGTTAGTCGTGTATAAAAAGGTTGTAGTCTGTGGCTTGTTGGGTTTTCAGGCGGACAAATACCGAACCAAATCAATACGCGTTGATTTGTCGCTAATGGTTTCATTTTCATGAAATATTTTGCTATTTTATCTCAAATTTAAACCAAATTGAAATGAATTATCAACAATTTTCTTGGAAAAATGCACCACTTTTTTGTAAGCAACAATTGTTCACAATGTCTTGAGCATCTGCTGATTTTTTTTTTTTTTTTTTTTTGATTTGTGATTTCACGAACACGTTTAGATCACGGAGAACGGCAGTTCTCCCAGTGGCGCACCAAAAAATACACTTTTGAGTGCAACACTATATATACGCGAGTTTTCAGATTCTGTGTTGCCGACCGATGTCATTCGTGGAATAGGCATTGGTGTGTAGCTTAGGACCAAACTAAACGAAAGCCGTCGTCAAAATGAATTTTTGTAGAACCAAAAAAAAATTTGCTTGGGGGAAGTATGGGGGTGTTTTTTTCAGATTATATAGCATATCTCCCGGGGGGTAACTTTGACCACTGTCGTTGAGTGACCAATCGATAGTACTCCTCAATACCTTTCCAACGAGTGCTCAACCATCAAAATCGGTTGACCCGTTCAAAAGTTGTGTACGTTTTCCCCGAAAGGGGGGTTTTCCCTGAAAATTGGGTTTGGTATGTGTGTTTGTGTGTTTGTGACTTTGTACCTTCTCTCGATCTCTGTGATGTATAACATTATTTTTTGGGAGTCTGGAGGGCAGTTCAAAACCGTCGAGAACGGCCGAATTTCTTTACATATAAGAAAATAAGCAGGGGGAGAGTGTCGAAGAGTCGATTTTTTTCAAAATTCCATAACTCCGCTAATAAACAAGATAGAAAATCCGCAGATACCGCAAATGAAAGGTATTGAGCTAGGCTTTAAATATGTCTTCAGTATGAAAGAAATCTATAATCGGGTTTGGTCACCACATCGAAAAAACCGAAAAATCGGAATTCGATTTTTTTGGTTTTTCGTCATTTTGACCCCCGTACCCATTTTCTAAAATTCTGAAAAACTACACTTTGGTAGTACACCTCAATACCTATCCAACGAGGGTTCAACCATCAAAATAGGATCAACCGTTCCTAAGTTATGGAAGTTGGAATTTTACTCATCATTTTTCGCAAAAATTGGGTTTTGGCTATATGTGCTTCAGAGTTGACACTATCAAATCAGGTTATGACATAATACTAAATTTGATGACATAACATGGTCGCAACTCATATATCACAATCGAAACACATTGGAATTGAGGTCCCCTTGACTCATTTTGAGACAAAGTTGGGCCACATCGGCAAAAAAACCAACAAGTTCAAAATCGAACTTTTGGCTCCTCTGGTCATATCTTCGCCGTATTTACTTCAATGAAGTGAAATAAAAATTTACATTTTGGTCGAATAACTGAAACCCATTTTGTTGGTACGGACACATATCCGTACCGTCGGTCCACTGAATCTTTTCACACAAGACTGTGATCAATATAGCGGACGGTCCAAATAAAAGGATCGCGACGATTCATAAATAACGCAGAAGAAGGTCAACAAATAAAATAAAAAATAAAAAAATAAATAACAACTGATTTGATTTTTGGTTCGTAAAATGTTTTAAATTTTTATTCAGTTTTAATTTCATTATCTAAATATTATTATAAAATTACTCTACTTTATATTTATATATCACGGAGAACGGCAGTTCTCCCAGTGGCGCACCAAAAAATTCACTTTTGAGTGCAACACTATATATACGCGAGTTTTCGGATTCTGTGTTGCCGACCGATGTCATTCGTGGAATAGGCATTGCCGTGTAGCTTAGGACCAAACTAAACGAAAGCTGTCGTCAAAATGAATTTTTGTGGAACCAAAAAAAATTTCGCTTGGGGGACGTATGGGGGTGTTTTTTTCAGATTATATAGCATATCTCCCTGTGGGTAATCTTGACCACTGTCGTTGAGTGACCAATCGATAGTATTCCTCAATACCTTTCCAATGAGTGCTCAACCATCAAAATCGGTTGACCCGTTCAAAAGTTGTGTACGTTTTCCCGGAAAGGGCGGTTTTCCCTGAAAATTGGGTTTGGTGTGTTTGTGTGTTTGTGACTTTGTACCTTCTCTCGATTTCTGTGATGTATAACATTATTTTTAGGGAGTCTGGGGGGCAGTTCAAAACCGTCGAGAACGGCCGAATTTCTTTACATATAAAAAAACAAACAGGGGAAGAGTGTCGAGGAGTCGATTTTTTTCAAAATTCCATAACTCCGATAATACACAACATAGAAAATCCGCAGGTACCACAAATGAAAGGTATTGAGCTAGGCTTTAAATTAATTCTCAGTATGAAAGAAATCTGTAATCGGGTTTGGTCACCACATTGAAAAAACCGAAAAATCGAAAATCGATTTCTTTGGTTTTTCATCATTTTGACCCCCGTACCCATTTTCTAAAATTCTGAAAAACTACACTTTGGTAGTACACCTCAATACCTATCCAACGAGGGTTCAACCATCAGAATAGGATCAACCGTTCCTAAGTTATGGAAGTTGGAATTTCACTCATCATTTTTCGCAAAAATTGGGTTTTGGCTATATGTGTTTCAGAGTTGACACTATCAAATCAAGTTGTGATATAATGCTAAATATGATGACATAACATGCTCGCAACTCATATATCACAATCGATATACATTAGAATTGGCTTTCAATCGACGCCTATTGACTCGATTTGGAGGAAAATTTGGATTACAAGTAAAAAAAAACCAAAAACTTCGAAATCGAAATTTTGGCTCATTTTGTCATATCTTCGCCGTATTTACTTCAAAGGTACTCAAAATTTGCAATTCGATCGATGGAGTTGAACAGAATTTGATGATATATCTCGAAAAGTTGTTATTTTTGAGTGTTTTTTTACAAATAAACCTTACAAAACTACTGATATAAGATGAAAAAACCTCTGAACGAGGTATAAACAGAGTGGCGCACCCAAATATCCTGCCCTCAAAATGACTGATATCACATTTTACGTGGCGCTGTTGAGTTATATATTTTTGGTTCAACGTTTTTCAAATAATTCAACAAACCTTTCCATGATGGCATCAATTGAAATTTGAACTAGTGTGCGCCAGTGCGAGTGCCGAATGAAAACGTGAATTGTATTACGGCGGAAAAATAAATTCATTTTGTTTACACAAATATTTCGGTTTGAATCGTAGCCTAACTCTAATCGAATTGTCAGAAAAGCGCACTTTGCTCGCACTGGCGCACACTAGTTCAAATTTCAATTGATGCCATCATGGAAAGGTTTGTTGAATTATTTGAAAAACGTTGAACCAAAAATATATAACTCAACAGCGCCACGTAAAATGTGATATCAGTCATTTTGAGGGCAGGATATTTGGGTGCGCCACTCTGTTTATACCTCGTTCAGAGGTTTTTTCATCTTATAACAACTATACTGAATTCATCTCTAGGGCCGCCTCACATACCTTCCAATTAACATAAATACACAAGGTAAAAATTAAATTAAAAGTTGTTTTTAAGTGAAAGAGAGTACAAATCAAACCATTAGTTGACCTAAAAATAAACCGTTCCAAATAACATCCGAATAATTATTATTGATTACTAAGGTGACCACCTTCAGACTCCGGAAAATCGGGACACATAAAAATCCTACTCCAAAATGGTGGGAATGTTGCACAGAAGATCAGAAACATCAACAATACAATTTTCAGTGTGAGAGAAAGAGACAGATACAAACATTTGACATTTACATTTTGACAGATTGTCACAAGTTATATTCAAAAATGTCCTTTCATTTGTTAGTTAATCAATTCAATATAGTGTTAATTTTGCTTTCATGACTAAGTTTTGGTCACCTTATTGACTACTCAGTGAGTAGTACACACCTTCTAACACCTTTATGTAAAGTTGAAATGAATTTTGAATTGAAACAATTATTTTATGGTGAGATTGATTCAATAATTGGCTGAAGTAACAACGACAATTATCGTTAATTAAATCGTCACTTGTTTCTAATTAGCTTGTAATTATTACCTTTGTATGAATATTACGGTGTATATCTAGAAAATCCATGAACGGGGTATAAATGAACATCACACATTCACGTGGCGTAATGGCCACTATAGTAAAGTATATTTTTTGATCCAAAGTTCTTGAAAAAAATTATACTAATATGGCATTAATTACTATGCTATATTAATTCTAGTCAGGGTAGAATTATAAGTACGTACATTTTAAATATTGTTGACAATTTTTCCGATAAATACATATTTTTCAACTGTTCGGTTTTTCGTAAATATCACTGGTCGACAAGATTTCTGACCCAGAGCAACGACATATATGGTGTTTTAGTATTTAGTGGCCTGAGTCAAAACCCCAAAGGATTTGGTCGGGTCGGTTCGATTTGTCGAGAAATCGACCAACATCGATTTTCACCGTTTCTTGGCCCGAAAAGTCGAACATTTTCGCAAGCATCTCGAAAACTATGAATCACATCACGAATAAGCATTGGAAAGGTGCATCATCAATTTTGGTGCATATAGTATGTGCAAATTGAACGATTCGTTCCAAAGTTATTGACGAAAAGAGTGGATGGGTGTCTACCAAAAAATTGAAATTTTCTCGAACAATTTCGACTTTGACGGCCACCGCAAGTGCTTAAATCCAGTTTTCGTAAAGCTGGCTTTACGAAAATCGGATTTAAGCACTAGCGGTGGCCGTGAGACTTCATTTCACACAGAAATCTTTTTCAAAGTCCATATTTCTTCAATTCAGGACATTATTGATCAAAAACTTCAGTAGATTTCAGAGCATAAACATCCGAAAATTTCAGCACTTTTTTTGCAACTATTTTTTAGCATTTCAGTACCTATTATTTTCACAAGGGTAGACATTATTTGTATAGAATTATGTGCATCGCAAGGCGTGCGTATTTTATTAGTATTACTGCAGCTACAAATCTCGATTATTACAGTTCATATATTTAAAGATTCTTCAATGAAGAATATTTTATACTCTATGCATTTCATCATCTGTTCGTTTTACTCAATGCAATTCCGGACGTCCAATCGAGAACATTTTAAGCTCATTCATTTAAAATTTATGTTAAATTTCTAAAAAAGAGGTAATAAGAGCAAGCTGCCTTGATTACCTTAAAAAAAAGAAGAGTTCAATGAATCTGGGAAAGTGTTATTTTGTAAATGTAATTAAATTTACCTTTCCAAAGATCTCCAAATTACAGCGGAACATTTTGAATCCAGTAAAATAGACCGGTTGCTGTGAACGCATCGCTATTATGACAACGAAATGATGGACTTCGGATGGACATTTATAAAATTGTAGACCAAAGATATGCTCATCAAGGGACCAAACACGATCGGTGGCAAGTGTTGAGAAGTAGCAAATTATTGCTGGCCAAATGACCCAGACAAATATTGCGCATAAATTAAGTAGAAATGGGACCAAACGAAATGGAGTCTAATGAAATGAAAATACGAATTTATGAGTGATAGACATTCACCAGAAACAAAACCAAAACATTCAGACTCAATGCAAACCTGATCGATACCGTTCGCGCTCACCGCCAAACACATGGCCATCGGGATCATAATCATAAACACTATACTCTCAGTTATTTCCGTGGTCAATTTAAAAATACTGAAAAATAAGTATAACATAAATCATCACAAAACTTGTATTTGATGTTCAAAAGTGCACTTACTCGTACATTTCACCATGTACTTTGACCGCTTCAGATAGTTTTTTGTGGACATTGGTGCGATACAATCGTGTGCTGTTCTTATTTGGTATTCGATCGATGCATGCCTGAGCTGAGTTGATCATCAGACAAAAATGATCACAAATGGCAATGATGTACAGGCAACAGCCCACAAAGTACGATATGAATGCAACAATACACAGTGCATATATATACGACATAGAGAATTGCATTGCACACTCCAAATACCATGTCCAAACACTTTGAGGGTGAAAAAACGGAACGGTTCGATGAAATGGTAGCATCCATGTCGATGTATCGAAGTTTCCAATGCAAATGTTATAAATTGAACCGATAAATGACGCCACACCCATGGTTTGATTGCCATACACAAATATAAATACACGTTTGAAATATTTCTGACACTTTAGTTCATTGTTCCAATACAATTCGTTTATTTCGTCTTTACCTAATGAAATGAAATAGAAATTTGATGTTGATTTGTTTATTTCAATTGAGTTAAATTGTGTTTACAAATTTACATACTTTTATCGACAATTGCTTGTAGTTTAATGTGCAGCGCTTTAACTTGGGCCATTTTTGAGCCAATATCCCAAAGAACGACACTGCTTTGATATCCAACAATGGACACCATACCAGCCGCCAGTGCAAAATCAATGTCTGTTTTATTCTCTATATGCTCATAAGCGTACAATGTACACGGTATTGCCGTAAAAAATATCGAAATAAATAGAATCAAATAAGCGAACTTTGATGTGAAGAATTCGCTTCTCGGATCAGTTACGCATTTCGAATAAATCCCCATCCAAGCCATCAGCTGTTGATTTCGTTCAAGCACTTTAATTTTGTACATCGTCAGTAGATAATGCAATATTCTCCAAGTTTTATTTCGTTTTCCAAAGTAATTGATTGATTGTTTTTCTTTGATAGATGAATTAACTAAACACCGTGCAACAAACTTGCAAATTGTTTCTCAAACATGAGAAATTCCTAATGGGCATTCTTCTGGGGGTTGAATATGACCCGACAGTACCTTTAGCTTAGCTCTACCACGTCGGAATTTTTATTTTTTTGCTTCCACAGAGTTCTCAATATGGAAAATTAAAAAAAAAAGATTTTTTCTGGGGCATCTTAGGTATTTGAGTCACAGGCGGAAAATGTAGCTCGGGAAAAATTAGTGCGATTTGATATAAAAAAAAATATCAAAATTGGTTGGAAATAAAGAGGATGAACAATTGTTTGGTTATTTTTAATCAAATCGCATCAATTTTTCCCGGGCTACATTTTCCCCCTGTTTCTTCGCCCGTTTGAAACCTGGATTTTGGCCGAAATTCTTAAATGAATGGAAATGGATTATCAATATTATCCAAATAAATAAAAATATCTAAATTTAGTGCGAATACTTTTTTTTTCTCGAAAAACGTAAGTTTTTCACGTGTTGGAAAAGAAAATCTAATAAAATTCAACTCAACTGTGCACTTTATGTTTTGATTGTCTTTTTTGTGATTTGTGTTTTCACGAATGCGTTCAGATAACAACTATACTGAATTTATCTCTGGGGCCGCGTTTTATACCTTCAAATCAATACAAGGTAGAAACATAAGTTATATGTAGAAATAAAGTGAGACACCGGAGACACCGTACATATCGAACCAATTATCAAATTACTTAGCTAAACCAAAATTATAGGGCTGTAAACATGAACTCTTTCAAAAAACTTATTGCACGCCATGAAATGTAGGATGTTGTTGTTTTTTTTTTTTTGGTATATGTTTGAGTTAATTTCTTTCATAAATATTTTGTTTAGATAATATATGATCATATTGCTGCTTCGCCTCGCTATGCGCGGCTCGTAGCATTGTATCACAATATTTTACCAATATTTAATTTCAGTTATTGTGCGTATGTGACCCACAAAAGAAATCACATGAGTTGAATTTAGTCTACAGAAAAATCTGCAATCGATTTTAGCATCGATTTATCAAAGGAGCCACCAAGTTCCACTCTAGCGGAAAATGTCTAACTCCCAAATAAAACCATTTTATGGGAATCTAAATGGCCGCATAAGCTAACCATGCGAAGATCCACCTATAGCAATACTAAAACCCTTCTAAATCCAACGTTTTTTGACGAACAAAACAAAAAGACATAGCAAAACCAATATGCCCTTCATTTCATGTCGTGCATAAAAAGCACACACGATCTATTCATTCCAAATAACACTATGACACAAGATAAATGTCATTTGAAATGACTAGTATAGCGAGTTAATACCTCGGCCATGGATCACAAGGCAACCGTCCGTTTGTTTGAAACACCCCCAAATTTTTGTGATTTCAACATATGTTTCATACTGGTTTTGACTTGTGACCGTTCCACCTATATGGTGATTACCGCACTCACTTACTAGGTAAAATTCAAACTTTATTGTCTCAATAGTCCACAAGGATGTACTAGGGGATAATAACATTCATTTTATTCATAAATATGCACACATATTCACGGAATCCATCAAAAATCTCATAAAAACGTTCCAATTCACTCATATTCACAAAAAATCCTCATAATTGTCGATGTTGAATTCAGTGAATTCAGTGCATATCGGTGAATATTTGTGAATCTGACGAATTTTAGTGATTTCGTGTGAAGAGCTCCACTATAATAGCAGTTTTTCATAAGTGTGAAGAGTACCACTAGTAGTAACAGCTCCACTACTTATTTTAACGAGAATGAGCGAAGTATGTGTATTGCTACTGCACTGCGGCACTTGCGTTTGTATGTGTGAATTTTGACATTATGATACCAAAATTTCACCAGAATTCACCGGAATTCACAATTATGCACGCGTATTCATTCAAATCATATCAAATCCACATGTATTATTATTATTCTTCAAAATCCAATCGAAAATGTCTCGTTATTACCCCCTAGAGGGGATAATAACATTCATTTTATTCATAATATGCACATATATTCACTGAATCTATTGAAAATTTACAAAAAAAAAAAACGTTCCCATTCATTCATATTCACAAAAAAATCATCATAATTGCCGATGGTGAATTCAGTGAATTCAGTGCATATCGTTGAATATTTGTGAATCTGCCGAATTTGAGTGATTTCATGACTACCTGCACACACAGATGCGAAGAGCTCTACTAGTAGTAACAGCCCCGCTATTTTCGCTACTGATCTGCGGCACTTGCGTTTGTATGTGTGAATTTTGACATTATGATGCACCAAAAAATGCACCAGAAATCACCAGAATTCACAATTGGCATGCGTATTCATTCAAATCATGTCAAATTCACATGTATTTTTATTATTCTTCGAAATTGAGGATGTTCTCTTCAAACGCGGCAACAACCATTGAAATCGACTGATTGGTTAATAAATGTTGTTGGTTCTAGGCGTCGAAGTAATTTTGAAAATTTCATTTTTTTCGCACACACATAATTCGATAATTTGTGAAGTACCCCCTTATTAAGTATTTTTTATTTAACATCATCCAAATAGGATATATCCTGGTTAATTTGGGCATAGATCTGTCCACTGTACGATGAAAATCAACAATGTTATGGCTTTCATGCGATGGCAAAATCGAAGATAAAATCGGTTTTTCGATGATGTCGAAAATCATGGATGCAGTGATTTGATCTTTATCAACCTTTGTCAGATCTTATTTATATCCCGAATGGTGATGGTCTCGGTGAATATGAACTTGTTGCCATGAAAATTATGGGTATAACTCCCATACAATATTTTCAGTTTCAGCCGATGTTGGCCCACAAATATGGACATTTCTTATGGACTTATTGTTTAATCACCGTCTAACGTTTTTTTATGTAAAGTTGACTTGAATTTTTAATTGAAACAATTATTTAATGGTGAAATTGGTTCAATAATTGGTTGAAGTAACAAACAACAATTATCGTTAATTAAATCGACAATTATTTCAAATTAGCTTATAATTATTACCTATGTCTAGAAAATCTCTGAACTGGAGTATAAATATATATATCATACATTTACATGGCGCTAGTAACAAGTATATTTTTTGGTTCAAAGTTTTTAAAAAAAATTTACATGTCATATTGCTAGAAATTTGAACATGGGTGTGCAATTGCGAGCACAACGTTTTTCTATCTATTCGCAGTGAGTACATTTTGAATAGGATAATCCAAATGCTTAGAATATCTCAATATTTCTAGGAGATATTTATTGTATATTCGTTCAACGCTTGTGACGCAAAGAAACGAACTGAGTGAGCGTCTCTGTCGCACGCACGAACATAAAGCTTCTTCGAAATTCTTTATATGAATAAAAGTACAGAAATTATTTGCATAGAATTATGTGCATCCCAAGGCGTGCATATTTTATTAGTAGTAATGCAGCTACAAATCTTGATTACAATTCATATTTATTGAAGATTCTTCAAGGACGAATATTACTCAATGCGATTTCCGACGTCCACTCAGAAACATTTTAAGCTCATTCATTTGAAAGTTAAGTTAAATTTCTAAAAAAGAGGTAATAAGAGCAAGCTGCCTTGATTACCTTAAAAAAAAGAAGAGTTCAATGAATCTGGGAAAGTGTTATTTTGTACTGTAATAATTTACCTTACCTTTCCAAAGATCTCCAAATTACAGCGAAACATTTTGAATCCAGTAAAATAGACCGGTTGCTGTGAGCGCAAAGCTATTAAGACAACGAAATGATGGACTTCGGATGGACATTTATAAAATTGTAGACCAAAGATATGCTCATCAAGGGACCAAACACGATCGGTGGCAAGTGTTGAGAAGTAGCAAATTATTGCTGGCCAAATGACCCAGACAAATATTGCGCATAAATTAAGTAGAAATGGGACCAAACGGAATGGAGTCTAATGAAATGAAAATACGAATTTTAGAGTGATAGACATTCACCAGAAACAAAACCAACACATTCAGACACAATACATACCTGATCGATAGCGTTCGTGCACACCGCCAAGCACACGGCCATCGGGATCATAATCATAAACACTATACTCTCAGTTATTTCCGTGGTCAATTTAAAAATACTGAAAAATAAGTATAACATAAATCATCACAAAACTTGTATTTGATGTTCAAAAGTGCACTTACTCGTACATTTCACCATGCACTTTGACCGCTTCAGATAGTTTTTTGTGGACATTGGTGCGATACAATCGTGTGCTGTTCTTATTTGGTATTCGATCGATGCATGCCTGAGCTGAGTTGATCATCAGACAAAAATGATCACAAATGGCAATGATGTACAGGCAACAGCCCACAAAGTACGATATGAATGCAACAATACACAGTGCATATATATACGACATAGAGAATTGCATTGCACACTCCAAATACCATGTCCAAACACTTTGAGGGTGAAAAAACGGAACGGTTCGATGAAATGGTAGCATCCATGTCGATGTATCGAAGTTTCCAATGCAAATATTATAAATTGAACCGATAAATGACGCCACACCCATGGTTTGATTGCCATACACAAATATAAATACACGTTTGAAATATTTCTGACACTTTAGTTCATTGTTCCAATACAATTCGTTTATTTCGTCTTTACCTAATGAAATGAAATAGAAATTTGATGTTGATTTGTTTAGTTCAATTGAGTTAAATTGTGTTTACAAATTTACATACTTTTATCGACAATTGCTTGTAGTTTAATGTGCAGCGCTTTAACTTGGGCCATTTTTGAGCCAATATCCCAAAGAACGACACTGCTTTGATATCCAACAATGGACACCATACCAGCCGCCAGTGCAAAATCAATGTCTGTTTTATTCTCTATATGCTCATAAGCGTACAATGTACACGGTATTGCCGTAAAAAATATCGAAATAAATAGAATCAAATAAGCGAACTTTGATGTGAAGAATTCGCTTCTCGGATCAGTTACGCAATTCGAATAAATCCCCATCCAAGCCATCAGCTGTTGATTTCGTTCAAGCACTTTAATTTTGTACATCGTCAGTAGATAATGCAATATTCTCCAAGTTTTATTTCGTCTTCCAAAGTAATTGATTGATTGTTTTTTATGACAGATGAGTTAACTATTTTAAGTTGGAAAAATATATAAATTTTTCTTTATTATTATGGTTTTTAAATTGACTAAATCGAAGAAAAATATTAATTCGAAGATTTTATGAAAGATGTGGAAAATTCGATGGATTTTTTAGCTTATTCTATGAAATGGTTTTCTGGCGCGGACTATCGAATTTTTCGATTTTTTTGCAAAAACTGTTGAAAATTTCTATTTTTGAATCATTTAAGGCTCATATGTAATGGGTAAACTTGATTTCCAACCGCTTTTTGGCCAAATATTCGTTCTAGCACATAGACACCAAAAATGGAAGAAAATCTGTGTTTTTTTTGGATAAAATGGCGAATGGCTGCAAAAAAAAAACAAAAAAAAAACACAACCACTTATTCACAGAATTTAAGATTTTTACGATAGAGAAAAGATTCACCAGAATGTTGTTCTTCCATAAATTTTTTTAACGAAATGAAATATTGTTTTTTTGTTCGGTACTTGTTTTGTTGGATTGTTCACTTCACGAAATTTGGTGAAATTAGTCGGATGTTAATTTCAAGATCTAGAAAATGAAAGAGAAACCAACGCTCAAGATGAGATTGAAATTAAAACTATGCATTAATCGCTTATTGTGACACTTTTTATACCTGCGAAATAAGTTAAATTATTTACATCAAAACCCCACAATGAAGTGCTTGAATAAATAGCAAACCAATTACGAAGCTCATGGAAATTTTCCATCTGTTTTGTTGGCATTGCTCGATATGTTTATTATATATCATGATTCATGATAAATAAATGACTCCTTACACCGTATATTGATTTTGCATTGAATATATCGGCTCGATTTAAAGTAATTGTTCAACGGAAATAAAAAAAAACGTGATCCTGACTTGTCAGGCGTATGCAGGATTTTGTTCGGGGGGTTGGCAAGGTGCCCGAGTTTGCATTTTAGGCGCTTCAAAGCGCCTACAGGCGCTCTTCTAGGCGCTCGATACAAAATCATTATATTAATATGGGATGAAAGCCTAGGCGCTCATTAAAAACAACACGAGAGTATAGAAGTTCTAGTGAATTGCGAGCGCCTAAGCTCTTTGTTATGTGATGACGCATTGTATTTGGATGAGCGCCTAGACTAGCGTCCTATATTAATACACTGATTTTATAGGGAGCGCCTAGATGAGCGCCTGTAGGCGCTTTCAAGCGCCTAAAATGCAAACTCGGGTGAGTTCTCAATCGAGACCATCCTCAGGATATCGAAAACTCCAGCAAGAATCCATGTATCAACATTTGTATATTTGTCTCTTTCTTTTTTTGAGGGTTCAGAGGGATGAGTGGGGTGAACTAATGATCAACAACACCATATACTGCCTGGTTTTTGTTGACCAAAGAATGTGTTTCAGAATAGAGGGAGGCACTAGTTTAAATGTAGAATCCTGTGTATGCTGTAGGTAACCCCAGCCTGAAGTCCT
This sequence comes from Aphidoletes aphidimyza, assembly GCA_030463065.1. Taxonomy (NCBI): domain Eukaryota; kingdom Metazoa; phylum Arthropoda; class Insecta; order Diptera; family Cecidomyiidae; genus Aphidoletes; species Aphidoletes aphidimyza. Next base: position 41,796,230 of record CM059999.1, read on the forward strand.
CAAATTACACATTTCCACATTTTTAAATGACTCCTAAATTGAAACAGTGTTTAGTAAAGTTTGTTTACTGAGGGTTTCCCCCAGTACGCACGTCTGTTCTCAACTCAAACGTTGCAGAAGCCATTTTGGAGCTTTTATATGGAAAACACGTAATTTTTACTCGTTTTCATGGAAAAACCAACATTTTTTCTTTTGATTAGAGGATGAACTAAGAAAAAGAGAATTTCTTATCAGTGTGGAAAAATCACAATTACGAATGTAATTCAGTTTATTCTGAATATCATTTTTCGAATTAGTCATGAACTAATGAACTAGATAGTACACATACACATAGCTATTGGTAAACAAATATGGAATATCTAAAACTATTTCCTATTAAACTGCAATGAACAAGTCATTACTATTTAATAAAAATATATTCATATTATTCTCAAAAATTACGGCAAATGTGTCATTTTTGCAGTTTGCAGGCAATTTGAAGCAATTTATATCAATTTGGACATACTTTCCTAGTTTAAGATAAGTGGTCTTCAACAACTAATATTCCAGTTCATGTGACCTGGACTAGAGGTGGGCAATATGCAAAATCGACATAGTTATTAACGTAAGTTATTATTTATTTATTGATCATTGAGAAAATTTGAGCTATATCAGACCACTTTTGACCACGACAGAATATTCAAATTGCATCAAATTGTGTGATTATGTTGAAAAATGAAAAATTGGCTGTGAGTTTTGAATAATTGGAATATTATAATATTTTTATTAAATAGTAATGACTTCTTCATTGATCCGTGTCAGGTTGACAAATTTACTTTGAATTAAATTCTCATTTTGCAAGAATCCCATTACAAATGTTCCACTTTTTTCTTTTCCACACACCACGTGATTTGTGAATGTATTGCGATCGGAAAAAAAATCTGGAAACCCCAAAAATGACTTTTCTACACATTTTGGATCCACTAGGATGCGGTGGAACCGTTCTTAGCTCATGTTAATGTCCCCTCATGTCACAGCCCCCTGTGGAACGTTGTCCGTGTCCGTCGTCCGTCTTTGTAAAAAGTAAACTATGTTTTCCAACATGTTTTGTATTTTATAAATCACTTGGTGTTAAAGTTTTGTGCGGAAAAGTAAGTCTTATGCATGTAAGCTAATTTATTGAATAATTAAATATTTGATCCGTGTCAGGTGACAAAATCACTTCGAACTATTTTCTCATTTTTTCTATTATTTAAAGTATTTTCCTTTTCAATTATTCAAAAATAACAGCAAAAATATTATTGTAAACATGCAATTTGAAGTAATTTGAAGTAATTCATTTTTAGCTAATAGATAAGTGGTCTTTTTATGTGTTGTGTCCTCAATGTTTATTAGGATGGATCATTTTGAGTGATTTTCGTTGCATTGGGAAAATAATAATACTCAACAAATCTCACTTTTTATATTTCTCAGTATTCCCAGCTATATAAATGGTGCCAATGAGCACCGTTCACTCAGTAACCATTTTAAACTGAGCAGGTACAGTCTGAACTTGAATTTTGTTGGTTTTTCAGGCAACAAACCATTCAAATACAATTAAATATTATGGCAAAATTTAAGGTTATTATGTTCAAACAATCAAGCTTATTTAGCACGTTTGGGCATTTATTCGTATTCTATAACAGAGCCCACCAACGACTGTTTCAAATCAATTCCCGCTTATTACATATTATTTGTTGGAGTTTCTTGTTTAATTACATCCAGTGCAGTTTATGTTTATCAAAATTATTATGAATTCGGTGATGCATTGGATACATGTTACATTCTAATATCTGGTTTTATAAGTGGTGGAATGTTTCTTAACGTTGGACTAAACATGATTAAGGCCAAGGCTCTTCATCTCAAACTACAAGAATTAGTTGATAATGGTGCGTTTAATATTGTTTATTCAAACTATATATAAATCTCGATGTTTTTTAAAAATGCTTTATTGGTGTATCTAGAGATTTTTCACTCAGATGTTTCAGCAAAAGAAGACATATTTTGACAAAATTTTTGGGTTTTTTCTAAAGAAAAAAAAGGTTGAGTTAGAACGTCAAAAATGGCAAAAAATCGAAAAAATTAAAAGTGATCCGATTTGGATGAACAATTGGTATACACAGAATAAATATGGAAATGTATGGAGTTTGCCATTTAAACTGGTCTGAAAACTGCCAAACCAAATCAATATGCGTCGATTTGTTGCCAATGGTTCCATTTTCATTAAATTTTACTATTTTATCTCAAATATATACCGAATTGGAATGGATTTTATCAACATAATCCAAATAAATAAAAAATTGAATACATTCATAATCCCGACTTTTCCGCACTGATATGAAATTTGGTTTTTTGGACCAATCAAGAGAGAAAGTATTGGTTCTGCCATGAAAACGGGGAAAATGTTCTTTTTTCATACAATGTATTGTACTTGAGCATTGTATGTGCTTTTTAGTGCACGTCGCCATGAAATCGCTATTGCAATATATGACTAAATTTCAACACAAAACGTCCTTCAACACAATAAAACAAATTGGCTATCTTCACTTTGCGATCTGAGACTCCTCTTTTGAGATATATTCATATCACAATTCGATTTTCTAAGATTTTCGTACAATTTCACAACTGTTCATATTCCATGATTGGTTAACATAAAGATATATTTTGTGCATTGTTCGGATGTGTAAAACATCAAGTGGACTTGAATAACTTTCAAATGACGCAAACTGCATAGATTTTCATAGAAAAATACGGCCAGGAGAGTCAAAATTGTGATAATCAGTTTTTGTGTAAAAATGTACTGAAAACTCGACTCACGTGCACTTGAATGCACATATCTCTGGAACGGCTATACCAATATGGCTCAAATTAAATAGGAAACCTCCGGTGACAATACTGTGCAATTTAAGAATCCATTTGTGAGTCATTTTCATTTTTTACAGTTCAATTTTCTGAGAATTTTCTAAAAATTTCGTACATTTTCAGTAGTTTTCACATTCCATGATTTTTCAGCATGAAGAAACATTTTATGCACTTTTTGAATACGTAAAACGTCAAGCGCGCTTGAATACCATTCAAATGACGCACAACAACATGAATTTTGATTGAAAAATACGGTCAGGAGAGTCAAAAACGTGAAAATCAGTTTTTGTGTAAAAATGTACTGAAAACCCGACTCACGTGCACTTGAATGCACATATCTCTGGAACGGCTACACCGATATGGCTCAAATTCAATAGGAAACATCCGGTAATAATACTGAACCGGAGGTACCAGAACCGAGCATCCAAAATCAAAAAGTGCTAAGTAAGACAGATTTGTTCCCATGGTAAACTGAGATTCTGGTCAAAATTTGAGCCCGATCGGTAATCATTCACTCAAGCTATGTGGAGTTGAATTTTTGAGGCAAAACCAATACTTTTCCTAAGCACATTTTATGTGCGGAAAAGTAGAAATATCTAAATTTGGTCGACGTTTAAATACTTGTTTTCTCGTAAAACATAATTTTTCCACGTTTTGGAAGAGCAAATCTTATGAAATTCCACTCAACTTTGCACTTTATGTGTTTAATTTCACAAATGCGTACAGATAAAAACTATACTGAATTTATCTCTGGGGCCGCGTTTTATACCTTCAAATCAATATAATACACAATGTAGAAATCAAATTATATAATAGAAATAAAGTGAGAAATCGTACATATCGAACCAATTATGTGAACTCTTTCAAAAAACCAACTGAAACAAGCACACGATCCATCCGTTCCAAATAATATGCGATAATATATTGATTACTAAGGTGACCAGCTCCTCCGTACTCCGGAGAATTGGCACACATAAAAATCCGAGCCTAAATAATCTGGTGTTGCTAATGTTCTATTAGAAATTGAAACAATTCGGGACAAGATTTTTAAAAAAATCCACAGAAAAACATAAATATTCGACCCTGTCCCGACTTATTCGATACGGTTGGTCACCTTATTGCTAGCCTTATTGATTACTCACCTTCTAACGTCTTAATGTAAAGTTTAAATGAATTTTTAATTGAAATAATTGTTTAATGGTGAGATTGGTAATTATTACCTTTGTATGAATATTACGGTGTATATCTAGATAATCTATGATAGGGATATAAATAGATATCACACATTCACGTGGCGCTAGTAACAAGTATATTTTTTGGTCGAAAGTTCTAAAAAAAATTGCACATTAATCCAAATCCATATTGCTAGAAATTTTAACAAGAGTGTGCCATTGCAAGCAAAGCGTTTTTCATTTCGATTCGAGGCAAGGCTACAATTCGGCTTGAGTCAAGTTACTTGACTCACAGTGAACCTGCAATCCAAAATGTTTGTCTAAACCACTTAAAACCGAGACTGAACTTATCTGGACTCATTTTTAGGTGAAAATTACCAACAACACCAATTGTTATCGATCCAAACAAAATTTCAAACAATTCTACGACAGTTGATTTCTTTTTTACATATGTGTTTAATGATGAGTACAGAGTGTGTAATGTACATTACACATTAAATCATTCAGTGCCAGCATTTTCGAAATTCTTTAAATGAATAAAAGAATAGACATTATTTGCATAGTATTAGGTGCATCACAAGGCGTGCGTATTTTATTAGTATTAATGCAGCAACAAATCATGATTACAATTCATATTTATTGAAGATTCTTCAATGACGAATATTTTATACTCAATGCATTTCACCGTCTGTTCGTTTTACTCAATGCAATTTCCGAACGTCCAAACGGGAACATTTTAAGCTCATTCATTAGATATTTAAGATAATTTTTTAAGAATGAGGTAATAAGAGCAAGCTGACTTGACTACCTGGAAAAAAAAGAGCGTTCAATGAACCGGAGAAAGTGTTATTTTGTACTGTAATAATTTACCTTACCTTTCCAAAGATCACCAAATTACAGCGAAACATTTTGAATCCAGTAAAATAGACCGGTTGCTGTGAGCGCAAAGCTATTAAGACAACGAAATGATGGACTTCGGATGGACATTTATAAAATTGTAGACCAAAGATATGCTCATCAAGGGACCAAACACGATCGGTGGCAAGTGTTGAGAAGTAGCAAATTATTGCTGGCCAAATGGACCAGACAAATATTGCGCATAAATTAAGTAGAAATGGGACCAAACGGAATGGAGTCTAATGAAATGAAAATACGAATTTTAGAGTGATAGACACACAAACGAGGCCAAAACATTCATAAAATCAATACATACATGCTCGATACCGTACATGCTCACCGCCAAAAACACAGCATTCGGGACAATAATCATAAACACTATACCCTCAGTTATTTCCGTGATTAATTTAAAAATACTGAAAAATAAGTATAACATAAATCATCACAAAACTTGTATTTGATGTTCAAATGTTTGGGATTAAAAAATCCACTCACTCATACAGTTCACCGTGTATTTTGACCGCTTCAGATAGTTTTTTGTGGATAATGGTGCGATACAAGCGTTTGATATTCTCATTTTGCTTTCGATCGATGCATGTCTGAGTTGAGTTGATCAACAGACAAAAATGATCACAAATGGCAACAATGTACAGACAGCAGCAGACAAAGTATGATATGACTGAAACAATAATCAGTCCATATGGACATGACATAGAGATTTGCATTGCACACTCCAAATACCATGTCCAAACACTTTGAGGGTGAAAAAACGGAACGGTTCGATGAAATGGTAGCATCCATGTCGATGTATCGAAATTTCCAATGCAAATATTATAAATTGAACCAATAAATGACGCCACACCCATGGTTTGATTACCATACACAAATATGAATACACGTTTGAAATATTTCTGACACTTTAGTTCATTGTTCCAATACATTTCGTTTATTTCGTCTTTACCTAATGAAATGAAATAGAAATTTGATGTTGATTTGTTTAGTTCAATTGAGTTAAATTGTGTTTACAAATTTACATACTTTTATCGACAATTGCTTGTAGTTTAACGTGCAGCGTTTTAACTTTGTCCATTTTTGAGCCAATATCCCAAAGCATGACACTGCTTTGAAAACCAACAGTGGCCACCAAAGCTACAATCAGTGCTGAATCAATCTGTTTCATATGCTCATAAGCGTACAATGAACACGGTATTGCCATAAAAAATGTCGAAATAAATAGAATCAAATAAGCGAACTTTGATGTGAAGAATTCGCTTCTCGGATCAGTTACGCATTTCGAATAAATCCCCATCCAAGCCATCAGATGTTGATTTCGTTCAAGCACTTGAATGTTGTACATCGTCAGCAGATAAATGCAAGTTTTCTCTTGGTTTTATATGGTCTTCCAAAGTAAGCTGATTTTTTTTATAAATTTTTTATTTATTTTGATGGTTTTCAATGAACGTAAATAAAAAAGAAATTAATTCGAAGATTTGATGAAAGAAGTGGGAAATTCGATGACAGATTTTTGCCAGGCTACATTTTCCCACAAAAACACATCTTTAGGATGCTATAAAAAATACTAAGTCTTTTTTTTTTTTAAATAGAAGAAGCTCAATTCGATGATGAAGGTCAACCACTTCATCAAAATCTATAACATTAATTCCGAAATGAAAAGTTGGTTTGCATTAATTTTGCCTATTGAAATGAGAAGCGCTCACGTCAGCTCAATTTCATGCAACCATCTGTTGGCTTGATTCCAATTTCAAGAGAATGGAAAATCCCACGAATTTTCCCCTTTTTTCATAAAATCTTCAAATGAATAATTTTTTCTGCGATTTACATTCTATTGAAAACTATAAAAATAACGACAAATGTATCATTTTTGCTGTCTTATTTTTAAATTGGAGGGCGTCTGGCCAAAACGCTTGGGAATTTTATTTCCCCCCCCCCAAATCGAATTTTCAGATGAACCCGAACTTCTTAGGGGTGACTTTTTGGCCAAGCGCCGGCCAATTTTATTCACAGAATTTGAGATTTTTGAACGATAGAAAGATACACCAGAACGTTTTTTCATCAATTAAATAGTTTTTTATCGATACTTGTTTTGTTGGATTGTTCACCTCACAAAGTTTAGTAAAATTAGTCAGATGTTGGCCTTAAGATCTAGAAAATGAAAGAGAAACCAACGCTCAAGATTAGATTGAAATGAGCACTGTATATTATTCGATTATTGCAACACTTTTTATACCTGCGAAATAAGTTAAATTATTTACTTCGAACCACTACAATAAAGTGCTTGAATAAATAGCAAACCAATTACGAAGCTCATGGACATTTTCCATCCGTTTTGTTGGCATTGCTCGATATGTTTATTGTATCATGATTCATGATAAATAAATGACACCTTACACCGTATATTGATTTTGCATTGAATAAATCGGCTCGATTTGAAGTAATTTTTTCAACGGAAATAAAAAAACAAACACATTTTTCGTGATCCTGATTTTTCAGGGGGCGTACGCAGGATATTGAAGACTCCAGCACGAATCCGATGTATTAACATCTGTCTCTTTATTTGACATTGCAAATTGCATTTAATTTTGACTTTTCTGACGTTGCATGCAACATTTCCCATTGGCTATTTATTTGGAATCAAATAATTTCAAAATACTTCTGATACCACTATCGTTATTCCATCGGTACTAAAAAAAATTGTACACCATAACATAAGAAAGATTGAACAGCAAATATTTGCTTCGTCTCTTTCTATTACACGTTCATGTGCATAGAGTGCGTTTAATTCTCAAGAGAGCGCAACACGTTGACAAACAAAAGGAAATTAACGTATTATTGTTGTTGTAACGCGTGACCGTCGCTGTAGAGTGTGGTCGAGAACAGTGAATAAGAGACGCGTATTTTCACACATTCTTATCATCGGCTCCCTGCCGCACCACACTCAAGTGTCAGTTGCCGCTACATATTAATGCCAATTCTCACCACTCCGAAGTACATGGCGTATTCTAAGTGTCAGTCTCGTGTGAGGAGCTTGGTTTCCGTGTGTCCTTCTTGCAGTAGGGAAATAAATTCTGCAACAATCATTTCAAAATGAGTGTTTTTTGTTTTGAGAACCTATTTCCTTTAAAAATGTGGGCATTTCCAGATTTTTGTCATTTTTGAGCTCAGATGACCAGCTCAGGTGCTAGTAGCCCCTTGAAAACGCCTCTGTGACTTGTCTGCACTGATATGCAGTTCGATTTAACTTATTTTACACCTAAAATATTCATCAGCTAATCAAGAGGAAAAATGTCGTTTATTTATAAAAAGTAATGCATGGGAATATGTCGTCCGGAAACGGTTACTGCAATTTGGCGCAAACGGAATAAGAAACATCGCGTGATAAAGCTGAATAAATTGGCTTTGATCACAATGGGATTTGACACATTTTTTTATTCCTAAGCAAATTTGATGTGTGGAAAAGTAAATTAGCTTTTCAAATTCTTTTTTGCATGTTAATAAATGTTTAAAAATCAACATGTTTGGACTGACGACTACGTAAAATCAATATTATATTACGATGAATAAATGATATCGATATATAACAAAAATTATAGTACACGTACTTTTCCCAAGGGGCGAACAACTACCAATACTACTAAAAAAACGTCAAAAGTACAGACAAGTACTGAATCAATATCTGCACATAAGTATGTGCGAGATGCGATTCTGTCGATTCTCTCTATCTATTCAGTTTTGCATGCCTTTTAGTTGCGCATCAGTAGGTTTTGTCTCAATACGATTCGGTACATCTGACGTTTGTTTAGTAGTATTGGTAGTCATTTGCCCCTCAACTTTTCCGCAATGAAAACTCAACTCCATCGCGCTTGAGTAAATGATCTCTGATCGGGTTCAAATTTCTGTCTATGACGCAGAATCTGATCACAATCTGATTTTATGTAATGGACCATGGATAACCATTTTTTTTAGTAAAAGAATGAGATAGACAGGAAACGCAACTCTCAACTCTTAACCATAAATGCGCACGGTAGCAATTCTCGAGCTATTTTATACAATTCTCTGGAAGTGAACATTTACATGCCAAATCATGAACAAACAATTCAAAGAGATCAGAAAATTGTTGGAAAAAAGTGTTTTTCTACTGAAAATATTTTCTACTTGAACAATAAGCCCCTTGACTAGAACGTTCACCTGACTATTGGTAAAAAAAATGCAATCTAAAACTATTTTATATTAAACTGCATTGAACAAGTCATTACTATTTAATAAAAGTATTATAATATTCCTATTATTCAACAAAAAAATTACGGCAAATGTTTCATTTCCCAATGTAAACAGGTAATTTGAAGCAATTTGTAGCAATTTGAACATTCTTTCCTGGCAAATAGTTTTAGATAAGTGGTCTTCAACCACTAACTTTTCCATCGTACTCATTAAGGTGGATCGTTTTGAGTAATTTTCGTTGGAATATGACCTGGACTAGAGGCGGGCAATGGGCAAAATCGACATAGTTATTAACAAAATGATATTATTTATTGAACATTGAAGAAAAGTAAGTTGCAAAACACCACTTATCTAAAACTATTTGCTGGAAAAGAATGTCCAAATTGCTTTAAATTGTCTGATTATGTTGAAAAATGAACAATTGGCTGTATGTTTTTGAATAATAGGAATATTATAATACTTTTATTAAATAGTAATGACTTCTTCATTGATCCGTGTCAGGTTGACAAATTTACTTTGAATTAAATTCTCATTTTGCAAATGTTCCAGTTTTTTTCTTTTCCGCACACCACGTGTTTTGTAAATGTATTGTGATCGGACAAAAATCTGAAAACCCCCAAAAATAAGTTTTCTACACATTTTGGACCCACGGGGATGCGGTGGAACCGTTCTTAGCTCATGTTAATGTGGGGTTGTGGAACGTTGTCCGTTTACGTCGTCCATATTTTTGGACACATTTATGACATCAAATCGAAAACCGTTATATGGGGACCTCCCTGTTTGGGGAGTCAAGGTACCTATGGGACTATTTGTTTTTCGAATTTCTTCAAACAATTTTTTTTAACAACGGGGATCCCTAAACCCCCCTTAACCCCCTATACCATACCCTGAATCCCCCTAAATCCCCTAAACCCCCAAGACCTAAGTTGTTTTGAGTCGAAGAAGCCAGTACACAATTCGACTTTCATTTAGTTTGATCATAACGGGCCTGTAAAAAAAGTTGCTGAATCGCGGACTCGTCGGAAAAACAATTTCCCCTCTCTGCTAGCCAACTGTTTGACAAACATGTTCACCTGTCGGCTGTAAACAAACAACAAGTATGTTAAAAGGGTGGTAAAAACTAAAACTCAAATCAATAGTTATAAGTTATAACTATCATCAATAATAAATACAGTCAGTAAAAAAAAGTATTCGGCCACCTGCAAAATTTTCATATTTTTGGTATTTTTGTGATGAAAAACTATATAAATCCATTCAAATTTCTTTTATTCTCTTAGTTTATAATGTTTTCTTATAAATTCACCTGCGCAATCCCCGGATCTTAACCCCATTGAACATTTATGGGATCACTTGGATCGAAAAAAGAGCAAAAAAAATGTTAGCAGCCTTGCTGAGCTAAGATCGGTACTCCAAAATGAATGGAACAATATTTCGGATGCTGTCACAAAAAAATTTGTCGATTCAGTACCACGGCGACTGCAAGCAGTTCGAAATGTGAAAGGAAATCCCACCAAATATTAATCGTTAACTATTCTTATGATTTCAAATTGATTTTGAAGCAAATTTCTATATTAAAACTCATGTGAAGCCATTTGGCCGAAAACTTTTTTTGCGTTGATTTTCGACCTCATGAACAAAAAAGACCTAAAAGTATTGTTAAATCACAATGTGATTCCAAAAGTGACCTGAATTTATAAGAAAATATTATAAACTAAGAGAATAAAAGAAATTTGAATGGATTTATATAGTTTTTCATGATAAAAATACCAAAAATATGAAAATTTTGCAGGTGGCCGATTACTTTTTTTACTGACTGTATATTGATTAGTTTTACAAAAAGGCTGCGCAAAAAAAATCTGACTTTATTCCACCATTGAAAGTGAAAATTTTCACACCAAATCACGATCAATTCAAATATATCGGAACATTTGTGGAAAAAAGTGGATAAAGACCCGCAAAACATTTCCATCGGAATTTTTAAGGTAAGTTTAAATTTATTGAATTACCTGGGGGGCAAATCTTTAAACAAAAATGGCTGATAAACAACTCAAAGATATCGAAGAGATAAGATTTATGAATACAATTATTCTATATTTGTGATTTAACAATGGAGTCCAAAAATAGGTGGAACCTCTGGTTTTTGACTGACTGCTCCGAACCACAGACTGGCATTTTCCGAAACGCCACCTATCGTATCGATTTTTGAGTTAATGAAACAACATAATATCTCTTTGTTTGCATGTTTTGATTTGAAAATTCGGATCCCGGAGCATTTTACAAAACACATGGTGTTAAACAGAGCGTAAAAGTAAGTCTTACGCGTGTAAGCTCATTTATTGAATAGTTAAGTGTTTAATCTGTGTCAGGTGACACTCAATCACTTCGAACTATTTTCTCATTTTTTTCCACTATTTAATAAAAGTATTTTCCTTTTCAATTATTCAAAAATAACAGAACATTTTTCTTTTTCATTGTAAACATGCAATTTAAAGCAATTTGAAGTAATTCTGTTGTTCGCTTATAATTTTAAATAAGTGGTCTTTTTTATGTGTTGTGTCCTGAATGTGTTTTGTCCTCAATGTTTATTAGGGTGGATCATTTTGAGCAAATTTTCATTGCATTGAGAAAATAAAAATACTCAACAAATTCGCTTTGATCACATTGGGATTTGAGACTCATTCCTAATAACATTTATTAGAAAGAATTGCCATAAATTTTGACCACTTTATTTTTCTCTGTGCTGGACTGACCTTCTTTAAAATATGTCATAATCTTGAATATAACAATATTCGAGGACTTTTGTTTTATGATTCTCAGTATTCCCAGCTATATAAATGGTGGCAACGAGCACCGTTCACTCAGTAAATTTTTTTAATCTGGTACATTGTGAACTTGAACTTTGTTATGGCAAAATTTAAGGTGTTTGAACATAATCAAGCTTTTTTAGCACGTTTGGGCATTTATTCGTATTCTATAACAGAGCCCACCAACGACTGTTTCAAATCAATTCCCGCTTATTACATATTATTTGTTGGAGTTTCTTGTTTAATTACATCCAGTGCAGTTTATGTTTATCAAAATTATTATGAATTCGGTGATGCATTGGATACATGTTACATTGTAATATCTGGTTTTATAAGTGGTGGAATGTTTCTCAACGTTGGACTAAACATGATTAAGGCCAAGGCCCTACATCTCAAACTACAAGAATTAGTTGATAATGGTACGTTTAACATTGTTTATTCAAACTTTATATGATTCTCGATTTTTTTCGAATGCTTCAGTGGCGTATCTAGAGTTTTTTTCACTAAGACGTTTCTGCAAATACACCAAATGGTGCATTGGTGGAGCTTGCACCAAGAGAAGACATATTTTGACAGAATTTTAAGGAGGTTTTTCACAAAATTGTTCAGTTCGGGGCCAAAACGTCAAAAATGGCCAAAAATCGAACAAATCAAAAATGGTCCGATTTGAATGAAAATTAAAACCTAGGATGAGTTTGGAATTATAAGAATTTTGCCATTTAAACTGGTCTAAAAACTGCCCCAAAAAGTGTTTTAAACCTTTTGGATCAGTTTTTAAGACTGATTTAATCATGCCAAAATTCTTATATTTCCAATCTCATCCTGGGTTTCAATTTTCATTTAAATCGGACCACTTTTGATTTTTCCGTTTTTTTTGCTATTTCTTGACGTTTTGGTCCCCGAACATCTTTTGGTGCAAAAAATACGTAATCATTTGGAGCATTAGCTGGTACGTCTTAGTAAAAGAAAAAAAACGCAAGCAACACGGACTGGAATCCCTAATTCATATTGATCTCATTTGAACAGCCAGTGACAGAGAGGTGTACGACACATACTGGAAATATGAGCAAAAATGTCGAAATTACACAAGATATATGCGAAATTATGTGATTTGCCATCAACAATTATTTGTTGCTGCTATGACCTATTCCATATATTGTATTTGTGTTGGCAATTTCGATACATCAACATGGAGCTTACCATTTTATATGGTCGTACCGTTTGATACGTCATCAATTTGGGGATGGTATTGTTTATGGTTTGTACAGTTCAATACAGCTCTATCTTACACCCTTCCCATGACATCGACAACACTGTATTTTGTGTGCTGTTGCTTCTATATTTTTGCCATTTGTGATCATTTCGAATTAATAATGCATTCCATTGATGAAATTGTTAAACAAAACAAAATAACACGAAACCCATTGGAATATCAGCAAAAACGCAGTGAGATCAAAGAGCGTCTTAAAAATGCCATCAAAATTCACAATAAAATCGATGAGTAAGTTAATTGTAATTGGATTTAGAATTGAGTTAGTTAAATTTTTTTTTTACTTCTAAATTTATTTTCTTATTATCTCTTCTTAGAGTATTTAGAATGGCCGCAGATATAAATAGTGGCACAATATTTGCACTTCTGCCTGCAAATGTCATCTACCTCGCGCTGGCAATGTACAATATGGAACATGTAAATGCTTTTGTGTATCACATTTTCGAATAATTTTCAATAACTTCTATTTATATCTTATCACTCTAGTCACCTTTTGATGTGGTTTCATTTACATTCAATTTGATTGCAATGATTTGCTCACTAATTTGGCCATATCTAATTTGCAAATATGCAACTTATGCAACAAATCGTCTGTCAGCTGTTGGAGATATTGCATATGGTTCAATGTGGTTTTACTATCCACCGGAGTTACAGAAATATGTGGCTTTGTCCATTGCCCATTCAGGAGTGCCAACCTATTTTACCGGATTTGGATTGATTGGATGTACCATCGAAATCTTTGGAAAAGTATAATATTTTGAATGATTGATCTTTATGATCATTTCCATGACATTGAATGTAATCTAATGCATTATTTCATTAATTCATTTTTCAGCTCCTCAAATCATCTTGTTCCTACTACGTACTTTTCAGACAATTATCCTCTCGTTAAATTGAAAAAAATTGAATGAATTAGAGATGAGGTGTTTCTTATGAAATTGAAGAGCAAAAATTGACGAATCAACATTTTAGCTTGAAGATTTGGATTGCGAGGGAGCAGACACTGGGCTGACTTAGTGCATTTACTCTTTGTATCCGTACGAGAACCTCTTGTTCATGAGTCACATCAGTGCACGTATATTACGAGTTTCATTGTTGTTTCTTGCATATTGTTGAATGCACAAAACACAAAAGTAGAATAGATATTGGACACAGTTGTCAATTTTTGTGAAATAAATAATGCACTTTAAGAATATTATTCCCCGCTACTCAAAAAATATTATTTACTCTATTTTAAGCCAATTTGAATTCCTTTAAATGAAATGAATAAAAATACAGAAAACTATTTGTATAGAATTTTTGATATTTGGACCAGGTCTTTCCCGATCTTTATATTGTAAATGGTTGAAAAGAGGGGGCAAATCATTCAAAAGTAAACGGTAATCGAATAAAAGACTTTTCGTCTCTAAGTAGACGAATACGGCAAACAAAATTGACATTCTGAAATTTCACTAAAGCTGACATCTGACATATAAAAAAGTAATCAGTAATCGAACGAGCAGCAATGAGAAAATATAAAGTAATCGGAGGTAAGTAATCAAAACAGGAAAACGTAATCACAAAAGTGATTCAACCCTATTAAACGAAGTCATTCTGTATAATGTTTCCTATACGAGAAAGAATGTAATTGTTTCAGTCATATGAAATTCACTTGAGAAATTCAAATGCACTGGAATCAACAAATTTATCAAATTGCATGTGTTCTTTCTTATGCCGGTTTTATGTGTTCGGATTTAACATAAATCCCGGACTTAACTTTTTCATCTAATATGAAAATCGATTTTTTTTCTCACTAAACTGAAATTGAAAAGTAATGAAAATACTAAAATTTTGTGTTGATAGAATACCATTTTTACATCTTTTGCTGTAGAAAAGGTCAAAAAATCGTTAAATTAGCTACCTAATTTTCAAAACATCACATTTTTCCATTACACAATGCTACATCTATATGAAACAGCATTTTTACGCGAATCTTCTACCGAGCGTTTTCTGTTGGTATGATGTGTTCTTGTTCCAAAAAGGCTTTGCCTAAAGACAGAAATGCGGGTCTACTTTTTAAGATATCTCAACCGGTACTCGACTTATGATCCATAACGTTGGTGTCCTACCCGAAAAATGTGTTTTTTTTCACAATTTTGACCGTAGCTTGACCGTAGAGTTTCAAAATGTTTGCCTTTTTGGAACACAAAGACATCATACCAACAGAAAATAATCGGTAGAAGATTCGCGTATGCTGTAGCATTGTGTAATGGAAAAATGTGTTTTGAAAATTAGGAAGCTAATTTAAAAAAAAAAATTGACCTTTTCAATAGCAAAAGACGTAAAAATGGTATTCTTATCAACACACAATTTTATTATTTTCATCACATTTTAATTTCATGTCAGTGAAATATCAAAAACATTCGAGTTTCACATAAATAAAAAGGCTTAAAAAATGGTTTTTGTTGAATTTACGCAGTTGATGAAACAGTTAAATCCGTGCACTTGGAACCGGCATTAGTAGTAGTGCAGCTACAAATCATGATTACAATTGATATATTCGAAGATTCTGATGAATGAAATATAGTTTACATTATGCATTTGTCTGTCTGTTCGTTTTACTCAATGCAATTCTAGGCATCCACTCAAAGGGCGTCTGTCCATTCATAAATGGTTTCAACAGGACGAACACAAATTCCGTGATTAATTTAACAATACTGAAAATAAGCAACATATAATGATTGTGCACAAAATGCTATTTGATGTTCAAGTGTTTGGAATTCAAAAATCCACTTACTCATACAGTTCACCGTGTATTTTGACCGCTTCAGATAGTTTTTTGTGGATAATGGTGCGATACAAGCGTTTGATATTCTCATTTTGTATTCGATCGATGCATGTCTGAGTTGAGTTGATCAACAGACAAAAATGATCACAAATGGCAACAATGTACAGACAGCAGCAGACAAAGTATGATATGACTGAAACAATAATCAGTCCATATGGACATGACATAGAGATTTGCATTGCACACTCCAAATACCATGCCCAAACGCGTTGAGGGTGAAAAAACGGAACGGTTAGATGATATGCTAGCAACCATGTCGATGTATCGAAATTTCCAATGCAAATATTATAAATTGAACCGATAAATGACGTCACAACCATGGCTTGATTGCCATACACAAATATGAATACACGTTTGAAATATTTCTGACACTTTTGTTGATTGTTCCAATACATTTCGTTTATTTCGTCTTTACCTAATGAAATGAAATAGAAATTTGATGTTGATTTGTTTAGTTCAATTGAGTTAAATTGTGTTTACAAATTTACATACTTTTATCGACAATTGCTTGTAGTTTAACGTGCAGCGTTTTAACTTTGTCCATTTTTGAGCCAATATCCCAAAGCATGACACTGCTTTGAAATCCAACAGTGGCCACCACAGCTGCAATTAGTGCTAAATCAATCTGTTTCATATGCTCATAAGCGTACAATGAACACGGTATTGCCGTAAAAAATGTCGAAATAAATAGAATCAAATAAGCGGACTTTGATGTGGAAGAATTTCCCCACGTAAGTTTAGACATTCAGCGAAATTTTGATTGATTTGCACAACAACCACTTTTATTCACAGAATTTAAAGCGTTAACGACAAGAAGTTTCACCGGAATGTTTGTTCTTCAATCAATTTATTCAACAAAATCAAATTATTTTCGATCGCTACTTGTTTTGTTGGATTGTTCACTTCACGAAATTTAGTGAAATTAGTCGGATGTTAACTTCAAGATCTAGCAAATGAAAGAGAAACCAACGCTCAAGATTAGATTGAAATGAGCACTGTATATTATTCGATTATTGCAACACTTTTTATACCTGCGAAATAAGTTAAATTATTTACATCGAACCACTACAATAAAGTGCTTGAATAAATAGCAAACCAATTACGAAGCTCATGGACATTTTCCATCCGTTTTGTTGGCATTGCTCGATATGTTTATTGTATCATGATTCATGATAAATAAATGACACCTTACATCGTATATTGATTTTGCATTGAATAAATCGGCGATTTAAAGTAATTTTTTCAACGGAAATAAAAAAAATAACACATTTTTCGATGATTCTGACTTGTCAGGGGGCGTATGCAGAATTTCATTCGGGGAGCGGACAAGACAAATTCTCAGTTGAAAAACGAGAAGCAATTTTCAGAAAATCCAAGACACCAGATAGTTTGGAATAAAATGATTCTAAACATATGATATTAATTGGGATTTTTTTAAATAATCAGAACAGCCCGATAAAGGTGGGTTCGATCGATGCATCTATCGGAATGTACACTACCGAAAAAAAGCTTGGACTCATGAGTGCACCTATATAATTGCATTTTTCACAAAAAATGTCAAGTAGAAGTCGAAATTACTCGCAATTTCAGTTCTAATGTATTTTTCTAAACTTAAAATCGACGGCTTTTGGCCAAAATATGACCAAAAATTGGCCAAAATTCTAATGAGCACTTTTTATTCAATGAGCCGATTTATTCGACTAATGCCTCATTTTGAAGCTTGTGGAAGGAAGATGCGATTAATGGTAAAAAATATTCAAATCTGGCTAAGATATGACCGTTTGAAAAAAAAAATGCCATAAGTAGGTGGTTCAATCGGCGTCATTTTTGGAGTCATTCTCCTTTTAGCTTCGGAATTGCATTAATGGGCGTTTGTGCTTTATCGTTGCCACTGTAATGGAAACTTAATGCGAGCGGGGACGCTTTGGAAAATAATGACGCCAAACTGACTCAACTACTTTATCCAGTTATCTGCTTCGAACGTTTGACATTGCGTTGGGAAAGCCTTCAATGCCGAATATTACTGATACTAAAAAACATTATGTCCGAAAATGTTGTCCGGTTTTTATTCCAATATTCACACGGCCATATCTTGGCCAGATTTTGGCCGTTTTCCAAGTGCTCGGACTTTAATTTTAAACTTTTGTCAATTTGTCCTTGCCTAAAACCAAAGTGATGTCAGTTGTGAAAATTGACCAGTGGCGCCACAAACTTTGCCTTTGAATTCTATAGTAGTTCGACAGTTTGTCGTTTTTCACAACAACAATTTGTACAGAAACGACATCACCTTGCCCAAAACCAAGAAATCAACATTTTATCAACACAGAATGCATATTTTTTGCAACAAATAAAATGTTGCTTTATAAATGTTCATTTTTGTAATAAATTTCAATAAATTAATTTTTAAAGTCCGAGCACTTGGAACCGGCATGGATGTTTTTTACCAATATTCGCATCATGTGTGCTAGGGCCCCCTGCAAACGCCTCTGTGACTTGTATGCACTGATATGCAGTTTGATTTAACTCATTTTACACCTAAAATATTCATCAACTAATCAAGAGGAAAAATGCCGTTTATTCATAAAAAGTAATGTATAGGAATATGTCGTCCGGAAACGGTTACTGCAATTTGGCGCAAACGGAATAAGAAACATCGCGTGATAAAGCTGAATAAATTGGCTTTGATCACAATGGGATTTGACACATTTTTTATTCTTAAGCAAATTTGATGTGTGGAAAAATAAATTAGCTTTTCAAATTCATTTTTGCATGTTAATAAATGTTTAAAAATCAACATGTTTGGACTGACGACTACGTAAAATCAATATTATATTACGATGAATAAATGATATTGATATATAACAAAAATTATATTACACGTACTTTTCCGCACACACGATGTACTTAGGTATTGGTTTTGCATTGAAAACTCAACTCCATCGCACTTGAGTAAATGATCTGTGATCGGGTTCACATTTTGATCAGAGTTTCTGTTCGGCACGAGAAATATTCTGTCTGCAATGAGGGCGCTGTTGTATTGCCCTCAAAGTTTGAAGTGTAATCGTCGGTATCTGCACGCTATAGCATATCCACACACCCAGAATATAACCTCTAAATATCATCCGAAATGAAGATGACAGTTGATTTCGTTTGAAATATTTTATTTGCCGAAGGATCTGGACCAAATTTGAGGCCGATAGGATATAGTTTTTGCACTAAAATTAATTTTGAAAATCACGTCGGTGTTAAACCAAGGGGTGAATCACCAAATTGAAACATTGAAAAAATTGAAAGTATGGAAAAGTATTGAAAGGTATTGAAAAACACTGAAAAGTATTGAAAATCATTGAAAAAGTATTGAAAAACACTGATTTGTACTCTTCAGTATCTTCTGTCAAATTATGTTTGGCAGAATGATTGCAATACCAGATTTGTTTCAGTGCTCTTCAATGGTTTTAAATATTGTTCAATATTTTTCAATGGTTTTCAATGATGTTCAATAGTTTCAATGCGCGTAAATATCTTCATAGTTTTCCAAGTCGAATCGATTTTATGTCAAATTTGTGTACTAAAAAAAACTGAAATCATTGAAAATATTGAAAATCATTGAAAATGAAATTTCAATGGCAATTGACCCCTTGTGTTAAATAGTGTGGAAAAGTAAGTGTTACGCATGTAAGCCTATTTATTTCATATAATGCTCGAAAATGTATCGATTCTATAATTGTGTCAATTGCGTGGATTACCTGCCACAGTGATAAAGCTGGAACATTTTTTATGAGATTGTGGCAAAATAAGAATATAATT
Organism: Aphidoletes aphidimyza; assembly: GCA_030463065.1. Lineage (NCBI taxonomy): Eukaryota > Metazoa > Arthropoda > Insecta > Diptera > Cecidomyiidae > Aphidoletes > Aphidoletes aphidimyza. The sequence goes on from CM059999.1 coordinate 41,816,126, forward strand.
CAAAGTGATTTTGCTATCTGACACGGATCAAGAAACAAGTCATTACTATTGAATTATATTCTATCAAAGTATATTCCTATTTATTTATTCAAAACTTACAGCAAATTTTTCATTTTTGCAACGTAATCAGGCAATTTTAAGCAATTTAAAGCAATTTGAACATTTTTTCCTAGCAAATAGTTTCAGACAATAGGTCTTTTAACTAACTCTTTCTCCATATTTATTAAGGTGGGCATTTTGAGACATTTTCGCTGAACTAGGGTTGGGCAATGGGCAAAGTCGATATAGTTACACTACTCAACAAAATTTGAACACAAATTAGACACAATGCTATTTTATGCTGCTAGCAATACGGTTAAACGGTGTATGTAAGGTATTAGTCAAAGAAAGCGTCACTAACACATAACAAGCTGACCATCAATACACATTAGCTAATGTCAAATGCATGCATTGACTTTTGAATGTATAGACTTTGCCTTTGAATTTGCTGTTGCTGTGAGTGCGCCGCGTGGTGTAGTTTTGTTGAACTACAGCAAATTCGGACTAATATCAATACATGCAATAGCATACGGCATATTACCGTGTTGTGCTAGCCTAGCAGTGCTAGGGGTATTCAAACTTACGTGAAATTATTTTAATTGTAGCTCAGCCCTAGTCCAGTTCATTCCATCGAAAAGTATCGAAAATGATCCACCTTCATGAAACATGAATGAAAAGCTAGTTGCAAGAGACTACTTATCTAAAACTATTTGCTAGAAAAAAAAATGTAGAAATTGCTTCAAATTGCCCAATTACGTTGAAAAATGAGAAATTTGCCGTAATTTTTGAATAATAGGAATATAATAATACTTTTATTAAATAGTAATGTCTTGTTCTTTGGTCCATATTAGGTAGCAAAATCACTTCGAATTATATTTTCATTTTTCAAGAATCCCATTAAGTATGTAACGGCTTTATCACTGTGGACGGTAGCGATATATTTAACATTCTTCAGAAAACTTTTGGTGGTTAATTGGCGAGATAAAATATAAATTCAAAATGTATGAAAACATTTTCATAATTTATAATTTTTTTTTTTTTTTTTGAAGAACTCGACAAATGTATCAGGTTAACTGAAAAAAATTACGAACAATTGCAGGATTTTGTTGTTTTCAATAGTAAAAAACCAATATCTCGGTGATAACAAAACAAGTAAAATGGTCGAATTTCGATGCCCACCCTTCCTCCTTAGCCACGAACATTTTTAGATATCTTGCCCTTTTTGTGGGCTTATGCCCAGATATTTAAGTCCTCTCGAGGTTTTAGATATCGAAATAGTGGCACAAAATGCATTTGCACATTGAAAAATCATTGAACATGAACAATACTCAAAATGAACGGAATTCTTAGAACACAACAAAAATAATTTAAATGCATAAAAATAATTTAGTTTTATTGTGTATGTGTGTGTTAAACCAAGTACAGAAACAGAGTAATTGAAGTGCGCTGCATCATCTTTTCCCCCATTTTTTTTTCTCCCCCAATTTTTTTTCTCGTCATTCTGAACTTCGCCATACATCATTTTTGGATCCGACGCAGTTTATGAAAGTGGGGGGCTCCCCCAACCGCGGTCCGGGTTTTTTTTCTTCAAAATCATTTCTTTTTAATATTCTGTCGGTCCATATACTCAAATTAAAAATCCGTTTCTGTCAGTAACCTATGTTTACTTGTCAGTACTTTTCGGTGGCTTTGACGTTTGTTTAGTATTCTTGATAGCTGTTCCAGTATCGAAACCAGGTCTGGCCGCAACCACGCTGCATATACTGACCCAACATCCCCTCTAACGCCCTCTAACTGGATTAATGTCAACTAAGTACAAGAGTATCTCAGCTTGTTTCATTGCCAGCGTTGCCAGAAAGTAAGCCATGCGATGCATAGCGTCTATAGGCAGAATACGAATACCGCACAAAGTGAAGAAGAAGAATTCTCATTCTTCGCTTCGTGCGGCACCTTCTGGCAACTCTGGCAATGAGACCAGCTAAGATATAAACAATATTTAGTAGGATATTCTGTAGTATACTGACTCTAAAACTAAAGCCAACAGATGACGCTTGACAGTTTTAGCATATTAGTGCTCTGTAGTGCTTTAAATATGTTTAAGGTACTGAAATTCTGACAAAAAATTCTATTGAAATAATAGAAGATATCAGAAGAGATTAAAATGTTAACATGTTTTAGACAAACAAATTCAAACCATTTATTTATTGTCCGGTTCTCATGTGTCCTGAAAAATGGTCACAAATTTTATTGCGATGTGATGGTTTTAAACATCATATAGAACGTGAACACGTTTTTGATAAGCTGGAAAATTACCAACAAACACTTAATGGATTGAAACATTAAACTGGTTAATCAGTCATAAATTATGACTCATAAATGTTACTTACAGAGGTAAATGTTTGTAAATTCAAACGAGCAATACTGAATCCATGATAAAGAAGTGGTCTCTGCGCATATCCAATAATAAGAAAGCAGTATTTCTGAAAATCAACGGGTAAATCATGCCATTGAGATTCATATAAGCAATCAGACATGTTCAGAAAGCGTTCGGTTGCAAATTTTCCAAAGTAACAGTACAGAAAAAGTGTTGACATGGCGGCCGGAATTCCCACCAAAACAATGGCTACATCAAAGCCAATATGTTTGAGTAGCTGAAATATCGTTTCCTCAGTGCAATATTTTCATCTTAAAATAATAAATATTATAAACGAATATCAAATGCTGTGTTACCAACTCCATTTGAAAGACACAGCCAGCTAAATGCATCATGCTGCAAATCAGCATAACAACAATAAAGGGGCTATAGACTGCGGCCGATGTGACAAACCAACTGTGAAAAGACAAAACACCGAGGCACTACTATCGACTAATACGATTCAGATTAATGAGGCAGAGAAAAAACTTACTCTTTGACCAAAATGTGAAAGCGTATTAGATCGCAGAGAGACTTTTTATCGCATCGCTTTTTATCGGGACGATCCAATTTGGCCACGGAATGCTTAAACATTTGATAGAATGCATGATGATGAAGACACAGAGAAATGAAAAGTAACAGAAGAGCACCATTCACACCCAGACATACTTCGCCGGTAACAATAACGAATAATATTTCAGCCGTGTATCCAATCAATGTTGCTCGGTTCCAAGGTAATCTGCAACAATCAAGGTCCAAAATTGCATACATGTTCAGATAAATCACAAACAAGATTTGTCACTAACATCAATTTGAATGGATGATAAACATGATCAGCTTCAAAGTGTCCATAGGTTATCCAACAGCTAAAAACCGAAACGATTGACATGATCGTAGTGCTGACGGCTGCGAACACCATGTATTTGAAATAAATCGTCCATATCCATTCACTTTTGTTGTTCGCTTGGACCAGATATCGGAACGAATCTTTATTTGCATCTGAAATTCAATGGTTACATTGAATTGCATTAAAAAGACAATCGATGAATTAACACATACTGGATTTATAAATTTCCATCAAATTCACGAGTATTCCACCAATCTTATTTCTCAAAATGACTGCGACTATCAATTGATAGACTGAAACCGTGCTTATCATAATGTAAATGAACGCAAATAAGGCTCCTTCTAAGTCAATTGAAACAAACCTCGAGAAAAATGTCATGGATGATATCCAAAGACTCACACTGGCAATCAGACATGTCGAAAACAGTCCGATATGAATTACTCTTTCTCGGTTGTTCACAGATTTTTCGGCTGAACACATGCACAACCAAATCAATACGCGTTGATGTGTCACTAGTGGCTTCATTTTCAAATAATTTTCAAACAATTTTGTTTGAAATTGTGAAATAAAAATTAACTTTTGCTGTTATATTGTTCAATGTTCACACAATGTCTTGGGATTTGTTGATTGGTTTTAACGATACGATTCAACTGAAATTGAGTATCGTTCTGGGCAGTGTTTCATAGCCTCAAAACACAATTTTATTTAATATACATTTGCACATTCTCGAAGGAACACGTCAGTAAAATACAATTTCTTCAACTGAAAATTCCTATTTCTGACCATCGAGGTCGATAATGTAATCAAAAAAACATTAAATTGAGCCGTTGTTTGTACATTTGCTATTTTAAAAATATAAATCCAAACTAATCGAAATTCGATTAAGACATCAAAACTATTGTGATAGGGGAAATAACGAGTAAATGTTTCGGTTTTTCATTTTATTGTTTATTTCAAAGTCTAATCACAGGCCTGTATAAGTTAATATTTACAATACTATTTATGTATTCCAATCGATGCGGACTGACAGTTCACACAAAATAAAATTGGAATAGCTTTAAGCTTGGAGTAAATTTACTAGTATTTACATAAAAAATTGTAATTTTTGAGTAAATATTTGTAAAGAACATTCAATCACGTTGGAATGTCACTGAGTCTCAGTGGAAATGAGACTTCAAATTACATAGAAACAAAGTGACCGTCCAAAAATGATATATCATTGAAACACTGTTCTTTACTTCAATTTTAATTTGTGTTGACAGTGGCCAGTCTGTGGCCACGATCAGAAATCCAAATCTGAAATCCAAAAAGTCTAAATTTTTCACGGACACTTATCTTCTTGTTACAACATCATTTTTCTAAAAAAAAGTGAGAGTGTCATCAGTGTATTGTCACCTTCCTTCGTCGGTCCTAATATTTTAGATTTCTAGCCTCTCCCCCTTCCATCGCACGAATTTTTCCGTTTTTAATGCTCTAGAAATTTCGTTAATTTCCATCCATTGCAATGAAAGCCCATGCATATTAATGAATGTCAGTGAACAAAAATAAACGAAATGAAACTATTTTAATGAGTCTCAATTTGGATTGTATTCAAAATGGTCATTTAAAATAAATTCAAAATTCATTTTATTGTCTTTTACAGATGAACTATTATCGCTGAATTTGACGCACTTTCAACAAATTCCAATTTTCATCTAACTTTTGTTCCGTAACAACAACAAAATATTATTAACAATATTTTCGGAACAAAAACTTACATAAATTGAACACTGAGGAAAAAAAAAAATCTCAAAATAAAACAACCAAAACCAACACGTCCACAAAACTTCAGTGTTCTTTTTGTAAAAAGCTCACGTGAATAGTTATGGCCGAGACGAACAAAGTAAACGAAAAATGTTGTTTTCGTTCTATTTTTTTTTTTTTTTTTTTTTTTGTATTTTAATGCTTCAAAGTCTTCAGGTGTATTAAATACAGTGTATTTGCGTAGTAAATGCCATTGATATAAATTTCTGTGATTTCCACCAAAAACATTTGCTTAAAACATATTTTACGTTCAATCGTTAAGCGGAAACAAAGTAGAGAGCTCATTCACCGCGTCTGCGGTTTGAATTGCGGTTGCCGCAAACAATATGGCTCTTCTATTGAAATGAAAATCTGCCGCTCACTTTCTCTCTTCTCTGCCAATTTTATAGTTCTTTGAAATGTTGTGCACCATGCTTTCTGCTACAAAAGTAAATTCGCATGTTTTTGCATCTAATTTTGGTGGCCTATATTTAGCCAATAAAAACAGTGGGTTCGCACGCATTTCAATGTCATTTACTTTTAAAATGGCAAATTGATGTTGAAACAAACAGTGTTTCAGCATTCAATGTTCACAAATGTGGTAATTTGTTGGTTGGCCAAATGTATGTCAACCGGCAAAACAAACCAAACAAAAAAAACGACTCACCCAATTTGGTGACAGTTAATACGGGTTTCTTTTGGCAATTTTCTCTCGCCATCTCAAATCAAATCCATTTGTAAACTATATTTCTTGCGACCGACAAAACAGACGGTAGCTAAACATTTTCAACCGCATTGAATGTAGCGCTTCAAGTTCACCGCAATTGTAAATGGACTTTTTGTCTCATTTCACAGCTTCAGTACGCGAACCGAAACCGGAAAACGAAAAGCAACGTATTTTATTCGCTTAATTATTGGCACCACACAAAATTTAAAACAAAACCAAGTTTAACGAAATTGCTTGACTGTGTGTCGCGCGCGCTTACCAGTTTAGTATGGATGCTAAAAGTTGCAAAAAGTCGCAAACCAAATCGAAACTTTTCGTGTATCGATTCAGAGTTTTTAATTACTTATGGCTTCTGTACACGATTCTGTATATACAGCTTCACTGGTGTGCGCTCTCATTAACGTATATTTCAAATAAAAAGCTAAAGCAAATGGTCCTCCGGGAATGGCAGAGAGGCACCACGATTCAGGAGTATAAAGCAACAATTCCAGTGAATATTCGAAGTGAAACTTATTTTTTCCCCCCATTTTGAAACCAAATGTGCGCGACCAAACATTTGCTTGAACGCATTTTTTTTTTAGTCAACCGCATCCCATTTTGTGTTGCTACCTTTTCAACGTGTTTTCTCTAGACTTTGCTTGTAGATTCGACACAACACAAAATGAGTTTTCGTATTACAACCGACAAATTAATGAATACTTGACGGTGATTCGGTGGAAAAAATGCTGTCACACATTTTGTTTCGTGGAATTTTAAATATAGATGATGTTTGATGAACGATTGTTACGAACCAACCATTAATTGGCGGTTTAAACATCAGTCGAGGCGATAGCAAGCACACGTGCACTCGCTCATATCGTGTTTTCAATGGAATTTCTTTATATGTATACGAGAATAAAACTGAAGTTTTACACAAACAAAAACCAAAATGGAGTACGAGATGAGTCTTACATTCTGACGCAGGGGTCCCAGGGGTCCCATAACCCCTGAGACTCGGTTACACTAGATAGAATGGACTTTTCAAATTACCCCTTAAGACGCTGAGAATCGTCAGAATGTGTGAGATAAGTGGCCTGGATGGAATTGTTGGATTTAATCCATAGTACTGATCAAGGCATGTTTATTTGCTGCGGCACATATCTCTGAGATAGAATTTTTAGCAGATATTTGTGTGTCAGTCCGATAAGTAGACAGATAAGTGTAGATTGCATGCACTGACGTAAGTAAACGAACCAAATGTGTGAATGCCTCTTATTCATCGGCATAAACAGAACGCAGTGAGTGTGTGTTGCGATAACGACGCTCACTGCGTTGATGGCGGGTGGCACGCAAGGACAGCGACGCACACACACGTACCTTTAGCCCTTCATACATGCGCCGCCGCTTGCGGTCGCCCGCTCAAACTTTCAACAAAATTTTTCCATTTTTCTTATTCCAAACACTTGCGCAAATATTTGTTCCAAAGCTATAAATGATAATTAAAAAAAAACAATGTACAGTCATGGACAAAATTGAGTAACCGACCGCTTCAAAATGGCATCAAAATCCATTGAATCTGCTCATTGAATTTTTGGCCGATTTTTCGAAAGGCCGTATTTCGGCCAAGAGCCATTGAGCTAGAAAATTCAAAAACTCATTAAAACACAAATTTTGAGTACTTTCAACTTATCTTTGACACTTTCGGTGAAAAATGTATAATATGCTGCATATTTTGAAGCGGTCGGTTACTCAATTTTGTCCATGAATTTGAAAAATCAAAAATCTAATTGAACTTAGCTGTGTTACCCGCTTGTCATAGTATCATCTTGCCTTAGAGTATTTAAGTCGTGTAGAGCTAACGCGATAATCGCACAGCTATTTTTAGTCGTATCATTTGAGAAGTAGAATTTTTGTTGTTGTCAAAGGTCAACAAAATAATATCAACGGTTGATGATTATTTCAGTTGGATTGTTTCTCACAAACAACGCGGTGCTGTAACTTCTCTATTCCGCGTGCACTTTCTCATCATTATTTAAAATAAATTGAATTACATTCGTAATCCTGACTTTTTCGCATTGATATGAAATTTGGTTTTTATGTTTAACAATTCAATTCGTCGACCAGTCAAGTTGGGCACGGTATGTGCAATTTAGTGCATGTCACTATGAAATCGCTATTGTAATATGACTACATTTCAACACAAAACATCCTTCAACACAATAAAACAAATTGGCTATCTTCACTTTACGATCTGAGACTCCTTTCTTGAGATATTTTCATATCACAATTCGATTTTCTAAGAATTTCGTACATTTTCACTAATTTTCACATTCCATGATTTTTCAGCATAAAGATACATTTTGTGCATTATTCGAATAATTAGAACATCAAGAGGACTTGAATATCTTTCGAATGACGCAAACTGCATGCATTTTCATTAACAAATACGGCCAGGAGAGTCAAAAATGTGAAAATCAGTTTTTGTGTAAAAATGTACTGAAAACCCGACTCACGTGCACTTGAATGCACATATCTCTGGAACGGCTACACCGAAATGGCTCAAATTCAAGAGGAAACATCCGGTAATAATTCTGAACAAATTTTCTTTTGTCACTTTGGGATTTGAGACTCGGTTTGAGAGTTATCGTGTTAACGTACATACACAGACGACGACGACGACGCCATTTGGAAATCAAGATTTGTTCCCACTGAGACTCTGGTCAAAATTTGAACCCGATCGGAGTTCATTTACTCAAGCGCAGTGGAGTTGAATTTTTGAGGCAAAACCAATACTTTTCCTGAGCACATTTCATGTGCGGAAAAGTAATAGTATATGCAAAACACTGCATATTATGCATACACATTAATTTTAAGCCTGTCGTTGTGGAACGAAAATGTATACTCAATATAAGAGAAAATTATCAACATTTTCGTGCATTCGGCAATAGAATAAGACTGTGTAAATCTATCAAGTGTTGAAATGAATATTTGTCTTTAGCCATTTCGGAAAGAAGAAGAAATATTAAAGAGTGATTCGATTTTATTTTAAACGTCATATGGTTCGAAACTAATGTGTGTATCTTCGTATATAAACTAAAAAAAAAAAAAATACATTGAAAAAGAAAACTTTATATTAAGAGAATAAAAACGATGTTGGTTTTGTCAAAAATCGCGATTTTTTCGTTAATTATCACATTGGCAAGTGTTATGAAAACAGAAGAGGGAGCAAACATTCATCGTGGACGAGGATGGTTTAATTGGAAAAATTTGATTGGATCTTATGAATTTACAACACAGCCCGTGCCAACAACAACCGACTACACCTGTACTAGCCCACCAATACGCACCGCATCATACCCACCAGAACAGTGTGCAGAAGGTTTTGAATTTGTGAATGGCATATGCTATGCAATTGAGCGACCATATGAATCGGATTGGGAATATGACGAAAGTGAAGAAATTTCAACACAGGTTTACTTACGAATTATCGAACATGAATAAAAAAATTGTTGCAAGAGTAGTCAACCTGGGGGAGGGAAGACACCAATTTTGACTAGCAACAATTCCGGTCAAACTTGGCCATTTTTGGCAAAAATAGTGCTAAAATTCCTTTGAGAAAACCGTACACACGGTGCGAGTTTGTTTGAAATGTTGGTTGATTGTTGACCTAACCGGTACCGTGCATTCCACTGTATACATTTAAATACATATTAAATTCGGTTTTACTTGAAATAACTAGGTCAAATTTGGTCTACATTAATCGGTTCATATTGGTTGAAGTAAGTCAAATTCGGTGATAAGACAAATCCGTGCCTTCCTCCCTAGATAGTCAATCAATTTTGTTAAACAAAGCAATAATTAAATCCATTAATTTTTGTTGTTATTTACGTAAATAAATTGATTATATCTCTTAAAACTGTTTTAGTGTCTATAATTTGATAGAAATGTTAAAATGACGATTTTCAGCCAAATTTTCCATTTCGACTGAATTGGAACCGATTGTCCTTAGTTAAATCCAGTCGAGAGCGCATCATATTTGGATTAGGCAAGCAATTTTCAGTTTGATTCGATATAAAAATGAAAAATTTTATTTGATTTTTACGCAAATCACAGTAAAATGTAGAAATTTTCTTCACTCCCGGACGCACAAAATGCCAATTAGCCTAAAAATTCGCAAACGAAGTGATCCCGACGAATGGAAGGCGGCGTTAAGCTCCATTTGGCCTCTCATCTTACACCAAATTCAACTTCTTCATGGGTGCAAAATTGTGTCGCAGTGTGTAAGATGAAAATTCTTCTGACTGAGGCGACAACATAGTGTCACACCAAAAGGTCTTATCCACAAAATTATATTTCAAAAAATGTTTCGAATATTTCAACAGATTTGCCATAACTGTCCCAATTCCATCCAAACTTTGGATTCCAAAGTTTTTGTCACTCCTAATCTCAATGAGAACAAATTTCGAACAACGAGAATTTCATCGATCAACAAAAACAATTCAAAACAAAAACTTATGTTTTCTTTTGATTTCATTTATTTGAAGTGTAATCGCAACAATATGATGACAGTTTATGTCGCATTCGAGTAAATTTTTTGTAAGTCTCAGTCAATCTTTAGATTTGTCGATGAATTTATTCACGCAGCAAACCCAAAATTCATCAATCTGTGCGAAAAAAGTCCGGGTTACGATTGTAATTCAATTTGCTTGCTGTCAGCAAGTTGCTGATATGCCAAACGCAACAACACAAACTTGTGATTTCACAGCCAGACAGTTGCGATGGGGTTTTGTGCGTTTGTACAAATAAATATACAAATAAAAGCCTGCTCTGAATGTCAATATCCCGAAATCACAAGATTTCATTGCAACATTTCATCACACACATCGCCACTTGAATTTAAAAATCAGTTCATTTGCACTGCATCACACGATAAGTAATTGTAACAGGTCATAGAAAGTCATTTCATGTGTTCGATTGATTTGTGGCAATTGAATTTTTCCTCCGGTTGCCATAAAAGAATCATTGTCTCATTCGCCAGGACGAAGAAAAATAAAACGAAGCAGATAAATGTGTTGAAACTGCAAAAATTGGTTGATTTCATCAACAACAACAACAATCAGCGCCAATATTCGAGTTCAGTGCCAAATACAAATGTTCAAATGATAAAAAAAAAAATCGGCAAAATCTTTGTCAATGCGCGTCACATATTTCCATAACTTCCGAATGTCATTCTTGATTTGCGTCTCTGCATTTTTGAATGTGTGAGTGTTATATTTTCTGTAGCTAACCAGTTTTCCTAGTTTTGATGTGATGATCGTGCTTGGTCGTTCAGCTCGTGTGCAAAATGCTCAACATGAAATTTCTTGATCTGTTCAGCTGCTGGTTTTTATGATTGTTCTTTGGTCGTTTAGCATGTTATTTATTTACTAAAAAGCATTGGAATTCTTGCAAAACTCAAAACTGTCATATGCTTGTTGGTTGGTGAACGATTCAAAATCACTGCACACACACACACACAAAATATACTGAAACCATTTGAATAAGAGGAACTGATGGGATGATGTGTCGGTTGTTGGGCGCGTATGTTTAAAACAGAAACTTTTGGCATATTTTCTGGCATTGGAATTGGTGTGTGTATGTGGAAAAATGTTCGTTGATGGTATGGATTTTTCGTGGCGAATTGATTTGGTTGATGGCTGATGGTTAACCATCCATAGCCATCCAATATGAACGTAACATGCATTCAAATGACTAGTTTTGTGTGTGTGTGTGTGAGCTCATGTTATCTCGCCCATGTAATATTCGCGCTATTGCATTGCTCATCCTCAAACCAACCATTCAACAACAAATATGACGATGAAGTTGTGTTGCTCATCGATGATTATGAAATATGCAGATTTTTGGTTGGACGAATGACACGAAACAGAGAAATTTTCTGGTATTTCAACCAAAATGGGGCTGGCAACTGTGTGTGTGTGAATCGACAGATTGACAGTGGCTCATTTGACACAGCATGTTTGAAAGAGTGAGTAATTTAATAAATCTATTTCAAGCAGAGAGCAGGAGAGAGAGAGAAGAGTCAGCAAGGCAGGAACTGTGTGTTGAAAATATTTTCCGTTTATTTTCAGCACTGAAAGCAACTGAGAAAATCGCATCGACACGCAAACGACAAAGTGAACAAAAAAAACGACTCAATTTAAATCATCATTTGTCAAGCGTTGTCACAGCGGCTTCAGCATTTTCAATTGGATCGCGACCATCGACACGGATGTCATTTATGTGCTCCCTCCCCCTCTCTCTATCTCTCTCACTCAACGAAACAAAATAAATCGGTTAATTTTGTGGGCAAATGTTTTAAGTCATTCTCGTTTTTTTTTTCGTTTTTTTTCAACCATTTCGTTTTCCAACAAATTTCATTGGCCGCTTTGGTCATGTTTTTAGCAACCATAATTCGGTACTTCATCTCTCGATTATAAAGTAATAAATCTTGATGGTATTCATTTTGATGATGGAAATTCACTGCTCTTAATAGCACACATTTTACTTCATAAATCGCTCTTCGCGATATGGTTTGTGATCATCATTTTACTTGAAAGTGCGACAGCTGAAAAGCTGCGCGACAAACAGACACGTGGATTACAATTTTTTTTGTGTGTTTATGTTGTTGGTGTGCTTTTACTTTTCCGCACACCACGTGATGCGTAAAAGTATTGCGATTGGCCCAAATTTCGGAAACCCCAAAAATGAGTTTTCTATAAGTTTGGAACCCATAGGAATGCAGTGGAACCGTTTTTAGCTCATGTTGATGTGGGGCTGTGGCACGTTGTCCGCCGTCCGCCGTCCGTTGTCACGTTTTTTGTTACCACGATAGCTCAAAAACGACTCCACTGATCGTTTTCAAATTTTCACCATTTTTTGGAAATTATTAGACTTAGATCCCATTAAATTTTGAGCAATATTGGTATAGCCGTTTTGGCGCACCATGCTCTCAAGTGAATATACGTTTATTGCCCTAAAAATGCCATTTTTGAGCGAAATTACCACAAATAAGCCTACTGATTGTTTTTCGAGAGCCCATTTCACTTTCCTGGGCCAAACTATATAAGTTCTGAGATTCCTTAATACAGTCATTCTACATTTGATGTGAAATTTCTCAAATTTGCAGCCAAAATAGACGAAATTCATAAAATTCGTACACGTACGCCATACGCAAAATTATTAATCAATTTGCGCTCAAATCCAATCTTTGACTCGTGGACCACTATCAAAAATGGTTTGAACTTCATAGCACTAAGATATCATCCAATTTTGAGCAGTATTGTAGTAGTCGTTGAGGTGCATGACTGACTCAAGCGAATGTGGTTATTTTGCTTGGAAATTCAATTTAATATGGAAAGTACCGCGAATATACGTACTAAATGTATTCCGCGGGTCCATTTGACTACCCTGGGACAAACTATAATGGTTTTGAGATTTAAAAATTGAATCATTCCATATTTGTGGTCATAAAATAGATTGGATTCAGAAAATAGGTGGAACCATCAATTTTTGACTCACTGCTCCGAACCCATATAAATTGCTTATTTTGTAGAAAAAATGGTCTAAATGAAATTTGAGGTCGATTGGATGATGTTTTCTTGTAATTTCACTATGTTTACTTTCACATTAAAACTAATTTTACAAAATCACTTGATGGTTAAAAGTGCGGAAAAGTAAGCCTTACGCATGTAAGCCCATTTATTTTTTTTGGTGTGGATGTCTTTAAATGGCTGATGATTGATGATGCAAGCAATAAAAATGGCAAGATGCTCCCTTTCAAAATTTCAGTTGACTCATTTGACCATGGATTTTTTTTTTTGCAACCGTCGAAAGGATTCACTTGTGTCAAATGGTGGTGTCCATGGATACAGTTTTCATAGATCCGAATCCGATCCAAGGCTCGAGGATCTAGGTTATACTTAAGGTGATCTGGGATCTGATTCGAACCGAATTTTCAGCCTCGGATCCTAGGGGGTAGACACGAATTTCAGTAGAGCTAGTTTCATTTAAATTTCATTTAGTTTCTTTTAGTTCCTTCTAGTTTTTCTAATATATGCGTTAAAAATGCTAGTTTTTCTAATATTTCTAGTAAATCGTTCCATAAGCATTGTATTGCCAATGTGTTTCTAATGGCCAATTTGTTCCATAAGAATTACATTGCCAATGCATTCGGATTAACGGTACTTTTTGTAAACAAACTCCATAAGAAATGTATTGGCAATGCAATTCTTATGGATTGAAATGTCCATAAGAAATACATTGGTAATGTTATTCTTATGGAAGATGTATCACGCAGTTTTTTCTCTAATATTTTTCTCATAGCTCCCAGTAGGCTCTAGTTTTTCTAGTTTTTGCTAGTTTCTAATTCGTGTCTCCCCCTAGCTCGGATCAGATCCGTAAATTTTAGATCAGATTTCGGATAAGTCCAAGCTGCGCACAATGGATCTGGAGATCCGTGGACAATGTCGACTGAACAAAGTGGTGAAGCGAGCATACAAACTAGCTAGAGCGCGTAGTAGGCTACGTTGTGTGATTTGCATAGCGTAGTTAGGTCACGTAGTTTCGTCGTTGCATCACTTTGCGGCTGGACAGTGGACTGGTGGACACCTCTACTGTCAAAATCGATATTAAAAAGAAGCTTTTTGCCAACTCAGTCAGTCCAAATGGTCCTTTTACGTGGGCAACATTACTTTCAGATTCTATCTTCGATCCTACCAGAACCATCAGTCAATACCTGAATGCTCCTAAAGACAACAATTTCAATTTCATAGCTTCACAGTTGCAATGATAAACCAAAGGTTGACATTGTTTGGTTAAAATTGAAGCACTTTCGTGTTCGACTGAACGGGAACAAAAGACCTTTTTGTTTGTCAACCGCCAAAAAACACAATAAAAAGAGTTCATTTGAAAAGAGAAAAAAAAAACGATGGCTTTCTATTGAAATTGAACAATATGTGACAACAGAGAACGGACAATGATATCGGTAGCGAAAAATGATGACAATAGAAAAATGTCTTGAAAGTAAAACACGACACACTTGGCGGCAATGAAAAGAGGCAAAAAAAAAATGTGCTCGAAAATGATAGTCGAAAAAAAAACACTCGAATCAAACAAAAGCGGCATCCAGCCCCTGTCGCATATAATTATTCAATTCGAATGAATGAGGCTCAAGGCTCATCATGAATGTCAGGTGTGAAAATTCCCACGAATCTGCGTGTGATGTGTGTCGGTGGATTCGTGTGCGTTTGAATGGTCGCATGTTCCAAAAAAAAAAAAAAACATCAAACGAAACCTAAAGTGCTAAAATGATGTGCATCAAATTTCACACGAATCATCCAAACACGTGCCACGTTTTGTAAATGCCAGTCTCATGAATTAAACAATTCATTTTCAAAACAAAATGTGTAAATTATAAAATTATGATATTTTTTTTTTGCTTTTTAATTAAATACCAGGCCCATCAACATGGTCTTCACCTTATTGTCCAAAAATGAGTCCATTTGTATACAAATTGATGTTGGCAATGGTTTCGGCTTACCATTCGATTTATTATTATTTCAAAAAGTCCAAAGTGATAATTATCATAAGGAAGTTCATGCTACAGTACAATAGAATGGAAAAGCCACCGAAAACATTGTGTGATGTGTTAAGTTGAATTGTGATGAGATTCATCGGTGTTCATTCGGGGGCTTAGATTCATCATCAAAAATTTGAATATCAATTCAAACCATTCAATTGAAGAAGAAAATTAATAAATATTGCGAGGGGTTTTTTGTTGGCTGCCGCACCACATAATTACAATTGTTGAATGGGCTGTTTGTTGATGGGCTTGGATGGGAAAATTACACCGAAATTTCAATGACCAACAGTTTTGTGTTTTTGGTGCAAACGGTAGCGTTCTGGTTGGTTCAACACAAACAATGGAATTTTGATTTTGTCTTTCATTTTCATCGATTCAGTTTATTTGCAAAGTGCCCAGTAATTTGAATGCGTCTTTTAACATGGAAAATGTAATGTCTGGATGGCATCAAAGGTTTTCAAGCCCTCCAAAAACTGATGACTTAAGCCATTTCAATATTCAAAACACTGCCACGATTGTACAACTCCAAACTTTTCACACACGCACACACCAACCAAAAATCAGTCACTTTCAACTTGGACTAATTTATGAATAATTTATTTGATATTTAGCATATTTTTTGACGCCATCCAACTCACATCCCATCTGCACTTACCACAAAATCCCACCTCCCATCATTCTGACGCCGCCTGCCATTCGACACATACAAATTGAAAATTATAAATGGAATAAATTTCCACAAAGTAATGGCATTCATTGACGAAGTTTCATTCGATGGTGATGGCGATGTGACGCAAACGCAACGCTATTTCACGCAAAGTAACCTTAAGCAACAGTTCAATCAGCCATGGAAGTTGATATTGTATTGAATTCAATTGCAATCGTTGTCAAGATACGCCAACAACATATTCAATTCAATTGCCAAATAATCGAGTGTTTCGTTCGTATTCTCTATACATGTTTCTGGTTAATTGGTTTCGATTCAATCATTTTATCAAATTCACACATTTTACTAACCATCTTATGGAAGTTTGAATGTTGGACACGTGTTTTCAAGGCAGTTTTGTGGTGCAATCGTGGCGGCTATCAATTTGATCTCGGCTGTAGATAAATAAATCCAAATTAACACTGGCCCAATTAAAATTCATAAAGTTTTGTGCAAAACCGTGGCAAAATTCAATGAAAAGACGTCAAACAACATCAGAAAATTTGCAAGTGCTCGAGAGAACTGCAGAGCTGACTCAGATCAACGCAGAGAGGAAGAGATATGGAGTGGAGCATTAAAATGCGCTTCAAGAGTTTGACGACCGCATCAACGAGATGAGAGATTCAAGAGACACGGAAACTGGTTACCACAGACACAACGTCATTGCAGCTAAACAAATCACTTTATTAAAGAACAGAGGGAAAGATAGAGAGAGAAAGGGAGAGATAGACAAATAAACGCAGAAGGAGCTCTTTATTAATGTACTCATAAAAACGGAACAATTTACTTGTATTTTTTAATAGCTTTTTGTATTTTAATTTGAACGCATTTCAGTTTGAAAGAAATGGCATTTAAAGTGATGCCAAGCAAATGAAGTGAGATACGTCGTACGAATTCGAAGCACGAGCACACCATATAAACTATCACCCACCATCACGTCATCAGTGCAGCAGTTCCAGCAGTAACAATTAATTTGATGTTCATTCGGGATTTTATCTACAAGCGGATTATCATAATTACCAAAAGCACAATGCACAATTGTGTTTGAAAAACGTTGGGCGCTGCCGTTGCCAGAAGAAAAAAAAACCAACCCACTTTCATTCGTTGTCGATGTATTTTGTTCGGCGTGTGCCGAATCGTCATTGAAACTAAAAGTTAGTTTAAAGAAAATAAAAAAAAAAAACAAAAATCTTTTACCATTTGAAATTGAAAAACCAGAGAGTCTTGATTAAAATTGTGTTTTAATACGACTTGCATTAGCACAGTCATTGTGGGGCTTTTTGTCAGTTTCCGGTGGGCTCGCAACAGCGGTCTTCTTCTTCCACTTTTCGTGCATCGCTTTGCGCGTGCTGTTGGTATCACAGTGCTCTATATCGAAATCTAGTTTACTTGGTGAAAGCCGGGAAAAAGTTTTTAATTGCATCAAATTAAGTAGTAATCAATGGATGAATGAAAAATGTTCAGCAAGCGAATCGCGCGAGCTCGTTTCATGATGCCAATTCATTTGCTGCATATCAATGTAAAATAAAACTTTTTCCCAGATTTTTCGTGTCGAATCCAATTATTCAATTTGTAAAATGGTC
This sequence comes from Aphidoletes aphidimyza, assembly GCA_030463065.1. NCBI lineage: Eukaryota > Metazoa > Arthropoda > Insecta > Diptera > Cecidomyiidae > Aphidoletes > Aphidoletes aphidimyza. Next base: position 41,833,821 of record CM059999.1, read on the forward strand.
ATAGGTTCTGACGCTGGTCGAATAGGTCGAATTTACCCCCCCCTAACGTTTTAGAACCCCCGTCAGATTTTTTGCACCCCTCTGAAATTTTTTTTGAGATTTAACTGGAATTTTATGTATCGAATCCAATTTGCCGTTAAGAAATGTACACAATTTATTTAAGCTGGAATTTTTATTCAATCAATAATAACAATTCATTGAAACTAACAAAACATTTGATGTTTAGGACAAATTTCCGCTTCATTCTTTCAATTTGCTAGGGTTTTTCGTTTTTCAAAAGTGAGGACCTAAAAAAAAAAAAAAAAAAAAGGTCATCACTTTTTTCTGAGACCAAATTTACACTAGATAGAATCGATTTTTTTTCGAACCCCCCCAACGATTTTGGCTTTTACCCCCCCCCTAAATTCTCCGGCGTCAGAACCTATGAAAATGGTTTTATATATTTTGGTTAAAAACGGATGCGATTCATAAGCTCCGTTTTTTTACTTTTCCGCACATGAAATGTGCTTAGGAAAAGTATTGGTTTTGCCTCAAAAATTCAACTCCACATTGCTTGAGTAAATGAACTCCGATCGGGCTCAAATTTTGACCAGAGTCTCAGTTCACCATGGGAACAAAACTTGATTTTCACTTTTTTTATTTGGATACTCGGTTCTGGTAGCTCCGGTGCAAAATGGCGTCGTCGTCGTCGTCGTCGTCGTCGTCGTCGTCGTAGTCTGTACGTTAGCACGATAACTCTCGAACGGAGTCTCAAATCCTAAAGTGTCAAAAGCAAATTTGTTCAGAATTATTACCGGATGTTTCCTATTGAATTTGAGCCATATTGGTCAAGCCGTTCCAGAGATATGTGCATTCAAGTGCACGTGAGTCGGGTTTTCAGTACATTTTTACACAAAAACTGATTTTCACGTTTTTGACTCTCCTGACCGTATTTTCCAATGAAAATTCATGCAGTTTGCATCATTTGAAAGGTATTTAAGTCCGCTTGAAGTTTTAAATATTCATACAATGCACAAAATGTATCTTCATGCCGAAAAATCATGGAATGTGAAAATTAGTGAAAATGTACGAAATTCTTAGAAAATGGAAGTTTGATATGAATATATCTCAAGAAAGGAGTCTCAAATCGCAAAGTGAAGATGGCCAATTTGTTTTATTGTGTCAAAGAATGTTTTGTGTTTTGAACATTTTGCCCATTTTCATGGCAGAACCAATACTTTCTCTCCTGACTGTTCGATGAATGAAATTGTTCAAGAGAAAAATCAATGCGGAAAAGTCGGGATTACGAATGTAATTCAATTTTTTTTTTGTGATTGAAAACATTTTTTGTGATTTTGTGTGGCGGGGGAGCGGGAAGGTCTTCAACTTCAATCGAATGTTTCAAATCAAAATAAAACGTTAGACGAGCCACGAAATCAAACGAAATGAACTCAATTCGATGGATTTATATATTTATATCGATTTTGATTGTTGGGTGCTATCGTTTATAATTGATTCCATAAATAACCGATTGAACCGATTTAAATCATGAAACTGTCAAATGTTTTCATGTTATATGAGCCACATTATGCAGAATCAAAAGCCACTCACATCGAAAATAAAAGCAAACAATGCACAAAATCGAATGTAAATCGACCGGAGGTTCTTTTTTTTCCCCTATTCATCGGTGAATTATTAGCTAGGTTTGTGGACATATGCCATTTCGAATCCGTTTGCGCCCTTGTTCCGTTCTTCAGCTTTTGTTGTTGTTGCTGTTCTGTTTTATCATGATTTTCGATCACAATACCGATTTTTTTTACACAGTGCCACAGATTTCGAGTCAAGATTTAGTTTTGGCGAAATCGAAGAGAAATTTTAAATGAGTGATGTCGGGTAAGTAACTTACATCGGGTAAGTTTATCATATGGACTAAAAACGACGAACTAAATCAAGTAGGAATATTCCAGTTTTAGATGTTGTATTGTGTTCACTGGACAAATCCGGAAGTCAGGAAAGATTCTAATCGGATCTAAAGCACTGAACGATTACCTCGGAGACACAGGAGGGAGCGAAGCGGTAAAAGTAGAAGTGGCGATTTATATTTGGTTCTTTTTGGAGGTTTTACAGCTAAAATTTTACTCCAAACCAGAAGTGAGTCAAAATCAAGTGGCAAAGGCGATTTAATTAGAGAAATAGAAAAAACTTCGGTCAAAAGCCCAAATGAAACCATAAAATCGTGTCTGTCGCTAAACGAGCCAAATTCAGTGTTAATGTTAATGATGAAACAGTGAAATGTTACGCCAGAAATGTTGTTTAAAATGTGTTGCACTGTGTTGATATCAAACCCATAAATACGATCATAAAATCCAGCCATGGACATTGAAAATGCACACCAACGCCTCGATTCGCATGCCGTGCTGGTGAGACACCGACATATCAAGTGTTCGCATGAAATATATTCGAATTGGCAATTGAGTCCATTTTATTATGGATTAGATGCGTTTTTAAGGACCCGGCAACACAATCGAAAACAAACCAAAAAACGAAATGGCTCAAAATGAAATGAACGTCATGTCGGCGCGCAACACACGGAACAACACAGATAGAGATAGAGAGAGAGAGAGAGTTGTATCGAGGCCAAAGTCTTTATTTATGACTATTTGTAGTGCTTATTTTCGGTTCAGTTGATCCGTTTTCCCTTTTTCGATTTTCACTTGACTCACCGTTTTTTTCTTTCGCCCCGATATTTGTTTGTTTTGTATTTGGCATTGGTTAACAAAAGACCACCACATAAAACACCATAACTTTACCATTTTGCTACTTAACGATGTGATTTATTCGTCGTGATTTTGGTGGCCCTGTAAACAGACGAAGAATTCATACACGCGCACACATTGAATATCCGTTTAAAAAAGTTCACCGTTGAATTTTCGATTTGTTTTGAAGTTTTGTATATTTTTACTGGTCGACAAGCAACCGCGACATAAAAACCGATTCAAGAATACAGAGTGTAGTTAAGCATTCAGTAACCAAGTCCATTCAGTATGGATGGAAATGGCCATTGCATTTTCAATTTTACAACAGTCTAGCCCATATTTGTACAGTTACAAATTTGTACTTTGGTTTTTCGCAAAATGTTGCTATTAGTTTTATTCGTTTTTCGCTTGACTTGTCATTCTTTAACTTTTCATTCTGTATATTTTCAGCATCCAAAGCAAACGGACTATGCGGTGCTGTCACCCTTTTTCACATCGTCTCTTCATCTTTTCTTCATGTTTGTGTCCCGTATATTTTCAATTTTTCAACTATACAAAAATTCGCCCCATTCAATCTACATCTTCCGCTTTTCTTCGCTTTTTTATCACTTTATTTTTTTCGTGTGTGTGTGTGTGTGTCATTTACTCGGGCTTTTTATTCAATTTCTACCATCTCCTATCTTCTCTACATCCATTGGCACACTAGCATTTTGACAGCCAACGAAAAATCCAAATTGTAACTTAAATATTTGTTATCATCGACAATAAAGCATGTTTTTGTTGATGGCATGACATGGCAATGGGGGAGAGGAGAGGGGGACGCACGGGGTAAAAGAGGCACACAGTCAAAATGATAAAAAAAAAGCAAGCAAGCGAGCGCGCGCGGCACTAATGCCGTTAGAGGTGTCCACGGATACAGTTTTCATAGATCCCAATGCGAACCTGATCTGAACCAGATCCAATTAGATCCAAATCTGATCCAAAACCGATCCGAATGTGACCCGAGCCCGATCCGAACCCAATTTGAACCCGATGCCAACCAGTCTAAGTTTTTCGGACTCGAATTGAATCTACAAATTTCGGATGAATGCATTCGGATGTTCCGTGAACTCCTCTGAAATTCCCATTGCCATGTTCCTGGTCTGCATGCACCGCTTATACACATCGCCGAATACAACGCGAGCGCCAGGCCAACCAAACGAAAATGCCATCGACATATCGACAACAAAAAAATCTATAAATAAACAAAACACACATCAACGATCCAAATGCGGAATGGCAGCATTTAGAGTCAGCCTCTTTTCATTCGCCTTCATTCGCTCTCTCTCTCTCGCGAAATGCTTTATCGCACGGTACAACAACTACAACAACAGCAACAAATATAAAAAAAAAGAGTCACGACATCCAAACGAGAGAAAGCACAAGCGAATAAATATTGTATTAAAAACGCGTAAACACAACGACTGTCATTCAATTGACAACCAACGGAATCAACACAACACACACACACACACACACACACACACACACACCAAAAAAAAGGAAACTGCTCCACTTGATTTTATTTGGTAACAACAGCAACAAAATAGAGAATAAATACATTGCTCACACAATTCGGGTATTGAGAGTTCGCGATTTAGTGAATGTACACAATACAGAGCCTGAAATGGAGCATTTTAGACGGCAGGCACTTCGATTTAAAGTGTCAAATGAGAATTGATTAGGAAAAAAGCGGAAACCCCGGGGGGCTTTTGTTCTATAGTCCCAAAAAAAAACTTTCTCAACTCTCTTTTTCAGGAGTTTACGATTCAGTTGATTGGGTTTGATTTAAAATTTGAGACGGTTTAAATGCATTTGGACATTTCAGATGTCACTTTCCAAAAAATTAAGCACATTTTAGCACGCACCAGACCCCGACGGTCATGGCAAAACTTGAGAAATTTGAACCGAAAAAAAAATTTGGAGCAACTCTAGAAGATTTCAATGGAAAATGGTAATGTGAAATGAGATTCAGCCTCTGTGCTTTGGCTGGCGCTTCGTTCACATCATCACCGGTCGGTCACACACATACACAAAACTGTCAAATTCGATATCGTCGAATTGTGTGATATCGACAGCTGATGTTGAAAAGTGAGTGGCGAAAAGAACTGATAATGCAATTGCCATTTTTGTTCTCACAGCAAATGTGTGTGTGTGCTCATTTGTATGTCGGTGTGTTGACAAGCGAACGGAAATGGCAAATAAATTCAATGTGCGACTGAGTGAGTGTATAAACGCGAACAAATTACGCAATGCCATGTTAAGCGGTAGTAGCATTATGTCACTGTCTCTAGCATCGACACACAATAACAAACACACACCCGAAAAAAACACGAATTAATCATTTAGCATCGATTTTGTTGTGTCATGCTTCCGTTTTTCAACTTCTCTATCTCGAAGAGAGAAATTCCTCGTTCCCCATTTCGGGGAAAGGGTAAATTTCGGTGGCAACCGAATAAAAATATAAATGAAAGAATAAAATCAATAAATAAGAGAGAAAGAGCAAAAAGAACAATGCATAAAAACACCAAACCATTGTATAGTTCATCGTGAAAGTATGTCACGCAATTCGATTCTCTCCCTCAGCGAATTAAAAGCAAATAATTTTTTTTTACTTTGTTCACCACTTTTCACCAAGACAAGAATTGTGTCTTGTGTAAACAAATGGAATATTTTTTTTTTTTGGGGTAGAATCACAACCGGCAAGAGATACAGCGGATAACAAATTAAACGATTCAATACAAAAGAGACGAAAAAAAAAACACTGTGTGTACTGTGTATGTAAGAAAAAAAGCAGCAATGGCCTTAAATTCATGTCACGGATTTTCTTTTTGTCGGCTTTGACATCGAAATAAAAAAAAACAATTTCATTTAACAAAAACGATTTTTGTTTGTCTATTATTCAATGCTTAAAAGGAGTTTCTAAAGTGGCTTCGTTTTGTGTGTGCTTCTGTCTCTAGTAGAGAGTCTCTAGTAGCGACTCTCCTAGTAGAGACTCTCGATGTACGAATATTTGTCGTCATTTATGGGCGAATTGAATATTTTTCATTGAAATTCCATTGTATTGCGTGCATTTGTCAAGTAAACCCACACACACAATGCACATATCGACACAATATTTTTTTTGAAGTATGCTCTTGTGAATTTTCCATGACATTTTTCTAAAGGTATACCAATTTAAAAATATTATTTGTTATGCACTTTTTTCCCACCCATTCATTCCGGTACCTCGTGCGATTTTCACAAGGATTTTTCAACTGTATCAATGAAAATAATGATAAAAATACGCAGAATGTTCATGTTCTCGCATTGAAAGATACAAAACATGAGCTTTGGATTGCGTTTGTGTGTGTGTGTGTGTGTGTGTGTGTGTGTGTGTGTGTGAGACATTTTCTACCCAAAAATCAGCTTTCAACACTGACATTTTACCAGCGAATTTATTTACAAAAATCGCTTTACCCATCTTCGTTACAGTGTGTAATGTGCTGATGCTTTACACTGATGCCAATGCTAAATGCGGATATTGAATTTTGTTTTTTTTTTCTTCTTTAGCTCGTATGCACAGTGCACACACCATCATTAGCTCAAGCGAACTCGCGTACGCGTACCCACCCAGTTAAAATGGTTGATGTCTTTCACGTTATGTAAGAGCACAATGTATTGAATATATATGCTTTGGCAATATGAAATTGATGTCGATCGACACTCTATCGTAATCGATTTCTTTTTATCGTCATCATAACCAAACAAACAAAAAATCAACATTGCTGAACAACATTCGCGCATTCAATGCAGAGATACACACACACACACACACAGAGAGAGAGAGAGAGATGGTGAAATCCGCTGCCGCTCTAGCGGATGAGAGGAGGGAATGTGATGCTTGGTAATTGTGTACTTATGTGCACTATCGCTACCTCTCGGGCGTTGAATCAACATCAAACGCCCGAATGAAATTGACAGTGCAATCAATGTGTATTACATGCACACAATATTGGGTGTCTTTGCAAGCGCTAAGTGAATCCATGGGCATCCCAACATTATAGCGCTCTGTGGAAAGCAGCCAAGTGATGTGTTTTTTGTTGTTGTTGTTGTTGCTCTTATCAAATATCCTCACAGTATGTTTTGCTTTGTGTGTGCAGTTCACTGTGTGTGTGCGTGCGTGTGCATCATTCTCACGAATAACGCTTTCAAAACAAGATTATCTTTTTTCATAATTTTCAAAACTCATTGCAACATTCGATGAGATTCCATTGCTCACGACCAATGTAAGTGCTTCAATACAAAAAAAAATTAATCCTGATTTTTTTTGGGAAATCGATCCGGATTCATTTGAAGGTGACGTGAGCAATGAGCATACATGTGCGAGGGGGTAGAGGAGTCGAGTCTAGGGGAACCAGGTCATCAAAACCAACACCAATTTTTGGAAAAACAGGAAGAAATGATTAACTTTGGGTTAGGATGAATGAGGCCCGACTCCCTCTCGAGGATTAAAAAGGCCATTTAGCACTTAGCAGTGCCAAATTAGCACTTACGGTGACCCTGATTGATTTTCCTGCATTTCACTTGTCGCTACCCCTAACATCAACACCACCATGGGTGGTGCATCTGGGTAGATACTAGGGATTTGTATTTTGTTTTCAGCCAATTCTTTGCATTTGCCAGCTGCAACTAATTCCTTTAAGTCGATTTCATAATCAATGGCAGTGTATGCTAAAACCAATTCTTCGAATTCGAACAACAAAACTGCTTCGGATTGCTCCAATTTACTTAATCAATAGAATTCATAGAAAAAACTACAACCAGCAAACAATCCGTTTTCACTGGAACTGTGATGTCAGTGCTTCATTCAGTAAAGCGATTGAAACTGTGATGATAGTCTAAATATGATATAGACAAATTGTGGCCATGGTAACGAGTTTATGTGCCGATTTAGTTGTGATGTATATATTTTGTGCACGATGCGTAGGATCAACACAACTAATGAGCTCATTGCGAACAACAAGAAAGCCGCCTTTAATTGGACTAATTCCATCAAATGGCCACATTGGATGCTAGTTTAAGCATGACTTAATAGACATTTTTGTTGTCTGATTGAATGTCACTTAGAAACTCTAACCAATTCAACTCTCAAATCAAACACAATAACCAGATTTGTTGTTGTTTCTTTCTTCGATCAAAATCTTCTTCGAATGAACCAGATATATCGGATTGAATGTTTACACACACACACACACACACATCGAAAACAGAACAAATGACCAGCAATGAGACGATTTAATAGAGAGAATTAATAACCGCAAATCGGTGCTTGATTATGGCATATATATTGTGATTAGAAATCGATAACAAAAGAGATTCGTGAAGATGAAGATGCTTCACAGCATACGGTCAACTAATACAATATCCAACAGATTGGATTGGACCAGCCAAACACAAACGAAAGTATCTTTCAAATGGAAAGAAAGTTATTTTTGCAGTTATATCCGAATTTCGGATAGATTTAATATAATTACACCACAAATTGATTTCCAGTGAAGTGACACTGTGTTAACACGACATTTTATTCTTCATAGACCACCCGGGTATGCAATATGTGCCAAACACCCACCAAACACAGTCGATGTCCGTCACAAATTTTATCCAGATTTAACCGCAATCTTAATCGGAATTCACAGATCCAATCGTATTTGGTGCGATTCAATTGGAGAGTGAAAATTCAAATCAAATCACATTGAAATTCTGATCGAATCACGGACGTGCAAGAAAGTCTTTGAAGAAAGTCCGTGGGTTAACATGTTATTTCCATGTTTAATTGATCGAAATAAAATAATAATCAACCAATTTTCTCACTTCTTCTTAGTCACCGCATTTTGTTCGGTGGATTTTTACTAAAAAAATATTTAGTTTCGTATCAGAACGGATCAGATTTGGATCTGTGAAAACTGTTCCCGTAGACACCTCTAATGCTTACTAGATACAATTGTTGACCATTTTAGCACTTCACACTTTACTTGAAGTGCTCAACAAAAGCCACAGATTTCTATTTACTTTCAATTGTATTCAATAAAAGCTAAGTTTACTCTTTCATCATCGTAACAATTGGCCAATTTCAACAGCAGGCAAAACAGACAGTTTTTTTTCGCAAAATAAATAATATTAAGCTTAAGAAATCAAGTGTCATTTGATATGTTGATTTAATATGTTCCTCATCTTTGGTTTCGCCAGTTTGATATACTTGAATCATACTCAATTAGATTGATTTCATTAAAATACGTAAGTAGTTTGAATTTGCTACACCGAATTTTATGTAATGAACTTGAAAAAGGCGAATTTTCGACCAAATTTGAATTTTCATATGAAAAAACTACGATTGATACAAAAATGTCATGAAAAATTCCAATTTCACCGTTTATGCGACATCGGAAGAGAAGGAAACCGGGTCAAATGATATCAATGCATCATTTCGTTCCATTCCAAAAGTATCGCATATGTTGTTATCCATTCATCAGGTGAATTTCACCTGCCTTGAAAAGAATGTTCAATGTTACGTCCCCAAAATATCGAAATTCGCTATTCAAAGAACCGAATTCCAAATGTTTTTTTCCCGTGGTTTTTTTGTGTGTGTACATTTTGATCCCTTTTATCTCATGCTTATCATATCAAAGATACAGCATAATCGCCAATAATTTCGCCGTGTGATAAATGCTTTGTTCAAATCAAATCTATTATTTTTGTTTCTCTCTCTCTCTCTCTCTCTTTGTACTGTATTTTCACCATTTTTCCTCCCCAGATAAACGAAATACGATTGCAAGAATCGTCGTTATGCCGCTACGAGGCAGTCATATAAATAGAAATTGGCAAGTAAATCACAATGGAAGAGGCAATCGTGAGCAAGTTTGTATTGAAATTACAAAAAGGCGGTATTCAATAGGCTGTTTGATAGGCGCATTATTATTTTCACGTGGCATTTAACAAAAGGAGCTCGTACAAAACGGGATAACCATACTGCCTGATAACAATGGAACCTTTGAAAACTGATGACGGAATCGATTTCGTGTCGATGTTTTCGATGATATTGGTAAACTGCAGTTAGCAATTCGCACAAAAGCCAGAGTGCCAGAGTTTGTTGCTCTCGAATCGATTGACGTTGGTTTTGTTTCGGCAACAACAACCAAATACACAGCAAAAACAAACCAAACAACGACCTGTGAGTGCATTGAATATCCGGTGTAATGAAGCATCTGCCATTTAGTTGGAAAATCTCCCAATGGGACAGAACAACAACAACAACAACAACAACAACAAAAACCAGGCCTAAAGTTGCAAAGTTGACAATTTTTGAATTCCATTCAATTGCACAAAATCGGATACACATTTTAAACTAACGATTTTGCAATACAGAGAGAGAGAGAGAGAGAGGGAGAGAGAGAGAGAGAGGGAGAGAGAGAGAGAGAGAGAGAGAGAGAGAAAGAGAAAACAACAAAAATAGACGAAACACACTTGTTCGAAGCACATTCGCACGGAAATCGTGAGCTTGTCACCCTCATTGAAATTGAGAAATTGAACGCACACATTGAACAACAACAACAACAACAACATGAGAGAAGAAAAAAAGCGGGAATCGATGCGCGTAAAATAAATGACATCGAGAAATAACAAACCGAAGCGTTTGTTTCGTTGTCGCGTATTGAAGCGAGAGCATATCTCATTTCGAAAATTAGTAAACACGACATTTAATTTCACTCCCTGTTGATTCTGTTTACAGTACTATGCCATTCATTTTCTGTTGTGTCGTTCGTTTGTTTTCTTTCTTTCTTCCTTTCTTTTGTATATTATTTTTGCTTTTTTGTGTTTGTGTGTGTGTGTGTGTGTGTGTGAATGTGTCCCCGTCCCCAGGTTCGTTGAACAAGAAGTTATCTATTCAAATCACGAAATGCCATCGCTTAGGTTCAACACCCCGGCAACAACGGGCCATAAATGCGATAAAACAAACAACAGCGCATCGACCATTGACACCGTTAGTCATCTATTAGTTGAATGTAAATAATAAAGCCAAAACGGTGAACTTCACCATTTCAAATGAATGGCTATCAATTTTTTGTGCCGCTGCCGCCACTGCTGCTGCTGCTGGTGCTGTTTTCGTGCTCTGTGCAAACAGCAAATTAAATTTAAACAAGAAAAGGACGCGAAAAAAAGAGAAGAACACGTGATTTTCACCAAGTACCAATAATCACGCGGTTCTTGTTGTTTTCGACGCAATTCCATTGCTCAATATGCTCATCTGTGTACCGTTTGCTGTCCCTTTCAATATTTCATTTTGAATTCCAATTTCAAATGAATTGGCATCAAAAATGCAATATAAACGGAAAAAATCATCACAACCAATTTGGATATGCCTTTTGCCAGGTGATTTAGCAAACAAAAGAGACTAAACCGGAAAACAAATGACGAACGATTTCTTGAAATCGAGGACTTTTGCGAAATGAGAACGGAAATCGGGAACATTTGGATGAGTACCAGAGAGTGAGAGCGAAAGAGAGTGCGTGGGAAGTGAAGAGAAAGGCAACAAATTCTTGCCGTAATTTGATTCAGCATACCATTTTGTCATGTGTTCCAATGGAAGAGATGGGAGAGAAATGAAATGAATTTCGGTCGTAAAAATGCAAAAATAAATCGATTTGGATGCGAACAAAGAATATTGAAGTTGGAACGCATTGAGCGAATAGCATCTTTGGAATCCTCTATCCTTGGATTGAATGGTACGAACGAACACACACACACACACAAATCGGATATGATTTCGTTTGAAAGCCACAATAAAATCCAATCAAATGTTCGTCATGAAATCGAAGCATCTCGACACCTGTGCGAGCATATGTTTTCTTCTTTAAAAAAAAAAAAAAAAAAAAAAAAATCAAATTGACAAGCACAATGGCAATGGCATTGTCAGTTTCATATCGACAACCGATCACACTTTCGAGGGTGCGTGTGAATGTGAAAAGGTGTATCAGAGACAAAGAAAAAAAAAAGATCTGAACGTTAAATCGAAGGAGCAACGGAAAAAAATCGCAAACGCACCAACAACAACAAAAATTGATTTTGATTAAAGTGTTGGTTTATGTGACAGTGTGGCATTGCTCACGAACAATTTAACACAATATCACTACGCATATCAATTGTTTTTGTTGATTTTCGACGATAAAATGGCAATTCGACGGATAAATAAATGACGATTGTCAACAATTTGAGGGATTCGACAATGGTTCGTTGGCTCAAGCTACTTGATTACAAGCATCGCGTATCATTTCTTAGAGTGGGGACAAAGAAAATGCTGTGAATAAACAATGAGACCGAGAGAGAGAGAAGGAGGCGATGGGAGCGGGCAATACACCCCGGGGCCAAGCGAATCAATCGATGAAAATAGCTGGATTTGTTTGTTCTCGGGAAGACAATAGCCGCAGCTTGAGCTGTTCGCTATTCACTGGAAATGGATTGATATCCGTTATGGCATGTGTGCTTTAGAGGTGTTCACGGTTAACCTGAAGGACGGTTTGATCCGAAATCTGACTTATTATCTGAAAATTCGGTTCTCATGTAGTCTGATGCTGAACAATTAGGAGGGGGAACGGAGTTACATCAAGATTTTCAAAGGTTTTTTAGTTTCAAAAAGTGAAAAGAGGACTTTCGGTTTCACTCAAATAAAAAGTGATGACCGCAGAAAAACCCTAGAAAATTGGAAAAACTTTTCTAAGATCCATCCTATTTTGAGGCTAAAAGGTCCTCACTTCCAAAAATCCATCGACAACTAACATGGAATTTGAGGATGGTGGGCTTTGCAACCCCCCGGGGGACCCAGAATTAATGACGACTCCAATCTAATGCGAGTTAGAAAATCCACTCCAATCCCAATTTGTCAGTGTCGGATCAGCTTCGTTGTGTGTTTATGCTGCTCTAGTGTGTTTATGTGTGCCGTACACATACTCACGCTTTATTTGATTTTATTACGTTTAACAGGCGATTTATGCGCGGCAATCAAATAAGGTAAAACGCATTCACACTTTCGCATTGATGATCCAATGGCATCCATTCGTTTCGATTTGATTGCATAATACCATGACAATGTCATCAGTCGATTACAAATGCGAATTGGTGATTCGACATCGGAAACAGCATGCGTTTCTACACCAGCGTCACCGTCACCGTCACCCCATCGAGTGTCTGCCACGCAATTCAAAGCAATCGAAGCATTACATTTGCCGTTGGTGGCATTTAAGAGCGCTATAAATTTTTTGATGTGTGTCCGTGTGTGTGTGTGTGTGTGTGTGTGTGTGCGAAAGCGCACGCGAGTATGTCTACAGTGGCAATTGCATGCAAGCAGTTTGATTTGACTGAGTGTATGATTCTGGTCAATCGACCGTATCAATCCATCCAAGTGTGTTTATTTTTATGTCATTTGACTTGAACACCATTTGACTCAACCAGCTGGTCGAATAAACATACGTGAAACAATACGCGATTTTCGATAAATTACATTTTATTGCGCATTGAATTGTCGTTTCTTTTTTACTTCAGGAAAATCCTGAAGATAAAATATCAATGTTGGTTTTTTTTTCTCCTCCGCTCGTTTGCTTTTGATTTCATCAAATGAATCAGATTGTAACTGGGCTTAAGAAATTAGCTGTGCAACAAAGTCAACATCGGTGCGATTTTCAACGGTTGAGAAAATTTAATAACAACAACAACAACAACAAATAACCACTGCCTAAAGGAGCTAAATGAGCATTCACTTTTCGCTTTCGATAGCTCACGTTCGCCCTCCCCCGTTTTTTTTTTTTTGTAAACCCTTTTGCCAAATTTGATTTTGTTTCATCCAAGTAAAACGAAATCATCCTGGTAAACGATTTCGGGTTGTTTGTGATCACAGGTAAACCCGGCGGGCTTTATTCGGCAAACAAAAGCCATCCACATAATATTAAATCGAATTGATGGCTCATAGAATTTTATGAGCCGACATTTTCTTCGGATATTTTTGTTGTTTGACGGGTTAGATGGTGTGTGGTAGTTTGGTGTTGGTTTGCTGGGGTGTGCATGTGCTGGTGTTGGTTTTTTTTTTTGTTCTTTCTATTTAGTCGACATCGACCACTTTTCGCCTTTTTCCCGTTGAATTTGTCGAAGTTCACACACACACACACACACACAAAACGAAGAAAAAAAAAATCAAACAAATAGCAAGAAAGATACCTTCACTAAAATTGTAAATTGTATGCTCTTTTTTTCAGTTGAACTGAAAACCAATTCAATCTAAAGTGTAGTTGCGAGATATGCTCACATTTCCTTCCTTTCACTTTCTCTCTCTCTCTCTCTTAGCGTTCATTTTTTATTTGCAATTCTTTTCCCGCATTTTTCTCACTGACCATTTTCTCCTTTTTTTTCATTTAATTTTTTTTTCTTGCGTCTTTTTTTGTTGTCTTCAAGGTAATCTTCTTTTCTTATGTGCTACTTTTTACTAGAACGGAATAAACCCGAAAATACGTATAGAAAACAACGAATACCAGCTTCTTGCTGTTTGGTTTTTTACGTCACTGTTTTTCGGGGGAAGGCATGGAAAGGGAAAGGAAATACAAATTCAATGGATGTGACAGCACATGAAATGCACACTTCAACCATTGCGTATGTGAAATAACCCAAAGGTATGCGAGAATTCAATAGCCCACTTCAAATGTGTGGTATTTTGAATATTTGGATGCTGTGACGTCGATTGGCTTTGCCAATGGACACAATTCAATGGATTGTCCTATAAAATCATTTCACTTAAACATTGAAATATATTGAAAAGTGTTGTTTTCCTTGGAAACTCAGTTAAACGTAACAAAAGTAATGTAGAACGGATTGTGGATTGAATTTCTTTTTTCAATGAAATAATAAAAGATTTTATAAGATTTTATGACATTTTGATTTAATACTAATCAATCATTAGTTTGTTGGATAAAATCAGTTTTTAGATAGTTATAAGTGCTTTAAGTGCTTACGTTCAGAGCGAGCCGTCCAACGACCTTCAGATGGACAAAACTCTGTCCGCTTGCCATTTCTCCTCAAGGAGGCGAGGTCTTCAATCAAATTTTATGTGAAATCAAACTTAATCAACTGATTTTGAAAGTAATCCACGCAATTTGATGGGCTTCGCCCAAAGGAGTTTTTTTTAAAAGTTCAAAATACAATTCGGAATATTCGAAATGTATCCCAACGTGCATTTGATCTAAAAATTTCAGCAGAAAGTCGAAAATGGCCCAAAATGTTCATAAATTGTCATTTTCACGAGAATTTTGAGGGATTTTGGTAATTTTTCTCCATTTTTGGCGTAGGCTACGAAACACCGGTACAATGTTCACATTGTTGTAATGCATGGCATCAGCATGAGCGTGTGTGTAGTACTGTTGTTTACACACGGTACACATCCATTTCCAACCATCGTGTTTGCTTTTGCTCTGGCACATTCATTTTGCTCGCGCACTTCTTCATTCGCATTTACAATTTATTTTACTTTCCGGTGCGCTTTCATTTGTTTGCTGGCAGTTGTTTTCTTTCCGTGCTCTGATAAACGTAGTTACTGTTTGTTTCATTGTTTTACTTTTTATTTTTTTTTGTGTGTTCTGAGTGTGTTTATTGTTGTTATTCTTCATTTCGAGCAAATAATCATAAAGTATCATATATATTATGGTGCACTTTCATACTTTCGAACTCATTCTCTATATCTTACGGCAGGAAACTTTGATTTCCTTGAATTTCTCTCTCTTGCCCTATCTCCTCCGCTTCCTCTCTCCCTCGATTCCTCTTTTCCCCTCTCCCCCGATTTCGATTCTCTTTGCTCAGTTGCTGAGCAGCCGATCGCCGCAAGGAATGAACCCAACAGTGAAAATCGCGAAATTTTCCACACAACAAATGGATTCGAGGTTGACTTTCGAGGATAGCTGTTTCATCCAATTCGTGCTCACTGCTCATATTCAAGCAATTTCATCCCCTCAAATCACGACATGACCCAGCCAATAAACTGCTTGGTTTGACTGACGAAAATAAAAACCATCTTTTGCGATAGAAATTAAAATTGTATGGTTTTTTTTTTTATCTCTTTATCTCTATTCACCATCTCGATTGGGAAAACAATGCGAATATTCAACAAAATATAAGCAATAAATGCACAAGACGCCTCATACAAACTTAATGGCTATGAAATGCCATTAAATTGTGTTTTTACTGGAATTCATTACGTCATTGCGAAAACTTTTCTACAAATTTAACGATTGTCCGACTCCGATCGGTGGTGCGCTGGCTCAACAATGGCCAGATTGAACCAAACCGGCACCAGTTCACCAACGATAGACAATCATAAAATAGTTACATTTTATTGATAACAACCAAAGTTTGCTACAACAAATAACAAAAACTGAAATAGACCCCGGGCACACAGACAAAGGCAAAATCTGGAAAATGCAAACACAATCACAATTCCACTGAATCGATTGAAATCTATTCAATTTCAAACTATTCTTGAAATCCAACACAAATCACTTGAATAGAGTAAAAATACGAAAATTCTCTAGAAAAAAACATGGATGTGTTGTTCTTTGAAATAGGAAAATTCATCGAAGTGAGCATTTGAAGTGAACATTTGAAATAAAAAGTGGCATTTCAGTCAAAATCATTTAAATTTATAGTGTGTAAAATTGGAATAAAAATTCAACCAAAACAATCAATTTACACGGACATGGATTTATTGCAGCATTTCAATGAGATTACAAAAAAATTATCCGGTGATTCGCTTGAATCGTACTACAAAGCCATAATATCAAATAATTATGCCATCATAACAGCAGTTTGCATCACAGTCTGTGCCATTTTAATCCTCTTAAAACGAATATTTGGTGAATTGGTGCAGCCAGTTGAATGCGGTAAGTCATTTTTTTGTTGCTTTTTTTGTTACAGCGCAATTTTTTTTTTGGTTGGTTTGAATCAACTTGAACAAATAAAATAACTCATTATATGCTTGAAATTGACAGTCGGTCCAATTGTTAACAACAGAAGAGAATCGGTTTGGTCGACAGACTACGTGGGAAGTACTAGATGGCATATGCCGAGATTGTCACATGCTTTGATCTGTGCTGGAATCAGCTTCATAGGTGGCCTTTTTGGTGGCCCAATTGGTTTGGGTATCGGCGGAGCTATTGGTGGAGCGGCTGCATATAAGTTTGCAAAGTGGCAAAATGGTAACAAATAATAAATGGATGCAGTGTGTCAGTTAAAACGTTATCATTTCTTTTAAATGAGGAAGTTGAATAAACATATTTATGAAATTCACGTTAAAATGTGCCTTGAAAACAATCATTTGTTGAATTATTCGCCATTTTTGTCCTTTTCTGCTGTCATTTGCATCTAAATTGTAGTTTTTTATCACTGCTAATAGGGAATAGCTAGCGGTATAAGACAAATGTTTCGCATTAGGTTTCGCATACAAATGTTTCGTTCATAAACTCGGAAGTGGCTTTGGCATTATATCGGGACATTGTTTATTATAATCGATCAAAATAGAGTCAATTTCATTGAAATTCATTCAATTTCCACCCAATTTTACCGTTAATTCTGAGTTAATTTTAATCAACTGAATTATTTTCAAGGAATTTGAATTAAAATCTTCGATTTTATCGCATTTGAAGCATTTGACTGGGTTTTGTTTCTCAATCGCTGATTCTCAAATCATCTCACAGTGCTCTTTTTGTGTTTGAGGTCTTTGAGATTAGAATTTTAGGTTTACTTTGAAGAATCAAATAAATTCGGAGGCATTTTGAATTTGAAAATGAAAATGAAAATAAAATCAAAATTCAATTCCCAACTGAAATTGAATTCAATAAATAAATCATTTTTCTTTGCAGATTCACCAATGGTTGGTAGCATTCATTCAAAATCATCATTACTTATCAAAATGGGCATTGTATTTGCTGTAGTCAGTATTCTATGTGTCATACTTGGAGGTCGGAATTGTTCTGCAGTCAAAGGCTTTCTTCTCGAGCTGATTGCACACGGAACTTCACAATGGAAGAATTTATTCAATATCTTTGGCTTAGGTAATTTTTTTTTTTACAATTTGCCTCTCCAATTTTTCCGAAGTCAATGTTTAAACAATCCTAAGTGCTCATCAATCAAAATGAATTTGATTGAAATCACCCAATTCCTAGCTTAATTTACTCATTCAATTCAGGAAACCATGATTTTAATTTTGCCTAAAATGAACTTCACTCAATGCAGACATTATCAAAACATATGTTCAATCAGCTGTTAAAGTGAATCAAGTTAAAATTCGGTTTTAAACATTTATTCTCACAATTTGTTGAGTAAAATTTTACCACAAAATCATATATTTTTCGTAATTTTGAACATTGATGAGACGGCTTTCAACTGTTTAAACTAAATGATTAACAAGTTCACGCTCACAGCGTGTTTAGTATATTACTCACAATTATTCACAAGAGAATAGCATTCATAGTAATCCAGTCAAATTTCCGGGCATTTATTTATGATGTTTTCGCAACATACAAATTAGTATGCTAACACGTTAGCACTGTGCAGTCTGCACAGTGAGAATTAGCTATTTGTAAATTTCCCTTGTTTTAACACACAGTTTTGCATTTGCTTTTCCTAAATAACTGTGTGTAATATTTCATTTCGATTCAACAGTTTAAACAATGTTTCAAAATGTGTATGAGATTACAGTCATTGTGCCGGTTCCAAGTGCTCGGACTTTAAACATTAAAACCGACTTTAAAATGTTTTTTATTGAAATTTATTACAAATTTGAGCAATTTTGGAGCAAAATTTTATTTTTTGCAAAAAAAATGCATTCTCTGTTGATAAAATGTTGATTTTTTGGTTTTGGGCAAGGAAAAAATGACAAAAAAATTGATTTTTAAAGTCTATAAAAATTAAAGTTGACTTTAAAATTAAAGTCCGAGTACTTGGAACCGGCATGGAGATTATTAATTGCACGAAACATGTTGGGAACAGAGCAGTTTCTAGGCATCAACAGATACTATTCTTCTTTCCCCGAACTGATTCGTTTTTATTGTCTTAAAGACCATTCATCGTTTCTTGTGAAGACGAATTGTATTTTTGAACCGTACTTTTAAACCACATTAATAGAAAAAAACATATTTTCTTCAACAGCTTTTGAAAAAATCCAAACCGGTTTTTCAAAACAATGTCCAGCCATTTCATGTTTGTTTAGATTTGCAACATCGCCAATATCTCTCGGCGTTTCCGCAGTCGGTGCAATTGGATTTATGGCATATAAAGTATACAAATCAGCACGAGGTATGTTTCACTTCGTTCGACGAAGTTCGTCGAAGTGAATTTACATCAAATTTAAAGATTCCCTCAGAAAATGCATCAATTTTGACTCTCATGGAAAAAAAAAATGATTTTATGATTCAGGTTCAGAGCAATTGGAAAAGGCAATCAATTATCTAAAGTCAGAGCGTGGCAACAAGACCGTTTTAATTAGCTCTGGAGCTACTGTTATTACCGGATCGATTGCATTTGCGATTTACAAGTTTCCACTTGGTAACAAAGGTAAACACGAATTTTCTTATTCCCTCGTTCGAAAAGAAATCGGTTTTGTTTTCTTCTACAGAATTATCTTCAGTTGAAGGCTGTTGATGAATTCGTTAAATATATTTAGATTGAATTCAGAACGAAACGTATTTAATTTTAAATCTTTACGAAAACAAAAACTGATTTTTCATTTTCATTGGTCGAGACAGTTGCTGATCTGCTTCTGATTGTACCAATTTTGGTGAATGTTTTGAAGTCAACATTTTTCATAATTGGAGCTGCCTGTTGCACTGTCGGTGTTTTGAGTTTTCTTGCCTACAAACACAAAGACGGTATTTTTGTTTGCTGTACATTTCCATGAACCAATCATTTAAACATTCAAAATATGTTTTTTTTTTTGTAGCAATCGTTCCAAAAATCAATGAATCTGTGGGTCAAATTCGTGATTTAAAATATACGGATTTGAATATTCCGATGCAAAAATTAAAAGAAAAGCTACAGTCGATGCAAATTCCGAAAAAAATTGAAGCATTGAATTTGCGAGAAAAAATCGCTTTAACGCATCAAATTATAATTGAATCAATGCAAAAACAATTGATTTCAATAAACAAAACAATTGAAGCAATGAAATCAAATGATTTCGTGATAAGTGCGTTGCATCGTATTGACACCATCAATCAACATCCAACCAAACAACATTTGATGAAAATTATCTGTTCACCATGTTTTGTTAATAATTCGTTAATTTGCGGTGGGCTTGGAATTTTTGGATATCTTTTTGGAAATTGGACGAGTTTCTTTGTCGGGACTACATTTGGTGGTTTGGTCCTATATGGAATTTCACTCTGTGATACCGGTGAGTTACACTCTAGGTTTTACTAATGTTTTTCATAAATTTGAATGAATTTGAGTTGTAGAGATGACATTTCATTCGGTTGAAACGATTTCTTCATCAGGTTCCACAATGGTTGGTGACGTAATTATGGAGCATTTGGGCGTTGAAAAGACTCAAACGCATTGGTTAAATCTATTTGGCAAAGTTTACAAACTGCAATTGCCTGATGAAGATATTACCTCAATTAAGCAATGGGAAGATCATAAAAAAGCGGCCGTTTTTCAAAGTTTTCTATCACTTATGCTCAATGATTTGAAATTTAAAGTGTCTGAATTGCAAGTGAAACTTGAACGTTCCACAAATCCCGAACAAATTGATATGATTGATCCAATTACAAGCACAACAGCTCAACAAACGGATATAAATCAAGCGCATATTATTCTTAGAAGCATGAAAAAGGGTGAAAAATTGGATTTTACACAGCAAATCAACGATGATGCCGAATCCAGCGACAATGATCCGAGAAAATCAAGTACTATTAGTATGGTGTTTGGGGATGAAACAACCAAATAACATCATCAGTTATTGTGAGAAACAGTAAAAAGTCGTTTAAAATCAATCAGTTACGTATTGGCTTGATTGAAGCCTTTCATTTAGTTAAATTGTGTTGAAAAATATATCAAATGAACAATTTATTTTGTTTTTTTTTTATTGCCAATCATTTGCTTCTTTATTGCCATCACGTTTTGAATGAAAATTAATTTTATAACACGTAAATTGGGCTGCATCATCGAAAATACGTCATATGCCTCAGGGGAGGGAATTTAATTTATCTCTCTTTGTAATAAATAGCAGAAGTTGCAAACGAGTCTTGTTTGGGAATTTCTTAGAATCGTACTGAAATTTCGGATTCGCCCGTTTCGGCACCAGGAGAACCATTTTTTGAGCTTGGGATATTCTGAACATCTTTTTTGTCCCGTTTGCACCTGAAACGCTCAAAACCCAAATTTGAGCCTGATTCTTGAACGCCTGAAATTGACCTGAACTTGGTCTGAGCGTCCGAACTTGTCTCGAACTTAGCTCGAACTTAGCTCGAACTTGGCCTGAACTAGGCCCAATCGCAACCTCTAGTAAATATTGGTCATTAATGAAAGTTAAGATCTGAGAAAGCAGCCTGGAGTTAAATTAACTCAGTTAATAAGCTATAATTGGACAAAAGGAATGTGGTTCAATTCGAGTTTGATGTTAAATTTTTTATCAAAGAAAATGAATTTATTGGCCATGAATTTGAACATTCTTTGCGTCCAACGGAGTGAGAAGCAGAAGATAGCACTTGAGATAATCATAAATGGTGAATGTCATTCACTGAATGATACCATCTAATCTCATAAAAATCAACGATTCCACGTGGAAGGTACCTTCACTGTGCTTAATGATAATACCCTTGTAAATAGATCTCAGATCTCACTACCCACTCCTTGTCATTTTCATCGTTTTCGTGGTAAATCACGTCATTTGGCTCCGAACACAGTTCGATAATAATCACATTTTTCGTGTATATAATCTCAATAAATTATTGAATTCGCCTTGAAGTAAAATGTGTGTGCTTAAAAAGAATGTGATGCGATTTTAGTGTGAAAATGCATAAAGGCTTATCCACGGCTGAACACAATCGATATAATGTCTATTGCCGTGAAATGGCAAAACATTATCCAACAATTATTATTATAGCCGTTTGTTATTGCAGCCATAAATTCGGCGTGTGTGTGTGTAATTTTTCGTAATATAAAAACGGTGGTGTAGATATGTTGTTACACTATATAACATTGTACATCGTATACGATATCCAACATTACATGATCATATTATTCGTGTGGATATTGTTGTGCTATCCTGCTGCGAAAAATTAATCGACATTTCCGTGCACAAGCGAAACATCCGAACATATAAAGACAGCAAAAGTTTTAAGAATAAGAAGAACATCTAAATCCGGATAACGAAATCGATTCGTTTATATTTTTCGTGTGTTTGTGTGTGTTTGAGTGTGATTCAGCCAAGAACTGGATCATGTGATGAACAAAAATGGCAAGCAACAGCAGTAAAAGCAGTAAAAGCTGCAACAACACCATTCAACTCAATATTTATTGTAAAATGATGGCTTTATTATCTTTCTCTCTCTTTCTTTCTCTCTATTTCTCTCTTTCTCTCTCTCTCTCTACTTTTATTTGGATTTTCCATCATATTTCATCATTTTTGTACATTGATATTGTTGTTTGCCATTCGAGGGTGCACTTTTTTTGGCTCCATTGAACATTTTTGTTTGTTTTCTTCGCTCACAACGAAAAAAAAAACACTCTGATTCGCTGGCAATTGTTCGACATTTGGTTTAAATTTGCTTTAATATTCGCCTTTGTTTGCCTCATCGCTTTTGTTCGTTACTAATTTATCCGTTTCGATTGTTTTTAATATTTATTGAAATACAACGAAAATCAATTTTGACTGTGTTCGTTGCAATTGTTCGGTGTTCACCTGTTGTTTCACCAAATATGATTAAATTATGTTATTATACTGGCATCGTAGTATGAATCGTACCAGGGCTCCTGGTTTAGGGGTCGCAATTGGGCCTAATTCGGACAGAGTTCGGCCTAGGTTTGGGCCATCGAGAATGAAGACGATGAGAGCTCCAAATTTTGGATTTACAAACGGTTTACAAACGGTTCAGGCCCAAAAGTGACGAAAATCATGTTCAGGCCCCTATTGTTCAAAAACTGTTCATTCTGAACAAATGTTCAAATTTTCCTAAATAAAACAAATGGGAATATGTTCAATTCAATATTGTATCTGTTCAAAATGAATTTATATATGACAAAATATGAAAAGTTTTCAAAAAAAATGACGAAGCTATGTAGTTGAATCATTTTTTTGTGAACAGTTCACCTAAAATTTGAATATATATTCACTTTGAACAGATACAATATTGAATTGAACATATTCCCATTTGTTTTATTTAGTAAAATTTGACTATTTGTTCAAAAAAATCTGTTCATCTTCAAAATGAACAGTTTTTGAACAATAGGGGCCAGAATGCACAAATTTCCGTGGTCGACCCAAAGTGCTCTATCATCCCAAATATCAGTCCGATTGTCAAAAAACCCTCTCCCGAACTACGCCCCATTGCGACCTCTAGGCCGTAGCTCTTTTCCAGTTATTTAATTTCTTCCGCATTGGTCAGGGTTTCCCAGTTATGGAACATTCAGTGAATGTCATTAACCTCACCATTCAATGAACTTATTGTGTGCGCAATAACGTTTGATGGAAGTAACGTTTTTGATGTTTACCCCGTTAAAATTCACTATAGTCTATTTCGTTTTATGTTCACCCGGACCAAAGAGAACATATATCCGTTCAAAAATTAATAAAATGAAAAATATTTTGTTACAACGAGCCTCATCATCAAAAAATGAGGTCAATGGTTATCGGTTTTTGTTTATTGTGGATTGTGGCCCAACCTAAAAATGTGTGAAATATTTGTGTAATATCTCATTATTCGATGGAATGTAAACCAATTGATTGTGTCTAAAATGGGCTTTTATGTGAAGTTGATTGTTTAGTAAACATTGTTTACATCGAAACCGTTTAAATTCAAGCCATTTTTCATCGAAAACCAAAGGAGATAGCAATCAAATTGCGAAATTGTCATTTTACGACGAAAAATGGAAATTGTAAACATTGTAAACTAATCGATCCACTTGTAATTTGTAATCCATTTTTCAAATAAAGATGATGTTCTAAGCATCTGTCAAAGCAGCTTCCCCCCCCCCCCGTCCAAAAAAATTGTCATCATGGCAGAAAAAGACGCGTGCAAAATGCGTGCTTCCCTTAAATATCCGCGCGATACACATGGAAACCCCATTAAATCGTTTTGCATCTGTTTGAATTATTAAAAAGCATCGATTTAAAGGCAACAACAACAACAACAAATTTTTTGTAAAACATGAATAGAAAGCGATATATTTGTGACTTAATCCTCGATGCTTAAAATCGGATAAATGTGAACAAACATTAAAATATTTGTGTTTTTTTTTATTTAAAGAGAAGATGATGACGAATAAGAAGGAGACAGCAAAAAAAAAATAAGAATAAGAACGGAAATCTAAACAGTTGACATTCGATTTAGTCATTTGGTTGGAAATTGCGTGGATGAAATGGCTTAGATCGGTATTTGTGAGTTGCCATTTGCAAAATACACTGGGTTTTTGTTTGTTTTCTTTTAAGTTAAACGTATATGATTTTGCACAAATGCCTATCGAATCTGAATTGCGTCATATGTGTGTTTTTTTGTTTGTTTGCTTCGTTTTCTTGGGGCGCGTATTATTTTTAAACCAGAGACGAAGAAGAAGAAGAAGAAAAAAAAACAACAGCAAAAGAAAAACGACAAGTGGGTGAAGTCTAAAGAGAAACAACTGCAGATGGTAACAACGGTATCAAGATTTAGGTTTTGAGCCGTGTGTACTGCGTTTTCATAAAATCGTAAATAGAAAAAAAGAAAGAAAGAAAAAAAATTATATTTTCAATATCTCTGTGATGCCAAACTGAGCATGAACAATGCATTCACTGAGAATGGAAGTGTTTGGCATTGAAATGAAATGAAAAAAAAAGCCAACAACAACAACACAAAATCACATAGAAAACGGGCAAAAATGCAATTTAAATATTTAATTTAATCTCTAATCGAAGCAGTCCCCGATGAAAAGTCTACATATGTGTGTGTGTGTGAATGTGCTCAAGCAAGCGTTCATCTCGAATAAAGAGCTCGAGTGGGAAACACAGCAGCATCAAACATGATAATAAAATGTAAAACGAAAGAAAAACGGCAACGAATCACCTTTAGCGTTGTTGGTGCACGGAAAGAAAGAGAGAAAGAGAGACAGGGAGAGAGAGAGAGTGAAAGAAGAAGATTGGCAGCAATGGCAGAGGGTATGCAATCGCATCGATTAAATGTCTCCCCAAAGATATTTTTACGCTATTGCCATTCCACCATCAGTGTTAGTTCCTTCAAGGAAGTTCTTTGAAATGAACACAAAAAAAAACACACACACACTCGCACACACAAATAACAAAGTAGATGTAAAGAGGCGTCGGCGGCCAAGCGAACAAAAATGGTTTTGCGCGCATACAACGTAAACGATTTGCAATCGTATTATATTTATTATAATATGTGAAGTATATTTTTGTTGTTGCGCCACTGAATGGTTAGATAGCGTACAGTTGTTGCTCTTTTGCCTCTATTTCTCTGTGTTTAAATTCGATGGCAAAACCTTCGAAATCCGTTTAATCGTATACAACATTTTATACATTGGCTTTTACATTGAGACTTCCATTCACTCTCTCTCTCTGTCTTTCTCTCTCGCTATATCTTCTGACTAACTGTTCCACCCGGTTTTATGTTCAAATATGCGGATGCGTGTGTTTTTCTTTATGAAATATTTTTACTACCGATGAGTCGGATGTTGAAATGCCTTAGCCATAGAGAATCGGAATATTTTTCGCACGCGTGTAAAAATGGCTTAACGACTGAAAATGATGTTTGCATATGTGTGTGTGCGCGCGTTGAGCGTATGTGTTTGTAATGGAATTGAGAAGAGAAGAGAAGAGAAGAGAAGAGACTAACGGTTGTTCAGATATAAACCGGCCCAAAATGTCTGTCGAAATGATTTTAACGAGTTTTCGCAGAGTGCTAGTTGCCATTCTTTGCATTTTCAGTAGCACGCTTTCAATACATTTATTTTTCTTCTCACTTTCCATTGAACTGTACGAATTGTGTTTGTCTTTTGTTTCGTTAGCATTAACATCTTCAGTGGCATACAATTTACATATACATTTTACTGTTTATCGAGAATGAGAGGCGAGCAGAAGCAAGAGAGGAACAAAAAAAAGGAGTCGAATAGAAAAATCTCCGGTTGTTTTGCATGCAGATTCATTCATTGAGTGAATGTATATATGGTTTGTATCAGGCCATGCGTAAATTTATCCTTGTTAACTCTGTACCATGGCCAGATAGACAGTGAAACGAACATTTTCCATGTGTAGCAAAAAAAAAAAGTACGACACAACAACGAATTATTGCATAAATACATTGAATCGACTTTCGCATATTCAGTATGTGGCCTCAATAACATTCAAAAGACTTGTGCTCTCTTGCCTTCGGTTGTGTCATTCTTTTCCTTTATTTTCTCTGTGTGTCTCTCTCTCTCTTTCTCCCCTCGTCGCCCCCCAACACCTCTTTGTACCCTCTCTCCCTCTATACGCTACATTGGTCGAAATTTATTACACACACGTTCATATTTCACCCAAACGATGCTTCCGCTAACAAAAATCCAAGCGTCTTGAACGATACCAAATATAAATAGCACACGGGGTATAGCTAGCGAAATGTGCAACAAAATTACAAACAGCCAATGTATTTGGTGTCCCATTGGTGTCGTTATCATCTCTTTTACTGTTTTATTCATTTTCTTATACACTCACACACACGAATTATGCGCCACTCGTTCACGCTTCGCAATTTCGAACTGTGAGCAAAGATCACGGGTAAATGTGTGCAAAAATTGACCCTTTTTTTTTCTTTTAGCTACACACACACATTTCACGGGAAGAGAAGACGAATCAACGGTTAAATATCCCACCATTTTCACAAACGGCAACCAACATGCTCAGTATTGTTCACACACACACACACACACGAATAGAATATACCCGGATAACCCCCGAGAAAAATGTCTACACATTGATTTATTTTGGCGCTAGCCAAAATGAATGAGCTACAAGTAGACGACACTAAGGTGAACACATGACACAACACCTAATAAAATAGACTCAACCCGCACCCGCACACCCGCACACCCGCTCAGCGCTCACATATTTACAAATTACGCATTTTCCAACCGGAAAATATTGATATTGGGGACGAATTTTTATTCGGCTGCCATTCAATGGTGTTTTCAAGCGTAAATCGTTTAAAATGAAATTTATCTGCCAGGAAAAAACAAACAGTGACACTTTTCCAACGGATGCAGTGGTTTTCAGTGACAAATTTCGCAATGCTAACATAAAAACATCTAAATCTTGTGGCAAAAAATCGCAAATCGTGCTGAAGTTTTGGGGATTTTTTCTATTGGAAGAACTGGATTCGACATTCATTCAATATTGAAATGAAGTTCCTGCACAAATTTCACATTATTTGGGAGAGTGGCGAAAATTCAAAGGAAAGTCATTTGCCAGTGATGACCTAGGGAGGAGGGGGAGAGAATTGTCCTTCAATTACACAATTGATGATGCTTTTGTGCCATATTTAGGACTTCAGCTCAAAAGTCCATTCTACTTAGTGTTAGTTCCCTCTCAGGAAGCATATATCGGAGTGAGGAACAAATGACTTGAATCGACTCCAGGGACTCCCCTGGCAGGGAGGACTGATCCAGAGACCTCCCCTCAGCTCCCGCCTATTATTTGGCCGGTTTTTTTTTCGAAATCAGTTAAAAATCACCAATTTGTTTGATAAAATCCACTTAAAATCACTGCATTGTCTCCAGATACCATCAATTGATGTTCAAAATCGTCGAATCTTACTGCAAAATTTCGTTCATTTTTCTCAATATATGTTGTCTTCTTTCTTCAATGACCGTGACTCGTACATTTTATGTGAGTTTTCAATGTAACAAATTCAGCACGTCGAAAATCAAATTGATTTCACTTGAATTGACAATCAATTTTAAATAGCGACGTGCTAAATTTTCTTCCAATTGAACATTGGATGTTTGTGTTTAAACGTGATTTTGTGTTGTTTTTCTCGCAAACTTTTGGGCGATTTATTGGTGAAATTGTGTCAATAGATTTTGGATTGTTGTTTTGTTGATGATGTCTGATAAAATTTTCGAAATTCGATTCGGCAGAAGAAATTGAGAAAAATTGGTTTTTGTTGTATATTCAGATCGAATTTCAAGGCTTTCATTCAACCATAAATACTAATTAAACCATCAATTATTCGCAGTTCGTAGTGTAGATTTGCGTTTTGTGTGTGTGCGTCACGCATTTAACGACGATACTGACGAAAGCAGCCAAAACTGATGGCAGCGGCTACAGCGTATATTTTTCGCATGCTATATCATTATTTATTAATGCGACCAATAGAATGAGTCGCCAATGGCAGCCAACAGCAGCCATCCAGCCAGCAGCAGCAGCATAAATGGATCACATGAATAGTAGATTAACATGTAAAATTGATTATCTGTGGATTATGGCAGATTAGGTAGATGTTCAGTTTCGATGGTAGCAATATTAGATATAAGGCTTAGGCTTCTCTCACTCTTTCTTTCTAGCTCTAGCTGATGCTAGAGAACAAAATTCGAGGAAATTCGTTGTGCCGATGGCGCGTTATCAGAACGAGCAAGACTTGAGTTTAATCACAATGAGTGACATCGGATAAAGAATTGTGTGTGTGTTTTTTCGTTTCTGTTGTTGTTGTTGGTCCTTTTTGCTCGCATTTGCACATCCTGCTGAAACACAAAATGAAGTTTTATTTCGGTACTTTGTCATTTTGTGCCTCTCTCTATTCCTTGTGCTCAGCTATTCGTTTTCTCTAATGGTTGGTGTTTCTTGGTGCTCGAAATGCGAAAATCCACACCAAACAAAAAAATTGTTCCACTTGTAATTCGAACGCATTATTGTTGGCCTGAGAGGCTGGGTGCTAAACGCACTTCCTTTTGTGCACAAACCAAAAAAAAAAAACACACACACACACACCCGTACCATAATGAATCATGTCACACTGAATTGTTAATCGCATGGACAAAACAAATGCACGCAACATATTTGGCCAATAAAAGTGCGAGCAAAACGATGTGTGACGATTTTGGGTGATGACCTCCTAATTCTCTGTATTCTTCCCCGAATCGGAGTTTTTGGGCCATTGCGAAAATTGGTGTTGCGTGCATCCATCGGTCAGTGAGCCGCTAATGTGAAAATTGATTAGATTTTTCCGAATCAAATGGCAATTGCAATAAATTTTAAGAGACAATACAAATAAAAATTAACCGTTTGTAACCGGATTTTAACGGAAATGTCTGTGATGTGATTAAAAATCACGGTCCATGGTGAACGAATGAAAGAGTTTATCACTTTGCCATCGGTTCAACTGTTGTTTGGGCGGCGCACATATAATTGAACAACATTGACATTCGACGGGTTTGGGAACGTCTTGAATATATCATTTCGCGAGATTTGACTTATTTATTGACATCAATTTAGTGAATAGCTTTTATGAGCTGATTTTATGGAATGAAGCTTCATATAATATGCTTTCATATGAAGCGTCATATATGAAGCCAAAAAAAACAAAAATAGGCAACAATCATGAGAATACTTAGCGAAGCGGAATGGCTGTGATCCGAAATAACAAGCATTTTATGTGCCGTTATGAAAATGAACTTTCACCATCACCGAGCACACACACGATGAGCTGTCTTCAAGCGCAAGAAATGTTGTTAATTAGTTGATATTTAATGTACGGGTGAACGAAAATAGCTGGCATTGCATGATACATTCTTTTTTCTTTCGACTTTTCGTCGTTGTTTTTTTTTTGCTTCTTTTCATTAGCAGAGCAACACAAAATGATGACTTTTCATTCGGGGGGTTTTCGTTCGCAACGCACATACATAACGCAATTTATGCATTTGCGACTATCTTGTGTTTTCCGCTTTGATGCTGACTGTTTTTGGTATTTGCCGAAAAACCATGAACACCATTCTTCCTCGCCTTTTATTCAGCTCGAATTGATCGCTTGACAATATTTCATGCATCGTTGACGGTTCACATGGGCGCATTTAGGCGTAACAAAGCAACACTGTAAACGAAACACACACACACACGCACAGCAGCGTTCAAGAAATTTATGCTTGCTACTAAGCCTATTTCATACTCTCTCTCTCTCTCTCTCTCTCTCTCTCTCTCTCTCTCTCTCTCTCTCTCTCTCTCTCTCTCTCTCTCTCTCTCTCTCTCTCTCTCTCTCTCTCTCTCTCTCTGTGTGTGTGTGTGTCTCTTCGTCTATCTCGACCCTTCGAAACCCCTCTGGTTTCATTCGCTTACGACGTGCACATACAAATTGAAATGATTTTATTATCACAACGCAAATTAATACACACACAAGCATTTTGGGGCTATAAGCTAACGGCAAGCAAAATGAAGAAAGCATTTATTATCGAAATGAAAATGAGAAGCGAAAGAGATGGGGGTGAACACTGAACAGCGAAACGAATGAAGACAGTTATCATGTTTCAAGTGCATATGATACTGAATATTATATCAGAATCGATGGATCGACGGATTTTACCCCCAAAAAAAAATTAAGATGATGTACCAAAAGTCACAACATTTCAATGTTGCGTCACGATGTTACCATAATGTTGATGTTGTACAAACCCATTCCTCCCAGAAACCGAACTGGTCCGCCTTTTCATAAAAATTGATGAATTTGAATTACACACAACTGACTTGAATACGCGATTGCTTGAAACACAAACAATCAACGCAATGGCAAGATAGATATTCATTCATTCAATGTGAATGTGTGACGTGACATAATAACGCATCAAATTACACGGTTTATGTAATTAAAAACACTCTGTTCGATAATCCGGTGAAGCGCTTGCAGCTCTGTCACGTTCGCATCATTCAACACATTTGGTTAAGAGGATGAGGATCAATGTCTTTACTCGGTTGAATTCCGGTGAAGTGAATTGAACCAAGAAATCTGACTAAATTGGATCGCTTTTAGAGGCGAATTTTTGTTGTTGCGATTCATGTGTTTTAATTGCTGCACACCGGATTTGCACCGTGTAGTGTGCATTGTGCACACTGTGCAGTCCACATACACACTTAGTTTTACTAACAACATACAAAGGGGAAAAAAATCTTGCATTTTTTCCAGAAATAGAGTGTTTTATTTTCATTTTCAGTCTCTTGCTATATTTAGCATCTAATTGGAATTTGTAACTGACTGTTACTAAGCGACGCAGTTCTCATGGCGATACAGCGGCGAAGTATCATGCTTTAAAATCTATGTTTGATCTAAGCAACGAAGCGTTTGAATCATTTTTTGTTTGTTGTTGAATTTTACAAGGGATAAACATAATTGAAAACGTACAGGAACTAGTAATTTCTAGCAAACCCCGGCTACAATGACAGCTCGGCAACACATTTGACCCAAATTTGTGTCACTTGCCAATTTTTTGTCCCAAATTTGTGCCAATTGCCAAAGTTTAAGTTGTGTTTCTGTTAATTTCGTCGGCAACCGCATGGAGGCGCTGGCAATCAATTTTATCTGTCGCCGAGCTTTGCTTTCTAGTGTATTCTAGAGGCTTGGTTGTATGGATCAGGGAGGGGGCTATCGCTAGCCGTAGGGTTATCAATGATAACTTATCATACCGTTGCGTGTGTCGCGTAGGTCATAGACCTCTTGCAATTCTAGAGGCTTATTAGCACAAAAAACTTGTTTCGTTCATAAAGAGTAAAACTCGTTTCGTATCAATGCATTTCTTAAGAAACTTTTCCCGATTGGTTGTCAAGTAGGTGATTCTCAAGAAAGGGAGGGGTGTTAATTTGGTCAACAGAAAAAGTTGAAAAAGTTCATCACGACTGGCTAAATATATTGTCTTTCTTGAAATACTAAAAATAGCACAATATTTACCGTTTATTTTCAAAACTAATGGGCATTATCTAATGAGACTTATCTAATGAGCGTAGAGCAAATCAACGAATGGAAGTTCATAAAAATTGTTTGTTCAAACTGTTGTTTGTTGACAGTTTTACGCATTGAAAAACCTAGTAGAAATCAATGATACATTTGTCTCACTCCTTGGAATTGTTCCATTTAGATGAACTTCTCTTGTTATTACTCATTGCTCATAGAACAAACGAATCAACTGACGTCCACTGTAATAAACATTCATTGAATTCACTTGATAAACACTGGAATTAAATGGCATTCTTCCAAGGTGTCAAATTTTACGAGTGAATCTCGAAATTTGAATATCAAACTAATCATCTCAGTCATTCTTTGTGAGTCAGTTAAGATGTTGTGCTTGCAAACATAAACGTCCCCCCCCTTATGTATTTTATGCAAACAGTTTGACTCTTTTGCGTCACAGTACGGAAGCTGTGAAAGTTGATCCAAAATTTAATAAACACACAGTTCAGTGATACGTCATTTATTAAAAGCAAACAATATTCATTTTACAAGAAAGGACAATCAAAGGTAACACAATACATAATGAACACTTAACGAACCAGCTCTGCAGATAGCTTCTGGGGCATATTGTGTTCGTCCAAAAAAATCACTCCATTTACCAACATGTCAAAATAGTACACAAATGTGGAAAAATCATCCCATTGGATCGTCTTCGTCTATGTAGCATCAAAACATCATGCTAGTAGCATGTAGTCCCAGGGCATGTAGCATATCCAAAATGGTCTTGTCTCAAATACTGTCTCATATAGCAGACAAAAAATAAAACATTAAAACGAACGCACAAAGCGATTAGTCCTCAAAGAGCTATATTCCGGATACATCAAAAGCACACGGAAAAAAACAGCTGTTCAAGAGGTAATAGTTAAAATGATATCGTCTTCAAAACACTGTCTCTTGGACAATTCATCAAGGTTTTGTGATTCGTTCATCAAGAGACGTAAAAAAAATGTGAGTGAAAGCGATGGAAACAGAATCTAGAAAAGAATACGTGTAATTTTTAAATCGCATCATGTTATAGAAGTACAAAGCACACACACACACACATGTGCCATTTTCCACTTTCCTGATTCTATTTTTAAATAGTAACACATTTCATATTTCTTCAATTTTTATAAGCTGCTCGTCAAGTGCTTTTACCATTTATAAAAGAGAAATAATAAAGAATACAAAGTGGATTCTTTGAAATGTATTCTCTCTTTCAATATTAAATTTCCTTTACCAAAAACCATTCACAAACGATCACATCACAGTAAAAAAGCAAAATAATAATAATAAAAGAAAGAAACTATTTGATGTGCGTGCAAGACATTCGACCTTTTCATTCGTGCAAATAAATTGACTGTCGTTCAACGTAAAAATTGCACAATGCAATGAATGCTTTATAACTTTGAATGTTGTCTTCTTCTGCAATAACAAACAATACACCAGCAACAACAACAAAAATATTGCTAAAGATGACGCCAAGGAACAAAAAAAGAAAAACAAAAACACTGAAAAGAATAAAAACTTTGAAACCTGTCCCAAGTGTCGTATGTTAAAAACTGGGCTCTCATGTCACACATCCAGTGTCGAATCGACAATTTACCGTAAAAGAATTCGTGTGATTTCAATAAAACACGTATTTTGCAATCCTTTTTTTTTTTTAAATGCGTGTGTATCACCGACTTTCGTTTATGTGCGATTTCTTTCTGTTTTCTTTTTTATTGCAATTCGTTCATTCTTTTATGTTGCAAAACTTTTCTCACTCTCACATCGATACGCCACCGTCTCGAAAGTTAAATAGAAAATAGGCAAGATGTTGTACACATCGTTGTGTCTAAAAATGAATGTGCGTTTCTATGGTTGCGTTCTTCGGGTGTGTATGTGCTGTGCCAGCCAGTATCTCTTCGGCATGTCTGTAAAGTAGTCTGTCCATGGTTGTCTGATGTTGTTAAGCGAAATTTATTGAAATTGCATGCCATTTACACATGGAGTTCTATTCCCTTTTCTTCTTTTTGTAATTTGAGGGTAATAAAGAGGCGAGGAGGAGGGAGAGCGGGAGAGTGGGGGAGAGAGAGAGAGAGAAAGAAAGAGAGAGAGAGAGAGAGAGAGAGAGAGAGAGAGAGAGAAAGAAAGATAGAGAAAAAAAAATGAGAAATCAAAAAGATGGTTCAAATCAAAACACGTATTTCGCGTCACAATAAAATCTAATGCTAACGATGAAATGCAAACGAATTGAGGGATGATTGTGAACACACACACACACACAAACACATAAAAAAAACCATACATTCGAGTTGTGCAATGTGTAGACATATTTGCAAAATTGCTGATGGAATTTGGTTCGCTGTGTGGAAAATGCAGGCCACACAAACAAAAGAAGGGTGATCCGCTTCGTACATGTGACACCGTCTGCCTTCATTTCGATGAATTGGTTCGAAGAGTATATAAATTGAGTTTAAAACGCTTTCAAGTTCGATACAAAAAAAAAACCGATTTCAACCATACGCTTGCTTTGTCTACGGTACTGTTGTGTCACAGTGTGAGGACTTGGACAACTGGACATTGTCTAGCACTCCAATTTACCTCATTAAATTTGAATAATCCGCGTTGAATTTCAATTGTGTTCAGGCCCGTGTAAGTGTGAGTGTGTGTGCTTGACGTGGTCATCTTTCGAATGCAAATGATGAGAATGTGAAGGATTTAGCAGGCATCACACACACACACAGCGGGTAGATTTTATCTCATTTATATGTAGCAATTCACATCGAATATCATGTCATATCATTTTAATTGAAAGGAATACAATATGAGACAGGATATGAAACACGGCAACTGAAACCTGGGTAGCTTATTCGGGTTTGCCATTGATGCACCTGGGTTAATGCTGTAGCAACAGACGGCTCAACAGTATTTGGTTGCCATATTCTATTCGAAAAAGAACATGTTTTCACAGTGCACAAATAACAATAATTGGTGCCAACGTTGAAACATCGTGTTAGATGCAACACCAGCATCACCTCAAGGGGAAAATAATTTCTATCACAATTGAAATGTATGGAAAAACAGAAAAGTAGTGGAAAAAATGGAAACAAATCAAGGAAAATGAACACAATTTTCTTCATTGTTGACGATTTTTTTTGGATTTTCTTGGATTTTCTTCAATTTTTCATCAATTTCCCTCGATTTTCCTCGATTTTCCTCGATTTTCCTCGATTTTTTAAAAATATTTCTTCAATTGTAATGAAAGTGATTTCCCCCCTAGCATGAGCTACACACGATGCAGCAACAACAAAACCAGCACCAAGAAAACACTTAATATATCGAATGTGAACAACAATGGCCATTGTTGTTGACAATTTTAGACCCGTTCTAATTTTCTAATTTAGTCACAAGCACCTGGTAAAATCACGGCCATGCACCATCCACCATGCTATACAGGTGTACACTGTACACAATGTGCATTTTAAATGGGTCGGTCGTTATTTTGCATCATAATCTCAAATCTACACTGAATTGCCTACACTTTGTTTTGAAACAATTGAAAAAACAAGAGTGTGCGCGCCTCATTAAAATGTTCGAGCTTCTTTTTTTTGAACACAATGTGTTTCCTTCAATTTTCAGTTGATTGTTATCATTTTCATGGCGAACAAGCAAAAAAAAAAATGCGATTCCAAATCATCATCGAAGTAATGGGACGCGACATGCTGATGAGAAATCTGCATTTGTTTTTGTTGTTGTTGTTGTGCTTCACTTGTACATTTAGCTTGGGCTCGTTTCATTAAAAAACATAATGCGAATGAGTGGCAATTGGAAGTGTGCGTGTGCGTGTCCCGTCTGCAAAATGAATGAAAATGGCCGCGTGTTGAAGCATTTTGTAAATTAAGTTAATTATGAAAACACATGTTTCGTGAATGTCGTTCAACTCGTCGAATCATTGTAACAAATTATATTCTAACGAGATGCACTTGCTACACTCAGTTTTCTGGGTTCTTTTGTTGTTGTTGTTGACATTTTCGTCGTCGTTGCCGCAAACAACTCTTTTTTTATTTCACTTTTTGCCACCGTATGAACTATGAAAACGCGCACACATCAACCACACAAATTATAAAATAACACTTGAAACGACAGAGAGAGAAAGAGTTGCTCGTTGTGCCCGTTTGATAATACCAAATAGATTGTTATTATTTCGTTTGCATGCACTTCAACGCCTCAACACGACACACACACACACACACATACACACACACACATCTACGGCCCGTTATGGCAACAAGAATGAGGCACCAGATAAAAACAACAACAGCAAAAATTTACATCAAGTGTTTGCCTTTTCAGTAGATAACATTTGCTGGTAACAACAAACGACGTAACGATGATATGCATTCACATAGTCATTAACAATGTGTGCAAATTGTAAAGTTTTCACTTTATATTTTGTGCTTTGCCCCGTTCAAAATCCACGCTCTTCTTCTAACTTTCATGCAGAGTGTACCGCGCTCCTTCGAAACGACAATAACATTCAAAAAAACTAAAACGAATCGCACACCATTTCAAACGGAAAATGCGCACCCAAAGTATTCCAGTTTATCCGTTTCATATGTTAACTGTCAACTTCAATGTTTCTTCAGGTGTCTTTTTGTTCCGTCTTTCTCTCTCTCTCTCTCTCTCTCTCTCTCTCTCTCTCTCTCTCTCTCTTTCTGTCTGTCTCTGTCTCTCTCTTTCTGTCTCTTGGAAATTTGCTCTTGCGATCAGATTAAAGTCTTTAAGTTTAACACACTGCGATGTGGGAAATCTAGGTCACAATATGGGTTTTTTTTCTTCCCCCGGTTGTGTATGCGTTTGTTGCATAACTCTCTACTTGAATCTGTCCTCTGCACAACAAAATTCATTCTCTTAAAGTAAATAAATGCGCCACATTTTCGCTCAAGCACCCAACACATTCTCGTTGCGCTACGTTCAAATGCTGGCTTTTCAAAAAAACGGGAGAAAGATTCATGGATGCACTTTGCATTTTGAATTTTTGAACGTTAGAACGGCATACAGACTTTTTCACTCTCTATTGTTACTGTTACGGAGTTTCAAACCAAAAAATTCTTACTTCAAATAATTTAGTTTTCACCAGCTCACTTTGTTTTCCAGTAAATGCTATACAAAATGCAGCTCTTTACAATGAAAATCATTTTGATGAGAAACATATTTTAATGGCATTGTTTGGCAACGGATAAGTCAGATTAAACGGGTGTCTGTTATGGAGCAAGTGGTTCGGGGCTAGTCATTGCACCCACGGGTGTGAGTAGAGTCGAATTTGAGTCGATTCGAGTGAGCAGTCGACCTTTTGTCAATGAGTTGAGTCGAGTCCACCTTCAACTCGCTTATGAATCGCTCACTCACTCCAAACTCAACTCGAAGTGAGCAAGTCAACGATTAGTTGTTGAATTTGAAGAATATTCGCAGTTTAAATAAAACATTTTAAATCTAGATGAGGATGTCCATAATTAAATCAGTTCATTTTTTTCTTTCACTAAAATAACTGGGTGCCGGCATTCGATTTGAAACACCCTGTACGGTTGCTGAAAATACAAAGTTCAAACAATAGCCAGGTCGTTTCCAAGTAAAAATACCTACTTCGAATGCTTTGATTGTACGCCATTGAATGACGTTAAGTAAGTAAGATTTCAAATAAATTGTTCTGATCACTGTGGACGGTAGTCCACGCGAGTGACGCAAGCAACTACTATGCATGCATATTAGTGCAATGTCACAAGCCTATATATACACGCAATTTCGAACTTTTAAACCATATTACCGATCAGAATGAACTGAGTATCATTGGAAAGGTCTCGAAAAGTAGAGGCGAAAAATGTATAAAAACTTGAAATTTGACCTCCCATGACCCCTGATATGGAGGTTTGAAAAATTGACCAAAATTTCAGTTTTTCCACCATAAAGGATCGAAAACTTATCTTAATCTTTTGTAATACGCTTTATTTCGACCCGATCAAAAGTTATGTTATTATCAAAATTTTACCCCCACCCCCCCTAAAATCATGAAAAGGGGCGTTTGTTTGTCACTTTGTACCTGTGAGATATTTCAACGATATTCGCTGGAGATATTGGGATTGAAAAACTAAGAATTTTTTGTTCTACAACTTTTCGATCTGGTTACCCCTATGACCAGGGGAGGTCTTTAAACTTGAAAAACTACCCCCCCTCCCAACTGCCACTGTGCCCAAACCACTAAATGTACAGAAACGGCATGGGTATCATTTGAAAGGTATTGAGGTCAACTTT
Organism: Aphidoletes aphidimyza; assembly: GCA_030463065.1. Taxonomy (NCBI): domain Eukaryota; kingdom Metazoa; phylum Arthropoda; class Insecta; order Diptera; family Cecidomyiidae; genus Aphidoletes; species Aphidoletes aphidimyza. Next base: position 41,872,105 of record CM059999.1, read on the forward strand.
CAAACTGCATTCAAACAATTTGAAAAAAATATCCTAATTGAGAAGTTTTCAGCCAAAAACTGAAAAGTTGCATATCGGTCCGACACAAATTTGAAATTTTCTCGAAAAAACTCCCAACGATTTTTTTCATAATTTCCACGATTCTAGCGTAAATATGTGTGAAACATGGTGCATATGCGTTATATCTGGGAAAATTCGTTTTTTCGAGATATTTCGGTTTGAAGTGAAAAAACACCTTAAAATTGACCAAAAATGCCGTTTTTAATCCGAAAACATGATAAATAACGCCAAAAATATAATTTAATTGTGATTATAGTATACTCTGACTCAAAGGAGACAATAGTTCTTCAGATGTCAATGCTCTAAAATGTCTACTTTTCACGATTTTGAGTTCAAAAGCTAAAAAACCACACAAAAATCGAACAAAAATCAATTTTTCACTTCATAACATGAGAACTACCGCAAAAAAATGTCATACAATACAATTACAAACGTATGGAGAAGATTGTGTAATGATTGTAATCGTGCATTTCGGAAAAAGAACATTAACTCCTTGACTGAAATTTCACAAAATACTAAAAAAAATCTCAATACAAAATGATTGATATCAAACAAAAAACCACTTGGCGCGGTAAATACTCGTGCCGCAAGCAAAATCGGTACAAAAACTTACTGATATCAATTTTGTGACGCGGCTAGCGAGTTACTTTCATTTTTTCGATTTTAAAATATAATGTGTAAAAGACCTGTGTATGCTACATTTGCCACAAGTCTTTTCTCCATTGAAATTTCTAGGCAAAAGTGAATCGATTAAAATGAAAATAACTCGCTAGCCGCGTCACAAAATTGATATCAGTAAGTTTTTGTACCGATTTTGCTTGCGGCACGAGTATTTACCGCGCCAAGTGGTTTTTTGTTTGATTTAAAGTACTCTACAATTGTTTAAAATATTTACCGTTTTCATCTAGCCAAAAAGCTTTGTAGAAAGCAGAGAAAAATCGACAACGAAAATGGAATTATTCGTCTTAGTCGGTCTTACTTGCATGCAAGACATTAAATCGCATAAATAAATAAATCAAATTGTATTTGCAGTACAAAAATTGATCCATTTTCATTCCTCAACCGCAACTGAATCAGTTGAATGTTTAAAAAAAAAAGTTGAATTTCAACAAACACCATGGAATCACCAGCACTACAATGAAAGGATTTCCTCACATTTTGTGAAATTTCGGTTGAAATTTACTATTCCAGAAATGTGCATCGATCGAGGCCAGTGTTCAGTAGCTTTTCAACGCTATTGCATTTATTTAAATCATTTTTCAACAGCGAACATTACTTCGATTAAAATATCGTTTTAAATTACTTAATATTTGAATTACGTTAATTGAATGCGTAAAAGTGAAATAGAAAGTTAAAAGGATTCGCGTCTGTTGACGCAATAAAGTTCGTCGAGTAGGTGTTTCAATCTCGTTTTGGCTGTGCATATATTTTTGGGCGGAAAATTGGGCAAAAATTAATTTCATAAATCGGTTAAGCACCAACGGCTTTCATGTTTCCAGTGCTCAAAGGAGGTCTATTTAAAAATTCAAAGTGAATTTTGTGTGTTATTCTTCAAACGCTTAAATGAAAACGACTTAAAATTCAAATCAAAGCACATTTTGGCTCTTTTTTTTCCGCCCCAGTTTCTCACTCATTTCAATATTATACTCAGTTTCGTTTATTTACTTCGGTACTTTTAATGGGCTATAATCAGCATCCATTAATAATATCAACACACCAAAAGTGGATTGAACAAATAACATCGAACATGATGGGCTACTTCATTTACTTGATTCATTGCCGTTTGAACAAAAAAAAACATCCAGAAATATCCCAGAGACCATGAACCAAACAGTTCAAGTATCTAATTTGAATGAAATTTGAGGAAAACAGTTCATTTGCTGGATGAACATCTTGCTCAGCTTCAGTGTGGGCGACATTGTATCGTATGACATGACACATTATTTGCACAAATTCTGTTGGCCTTTTTAGTCCCCTTTCCATTCGTTTCTCCCCTTCTCCCGTGTTCACCTTATCCATCCGTTTCAATCGTTATCGATGTTAACATTTATTTTTCTGTGTCATTTCTCTGGTATATTTAAAGTGATGATTTAAGTGGAAATGATGTTTATCGTTGTTATGTTTACGTCAATCAAATCGGCACTTGTCGAATATGGTTGGGAATTTATTGAAATGTCAAAATGTGATTGTTTGAGTTTACGATACTTGATTGGTAAATGCCTTTCGATGGTTTTCACCCTTCCCTGTCTTCTCCCCCCCGCGCTCTCAATCTCCACCTCTCTCGCTCCCTGTAGCTGTGCGTATATTCGTGTATTTCCTGTTGGGTTCGATGAATTGATTTATGTTTGATGTATAAAATGACAATGTGTCTAAACAAATGACGTCAATCGATGGATCAATACAGGTGTGTTTGGCATAACCTTTTCACATCATCATAATAATCATCTCAAATGGATTTCAAACGTAACACATCTGCTGTCGATCTCTCTATATCCATATCCATGCCATGTGTATACACATTTCGATAGACAGCTGGATTAAATGTCTTCTCTCTTCTTCCCACTCACTTTCTCTCTCTCCCTCTCTCTCTCTCTTCCTCTCTCTCTCTCTTCCCCCCTCTCTCTCTCTCTCTCTCTTTCTCTCTCTCTCTCTCGGAAACAGATTCAAATAAACACAGGAGCACCGATATGTGCGAATGATTTAGTTGTAAATGTGATGCCAAAATGAAATAACGAACCCAATAATAAAAGCAATTTCAAGTCCGGGTGTTGTCATCGAGTGATGGATTGGTTGAATTTGGCTGCAATCAAACACACTGCATAATCAAACTCCCCTCTAATGGAAGAGGTGCCTCACCGGATTGGGGAGGTAGTATGAGAATGGTTTACAAAACTTGGCCTGTTATCGCATCAAATATCACATCACAATTTTAAATGGATTATGTTGAGATTTATTTAAAGGCATTCGAAGGCGGGGTAACTTGAGATGGTCATCTCACCTCTTGGAAAATGGTCATTCGGTGACGAAGAGTCCATATATGCAATTTTGTGCACGTCTTTCATCCACTTTGGCATCCAATTAACCTTTTATTACACAAACGCTTATAACCTCACATGAACTTTTCTTTTGTTCCGTTCCGTTTATACGCTCGCTTGGCTCTCACTCACTCACTTACTCGTTGGAGCTCCGGGTTCATTCGTTCCAGGTGCTCTATAACAACAGATCAAGAAGCATATTAAAGAATTTGTGTTCATTAAATGCTCACCAAGGCGACACCAAGTGCCGTTTTTCTTTCAAGTATTGCGCATAGCAATTTAATGCTTAGTGCAAAAATGTTATCTTGAACTCTCCACTCGGCCACTATGTAAGCAGCAAGTCATTTCAAAAGTCATTAAACAATACGATATACGTGTGTGTTGTTGTTGTTGTTGTTGTTGCTATTCTTTGCACCATATCTCATGCGAATCAAAGAGGAAGAGATAGAGAGAGAGAGAGAGATAGAGAGAGAAAGGAAAGAGACACTTCTGCTCTTTACTTCAATTTCAACAACGACAAATGAAATTCGATGCATACAATAACAGCAGCAGCACATGCCTCAACCATACTAAAAAGCATTGAGTGGACGCTCAGCATAGACGCTCGTCCAAAGGCCATTACGATCGATTTATATTTAAAAGCATTTAGCTGCATTTGGTGTGCTTGATTCCAAACGATTATTATCGATATTGTTATTGTCTATCCCATTGACATTGTTTTACATCGATACGTGTGCATCGTGTTTGTGTATTGTTGATTGGATTTTTGCGATGGCAATGCAATCAAATTACATGAACGACCAACTAAACTGATGCTGGTTTGGGGCAAAACACCATCCCAGCCCCCCCGCCATCGCCCCAAACCTTTCTCTCTTCAGTTTCTTTCCGTTAATTTGTAATTTGATAAGTCACACACGCTGTTTGTTTTGTCGCATTTTCAACACCGTCAAAGCTATAATTCGAATCCAATGTGTATTATTATCCATATCGTGTATGGATGAATTCAAAACGGTCATACATGTTCAAGTGGACAACCAGTCATTCATATCGATCATGAAACAAAATAATACACTCTTTTGTCGAAAAAACACATTAAATATTTATCGGTAATTGGTGTTTTGTGTGGGATTGTGTCAACAGCTATTTAACTCATTTGAAAACAAACTGTTGAATTCTCCACTTTTTAATGTTTAATTCGGTAATTTTTTTTTTTTCATTTTTTCCCGATTTTTCCACTTTTCATTTGAGTTTTTGATTGTAATCAAACTAATGAAACATTTACAAATGAAAATCCATGCATGAAATCTCTTTCAAGTGGAATTCAATTGTCATGATATTTGGTATCAAGTTGTTAAAAAAAAATGTGTTTTTTTTTTCAAGTCGCAAGAAACGTGAAAATCCTGCTCAAGCATGTGCTCCGGTTTTTTTTTTCGCAACAGGAAAGTAATACCGACGAATTTCCGCATACAGACCAAATAATGTCAGTATTTATAAATAATTCGATTTTCCCTCATAAGCCTTTGAAGTTAGAGGCTTTAACGATGAATTTTATTCGATTTCTTTATTCATATTGAAGTTTTTGGGTTGTCGGCAGTGAATATTGAACATTGAGCACAGAGCACAGAGCATTGAGTAATACTCATCGAGTTTTACAATTTGAGCACCAAATACAAAAATATCTAGCGCAGAACAGATTTAATCCCAAAATCCTCCTTGAATAAAAGAACGCAAAGCTTAAAAATAATATTCATTGGGCTATAAATGACAAATTGAACCGTCATTGACAATTGAATAAATCCGATATTTAAGATCCAAAAACGATAATGTTTATACAAAAATTGATTACTTTGGATTATGTTGATAGAGATTCGGACTTAAAAGCATAGCAGTGGACTGTTATTATTCGGGGAGGGAAGTATCCGAAACACATGCTCCTATTGCTCCAAGTCTTCTAAGGAACGTAGTCTTAATTGAGTTGAAATCATAGTGATTGTGATAAAAATTCTTTTGACCTTCAATCATCTCAGGAAGACTAAGGCATTTCTTAGGCTCCACTCCAGTTAACGGAGTCCAGTGAAACGAATCTCGAGTCGAGATTCTCAACTCTATTGGACCTTAGCACGGTCCCATTGATAAAACACATTTCCTGCATGGAACGGAAGAATAATTGATTTTCTAGTATTTTTTTTTTTTAAACAAAGAAAAGAATTGGATTCATCTCACTCAAGTAATCAGTGGCGTTGGCGTTGAATAAGTTAATGCCAAAGTTCAAATGAGTTCGCTAATAATAGAAAATCGGATTTTGCACCTCCTGCCTAGAGTCCGATGCATTGAGTTTCTTGATTTTTTATTACATTTTCTCAATTTTAGCATTACTCAATCTACTTCCTCTTCATTGAATACGGGGAAAAAAACCCAACAAATCGGAAGTAAATAGAGTAATTTCCATATATTTTTCCCTTTTATTTTGTTTAATTAACGTCTTTAATTGGCACTTCTTGTGCTCTTTCTGCCATTTCCACGGGTGGAATTTTTTTTCGCCATCGTTGTTTTTCTTTCTTTACTTCAATATTGAATTTGTTCCGTAACTTTTCCTTTGGCATATTCTCTCTTATTCTGTTCCATCTCATTTAATTTTCTTCCTGTTCATTTTGCCTTGTATTTTATTCAATTTCAATATATTTCAACATCAACATCAACAACAGCACAGAAAAGAATGTTTAATAACTTTAATTTCTTTCTTTGCGAAAATAGTTTTTCTACTTGTTTTTTTTCTCTTCTCCAACTTTTTTTATTTTGTTGAATTGATTTCGCACGGATGCGCAGATCCCTGTTCAACAGTTCAACAGTTCATAAATTGTATTTTCTTCTCTCAAAATGGTTTCGTAATTCATCAAACAATTTGCGGTCAATAATCAATAAGAATCATCAATTCATTCGTTTCCACACTCGAATCTGATCAATTTTTCAACATCATCTATCTTGTTGACGCTCATACGATGATGAATGAAATTGATTATGCTCAATGTTTTTTTTTTTGATGGAAAAACGATACACCACGCCAAAAATGACGGCCAAACTTCAACCAAACCGAAATCACAACCGAACATTTTTTTTTCTTTTGAAGAACCGTGTTGGCAGCAACCCAACCAGCCATATTAATAATATTCCCTGTTGTAAATCAGCCAGTAATTGCATGTAAAATGTTGATAGATTGTACTTTATTTATGTTGAAATACCTTCATTTGATGGCGTTGGAATATACATATAGAAAAATGCACCCGCATCCAATTCATTTTCAAGTGTATTGCATGCAAGTGTATGGTGTGGTGCTAGTTTTAAATCACTTTTGTAGAAAGTTTTGTATGCAGTTGGTTCGGGGGGTTTGGGGTTCTTTTTTTTCTCTGCTGGTGCTGGTGCTCGCTCAACACTCGCACAACAATATTGAACAAGGAAAATCTGCTTGTTTCATGACTAGTTTTTTTTACTCATTCATAAATATGGAAAAAGTTTGCCATTGTGCGCTTCGTTTCACCATCAAATGCGAATTCAAAGGAGAGAGAAAGGAAAAGATGGAGATAGATAGAGATTCAGATGGGGGTCGGATTTTTGTTTTTTGTTTTTTTTTGCTCTCTGTACACCAAAAACACTACATTTCTCACCGAAACACAGTAAATTCATAACAAATTTGTTTTGTGTGCGAGAGAGAGAGAGAGAGAGAGAGAGAGAGAGAGAGAGAAGAGGAAGCGAGGACGCAGGGACGATGGGACAAGGGGGAGGAACCAGATAGAGATAGAAACAGATAGAGGAAAAATAAATAATATGTTAAAACTGTTACATTACGTCGCACGAAAGAACAACCGGTCTGACGTGCAACGCTTCGAGAAACTGGCAAACTGAACAACGCCACAAAACTAGTAAATATTGTGCAAAAAACTTTTCCACTTAAATTTCATTGATGATTTCGTTTTCTTTCTAGCGCGAGTGCGTTACATACATTCTTTTTTTTCGTTGTTGTTGTTGTTGTTGTCTTTTTGCATCACCAGTTGAAAACAAATTACGTGCATGAACATGAAAAATCCGTAACAACAGAAAAAAAAAGTATTTCTGCTAACAGAACAAATAAAAAAAAACGGAGAATACATTATTTTTTTTTTGTAAATTTGCTTGGCGGTTTTTGCTGGAAATTGAGCAAAAAGGTATATATACGATGGTTGCTATTCGTTTAAGTGACTTCACAGCATCCAGTGCACTAGACTCTTGGAATCTTTTGTAATATGCATCGAGTCAACATTCATTTCCACAAAAGTAGATCAACACAAACAATGTTTTCTTCTCATCTTCTTCTTCTTTTGGCTTAGTTTTCTGTCTTTATTATCGTTGCATTTGCATTTAATTGGATCAAATTTTAATCTTCAAACAGTCTCACGAACAGGTTTTCATCGCCACACCAAATTACAACTCTCGAATATATTCAAAATATTCCCATTTAATAGATCTCTTATGGTATAAACTTAAACCGCAAGTTTTCCACAACACATTTTCAGATTGGTTTTTCTTGCGTTTTTTGTGTTTTTTTTTTAAATTTTTGAAGGAGAGTTTTCAGGTGTTCACCATACAATGCAAGATTAACACCAACAGTCTACGTGATAATTGGCTAGTCGGCAGCCAACAACATTTTTACATTTTGCAGGGAATACATTTTAACGATTTTTTTTTTTTCGTTCGCGCACATCGTAGTAGTGCTGTCTTGAAGTTCACAGTGTAAACTTTTTACTTAATTGACATTAAGGTGAGCTTTAATGGAATTATCAACAAACTCATTCTGATGATTTTTGGAGAAAGCGCACGTATCATTTTCCATGGAGCACATTTATAATTCATCGAATTTTATCCATAAAATATTCAATATTCAAGTCTTTATCATCACTTCTCTTCTGCTCAGCATTGTGCCAACATTGATGCCTTATTTAGTTGATGCTATGACTGGTGTGTATTTTAGCGAAAGCGGATGATGAAAGAACCGGATTAAAAACTTGTCCTTCATTTATTTATTCATTCATTCATTTCTTTTGACTTTACATGTCAGAGGAATGTTGCATGTGACAACGTGAAGAACTGAATCTTCCCATGTACAGTTGCTATATCTACGGGGTTTTTTCAGACAAAGGTAATTTTATCGCTTAAATCATTGTTTGATTTGCATTTAACATTAGTCAACCCATAAATCTATATCTTTAAGCCAATGATAAATGGCAATTTGAAAAGTTTCTCTTCATATCGGACACACTGTTGAATTGTTGATTGTTTTACCGATAAATTCTGAGTTTGAACTTTTTGTGTCATAAATTTCTGCGGACTCTTTTGAAACTTTCGGTAATTTTCAGATGAATTCAAAATTTGTGGGTGTTTCAAGGTGATTTTTTCCATCAACCCTGAAAAATAGTTTCTTTTGGTGCAGCTCAGTTAAGCCCTGAGAAATAAGATTTTTTTAGTCGATAAGAACTTTGAATGATTTCAAAATATTTTAATTTCTCTGAGAAAGAAATTTCTTTCTGTATGGCGATACCTTTTTCTTGCACTTTAACAGAGTTGACTTTTTTCGATGAACATCTGCTTACGTAGAGAGAGAGAGAGAGAGAGAGAGAGACCGGGTGAATGTATGATACACAAAATTTGGTAGTTGATAAAAAAAAATCGGTAGATAACTTTAGTTGAAGCCCAGGTGTGGCCACACATTTCAGGTAAGAAGATCTACCTTCGATTGATGGTTTCCAAACCAAATCCTTACCAAAGCCTCAAAATGGTTTACAAATCAAAAAAATCTAATATGCTAAAACTGCGCAAATTGAAAATATTACACATTCAACATGTTCAATGTTCATTCCTTAATTTCATATTCTTCCATATTCCATTTGCGAAGTACTCATAAATTATGTGAAGAGCATATATGTTAAATATGTTAAATAGATGGTCAAAATGGTCAAAATGTCCCATGAGCATTTCCATGAGCTTACATTTCTGGTGATTAATTTTCAACATTAGAAAATTGACTGCAGCATTTCATATGCAATGAATAAATCAAGTCGTCTGCTGCCTCAATTTTACAAAAAGTTTTGTTGTGTCAAAGTGTATCAGTCCTATGTGGCTTCAATAAGTAAGAACTTTTGCTTGGACTTGAGCTCGAGCCAAGCGCATCATGATTTTTTTGTTGTTGCATGGTTTTTCTTAGTTCGCTTAAGTTGACCAGATGACCAGTCTATCGAATAGCATGATTTAAAACACACACACAAAAAAACGGAAAAAAGGGTATTCAACATTTGTAATGTTCATTCTTGTTGAAGTAAAATGCTCATTGAAATCGAGGTGAATGTGTTTCGCATGGCTAAGTTCCTACACACCAACATTCCACGCATAGCACATTTGCTTGAGCTGTAGATTTTCCCGATTTGGTTGGATGCTTGGACAAAAGTCCGTTCATTGTAAACAAAAAACAATGCCACATCAAAGTGAACATCACATACATAAATTTAGGCGTGTGATGGTACAGAGTCACTCAATGGTTTTCAGTGTGAAATGGTGTTTGCACTTGGTGGTGGTTGTGCGCATACTCACCATTTGTCAGCACCGGGGCATTCTCTCCATGTTCGAAAAAAATCGCTTCGAAAACGAATGTCGTAGGCTGTAGTTGTTTGCTCTCCTCCTCCGAAAAATGTTGTTTTGAAATTGGAGCTGCAAAACCAACAGCATCACCTTACGCACTTGCCGAATGAATAGCGGTCCGAAGCGGATTACATTTCCAACCGCTGGAATGATGCGTGTGTGCGTTGCAAAAAAAATCGTTCCGGAACGATTGGGTGGTTTGTGCAAATGTCCTAGTTTCCATGGTATGGTTTACTCAGTTAGTCTTTGACCGGTGTTCCATACAGACGTTTACAGCGTTATTCGCGGTGTTATTCTGACAACCTTTTTTTGAAATACACACACTGTGTGTGTATGGTTTGTTTCGCAACCAAACAAACAAGAAAAATCACTTTGCATTCCAGTGATCTGAGGTAAAAAAAAAAAAAAATATCTCATACACATGGACTAACAACCACCACCTGCAAACTGATGCTAAACCACGTTTTATCCCAACGTGATGCTGAAAAAAAATTGTTTGACAAAATTTTTGAGATTTGACTTGTTTTTCGTAGATACAAAATAAATTCAAGAAAACGACTGTGGCTCGACATTGAACAAACATACGAAGATTTTTTTGTTGTTTGTTTTCGAAAAAAAAAGTTTTCCATTGACCAACAAAAGATAACAATAAAAGCTGAATAATTTGTGTGTGTTGTTGCTGGGCCAACACAAAAATCAACATTTCAATGCTAAAACTAGAGCTCAATGTGCTGTTGGTTTTTTATCTCTTGTTAGTGTATTTTGGTTTGGTGTAACAACAATTCGAAGTGAATTTTTTATGAGTGGAAACAAAAATTGTGTGTTGTTATTTGTTGGCCAAATCATTGTTCACTCTGAAAATGACATAATTTTCGGAATATGAGAGCAAAAAGTGGCGGCACACAAATAAATGGGCTTGATACAAAACGATGAAATGATTATACGAATTCGATGTTAGATGAAAATGCTTTTAAGCGTGTACTCATAGTCAGTCAATACATCGTTAAGACTCGTACTGTGCATGTGAACTATTTGAGTTGGTTGATTCGTCTCTGCCTGAACAGAAATATTCCAATATTGAATATCCGTTAGTAGTGAAAATGTGTTTGTTTTCAATGTTAGTGTCTCAATTGATGCTTTCTATTTAACACATACAGCCCCCAAAAAAATCGTCCATTCCTCTCATCATCACACACTCTTCTAATGGCATGCACGAACTTGTGAACAAATCAACAAAACGGACACAAAGAAAACCGAAAACTGCCAAAAAACTAAACTAAATAAATTATGATAAAAGACAACATGAATGTGCTGTGTGACTAAATGTATGACCGAAAAAATAAACACCAAAATCGAAGAAACCCAGTACTACAACAGTATTCAATGTGAATATATCAAAAGTTATGAGCCAAAGTAAAATACACCAAACCAGTAACGGCAAATGCGAAAAAACTGAATTTTTGCGGCTCGAAATAACGAAGTGGCGCTAGAGTGTTTTTTTCTTGTGTGTGTGTGTGTGTGATTCGTCGTTTCTTTGGCGCCCCACGAACAAACGAACAGAGAACCTAGGAGACAAACGCAAAAAAAAGTGACGTGGTTTGAAAGTGAAAAAGTAGTTCAACATCAAAAGCGATTTGCAATTGATAGATCGATTTCTTGTATTTGTTGTGACAACTTTTTACTTGTCTACTTCGAAGTTGAGTCTTGTTTCGATGAGCGAGGCTCTGTGGTTGTGAGCGACGCTTTTTTCCATTCGGTGGCAGTGATAGCGTGTGAGCTGCCTTTTTTCTGCTTGTTAGTGAACACAATTTAATCTGCTTTGATGCAATTTACTGACGCTTTTTATTTGTATTCCATGTGATTCACCATTTTTGGCAGATTTGAACATATAATATAGCCTAAAAGAAACTAATCCAAGTTGCAACCAACAACAACCAAAAAAACCACCCGGGAAACTCCCAAATATATGAATGTGACATTGTTTTCATACATCCAAAACAGTTTTTTACAATTGGTTACAAGAAAAAAAAGAACACTAACACATCACTTGATTGATTATCACACTAGACATTTTGTGTGCATGTCATTCAATGACAAATGAAAAACTATCAACTAACTTGGGACTTGGTAAAATTCTGGATGCTGTAAAAAATCGATGCCGTTAAACAGGCTCCTTTTTTTCAAGTGAAAATAACATTTTTTTTTGAATCAATCGATTTTTTTTTTATGGAAAATTCGTGTTCGGAACACAAATCTACACACAAAATAAAACCGAAATGACAAATTGAAAATGAGCAACATTTGACTTGAATCGAATTAAAATTCAATAAAAATAAACATTTTTCATCCATCGATTTATTGGGATAAACCACATTTTTACGGCGAAGAAAAATCGACTTTCTGAATTTTTACCGTCGGCATAATAAATATCGAGACCATTAGGATTCGTGTAGAAAGGACCGAACTAAAAGTGGTTTCGTTTGTGCCAAGTGCAAAGTCAACCCAAAAAAACTAAGAAAAACTAACCAAAAAAACAAACCCGTCGAGATATAAAGAGAGAAAAAACATGTACACTGCATTGTGTGGCGGTTAATTCAATTGCGGTTGGATTATAAATAATAGTAACAAATTTAGTTAGCTACAGAGACACGGGTAAGTAGTTGAAATTTATATCTTTGATCGTGTTAAATATTTCTCTTGATATTGCAATTTAGTGAAATTTTCTGTGTTTTTTTTGTTTGTTTGTTCCCTCGTCTACTCATCTCTTGATCTGGTTCGGTGGGTGCCAGGAGCGTTCCATTTACACCAATTTTTTCTCATTTTTGCACAACTTACACCATGGCAATTCGCCTTGTCAACCATGTTTGATGGTTGTTTGTACCCCCGTAAACATCGAATGAGAGAGAAACGGAGGAGAGGGAGAGGGAGAGAGGGAGACAACACAACGAATATTATATTTATTAGATGGATTTAGGGTGTATCCTAATCGCATTAATGTGGTGCGAATTTATTATGTGTGCCACGTATGAAATTCCATGCAAGCCGAGGTACAAGCTTCAAGCATAAAAAAACTGAAGCGTGAGAGTGTGAGCGAGCAAGTGAGATGGAATCAAGCATTTGCTTCGTGTTCATCCGTGTTTTCAGCTCCATGCATCGTATACTCTCAATACACTGAACACGATTTTTGCTGTTGTTGCCTTCTGAACTTCCATCTCTCTCTCTCTCTCTCACTCATCCTCCTTCCCTCGTGTTTCTGTTTATATTCAGTTTTTTTTTGCTGTTGCTGTTGCTGTTGCCTCACTTTGATGCTTAATCTTGGCTATTTGTTTTAATATGTTTACGTTTGATGTTGAACATCCAGCAGACTTGTTTATATTTTCGCTCGTGCATCAACTCGAATTACATGTTATTTTATGCTACGGGTTTGAGGCTGCGATGTGTATGTGTGTGTGTGTGTGCTGCAAAATGAAATATTGCAAACACTACTACGTCGATTCAATTCGAACGAAGGTTCGGTGTGATGTTCTTCCTTTTTTTTCTCATTCACTTTTACTTTTCAAAAAAAAAAAGAAAAAAAAAATGAGAAAAAAATTCTGCAGCTGAATTTTCAACGCAACAGAAAAAAATTCCATCGCTTGTTGAATTTCATGAGAATGTTTTGTTTTTTGCTGAACGTTGGTTTATTTTTTTACTCTTAATAGGATTCGACGTGGCCAAGGAATCTTATGTGTAGCAAATGTTGATATTGCCGAGATGGAGACTTTGTCAGAGGAAAATAAGTATTCTCCATGGAATTTTCACTTGTATAACCGAATTTTGTTTCGTTTTATTCTTTGACAGTCTTCTGTCTACTGTCTGCACAGCTCTAAATATATGTCTTATGGTCGTTATTGAGCCAATTTTTAACCATAATCACAGTATATCTGTTTGTTTGATTCATTTATATTCAACATTTTATCGTTTTCTGGTTGTGGTGCATGCAAACACAAGCTTATTTAGCTCATTGACAATGAAACGTTTGAATGATGGCAAACAATTGAAACATAGAAATATGGTTGGGATTTGGTTTTGGTCGACTGAACCAGTTTAGAACCTCAATCCACTCCCCCATTGCTAGGTTACCTAACTTAGGTATTAAATATAGTTATTTTGTCAATTAGAAGAAAACACAACGAATTGAAAATCACAAAATCCCATCACTTATAAAACCAATTGCTTCAATTAAAAAACAGATATTTTACGTTAAAATCACGCAACCGATTCTCCATTACGAGGAAGTTAGTGAAGAATTTCTAAAATTAAGATGTTTTGCTCAAATTTGGAGCTTTAACTCAAATTCGGAGCTGACTTTTATGGTTAGATTGTGTTTTGGTTGAATTTTCCAACTCTCACCGGAATTTTCGGAAGTAAAACGATGAAATGGAAATTCGGATATTGATGAACGAGCTCTTTGCGTTTGATAACGGTAAAAATGCGAAGAATAAATAAAATTTCAAGAGCTCAAACATCAAAGAAATATTAAGGAAAAGGAAAAAAAATATATTTTCCATGTATTCAATCTATGAACGGAAGATTGCAAAGCAAATCATTTGATATTCAGGTATTTTGTAGGTTTTTTTTTTGTTCTCTTTGGAAGCAGTTCCTTAGCTGCCTGCATTTCCCACGAGGGCGTCAAGCTTTTGTCGGATTTGTGCTTTTGCGAATTTCGTACCGGAGCCAACAACACTTTTGCTGGGACGTATTAGCGTATTTGAGCTCCAGTCAGTCCAATTCGATACACGTTACCCCTCGGTCATCAATTTTAAGCGAAAAATGTTACACTTGATACTAAGGAATCCGTTGGATGAACATTGGATGTAAATTCACCTGTTGACCATTTTTGCTCATAATTTTTTTTTTAAATTTGGAGGTTTGTCAAAGGAAAATAACCAGGGACAGACCTAAACCTGATTTAATTGGCAAAGTTTCTGGTTTCGTATAAAAAACTATTCTCTTTTGTTTCGCTAAGATGTTCTTTGCCATGAGATGAAGAATCTATAAAAAGATTCATTCTAACGGCCCCATAAATACGTCTTAAAAACTGTTGATGAAACAGCTATGAAAAAGTATTGAAAAGTAACGTAATTTGAGCTTCTTAATTAGAGGGTTTGTTTGATAATATCCCAAAATTACCTTTTAAATCCCTTTTCTATAAGAAATTCATCCCATCGACCAGTATCGCCCATGCAAGGCGTTGGCCCGGTTGAATGTAGAATGTGGATTGTGTAATTTGTAACGTTAGTCGTTCAAAAGGACAGTTTCCGTGACCGGATATTCCCAAAGCCATTGAATAAGTTCATAACAGTCCACTTGTAAATTGTGTACATTTTGAGTGAAGTCATTTGGTTCAAACATGTTTTCGAGTAAAATGGTACACAAAGCATTGATTGCTTAGAAAAATGCTGTGTTTGTAAATTCTGATTGATTTTTATCGTCACTCAATTTGATCGTCTGATTAGAGGCGTCAAAGGCGTGCCATGCTTCGGAATATTGGGGAAAAAAACCCTTCTCGCATTTAAAATAATGAAGTAAGAAAAAAAAACAAAATCTAATTTTATCTAAATGAGCAAAAAGGGGAGCCAAAAAAAAAAACTTCAAACAAAATAATAATAAGCCAATTCATAAGCGGAACTGGCGTTTACAGTGAAAGCTCTGGCTTAGTCACAGTTGTACGTGCGTGACCAATTACAAAATGGTAAAAAAAAAAACAACGACACAGTCCAAAACCGATGAAAACCTCCAGCGGAAAACATTCAGATGAAGCAAATTGTTGACACATACACTCAATGTCTGTGTGTCTCTCTGTGTGTGTGAATAAAAAATGATGGCTTTGGTTGAATGGCATCAGGAAAGATACGAACAAACCGGATGTGCGGTCATTGAACATCTAGTCGGTACCTGCTCCGGTTGTCCGACCCACATTTAAAAAGAAAATGCAACATTGACGCTCGCTCATCCATCTCTCTCTCTCTTTCTCGTTCCATTTTCTTCATTCTTTCCGCACCCGACGCTTCAACAACGACTTATTTTGCGTTCAGCTGGTACATTTTTATTATTCGCTCGATGTTTAACACGTTCAAAAAGTACACAAAAACAACAGCAACAAAAAAAAAAACGTATTCTTCCAGGCGACTAAATAATTGTGCGATTCAAAAACGGAACTGGAGAATGCGCTCCGGAAATCTGATTCATGTTTTTCCCTTCGATGGCTACTCTCTTCTTCTCTCATCCTCTCTCTCTCTCTCTCTCTCTCTCTCTCTCTCTCTCTCTCTCTCTCTCTCTCATGTTCACCGAATCCAGAGGTAAAACCAAGTGATATTACAGAGAAAGACCCACAAAACAACAGAGCAAGTGAGAAAGACAACAACAACAAAAAAGTGCACGCTTTTGTGACAATGGCGTAAAAAAAACACACGTTGAAAAAATAAAAAGGAGCGTTGAAAAACGACTAAACGACAATCGTTAGAGAAAAGAGCGTTGAGTTTTTTAAAAAAAAGGGTCGAAATCGTCACCTCTATTTGGTGAGAGGAAATAAAACCGGAGCCCAGAAAACAAATGAAATGAATGGTCTTTGGATGAAAATGTTATTTATTGCGTCCGACCGAAAAGTGAGCGCGTGTGTGGCGCTCACTGCTTCACTAGCTCACATAAGCCAGCGCTTTTTTGCCTTTTCATGTTGATCGTCATCGTTGGGCATTAATGCAAAGTTTGGTCTTGGGCGAAACACACACACACACACACACAGAGAGAGACACACACAAAAACAAACCAATTTGTTTGCATACATTAATCGAAAGAGTTGGACATTTGTCTCGGACTAATGGCATTGTCCTCTGGTGCGAAAGAGATGAAATGACATGAAAATTGTAAATATGGATTGTTTATGGATGTAAAAATTGGTTTAAAATTGGCATAGAACACATTCGGGTAGACAGTGGATGCGTTCAAGCTCGACCATGATTACAAAACTTTGGCCAAATTGACAAATGTTTTAATGGTTTAATGGCGTTGAGCATCAAGAAAAGGCAAATGAACAGTGTTTTTTGTTGTTGTTTTTATATTCGCTTCCCTTCCAAAAAAACACACACATACATAAACCGAAGTGAATGTAAACAATGGCCAAGTATCCGGTAAACGGGGTGAATAATAAAAACAAAAAAACAGAAGACAAAAACCGAAATGAGATACGAAATGTGAAAAAGTGAATGTTAATTTATGCACGGAAAAGAAAAGTGTTAAATGTAATGCGACATTATTTTCATTTGTTTGAGAATCGAGGATGTGAGTTGTGTTGAGCTCATTCGCAACCGTTCGACTCGTCGTTTGTTTTTTTTCCGAAGCCGTTATGCAAATGCACTTTTCTACTGAAGACGAACCGAAGCGGAAAAAGTCGGCAGCGACCAAAACAACAACAACAACAACAACAAAGCACCCAAACATTCGGTGACGGTGTAACGCCAACAACGCTACACACACACACACACACCCAAGGAAATGACTATGATTATGCGAAATGCACAACAACCAGGCATATAACACAAACACACACAAAAAAAACTTCGAACTCGGTGAATTGCAGCCAATATGCAGCCACCATACGAACAAAAAATGAGGTGGTGGAGCTCACACAGAAACACATCGTCATCGTGTAATGGTTTTTATTGTTCCATGCAAATTAGCGTACACGACAGTCGTTCAATTGTGGTGCAAAAATATGCAAAAGACTTTCGATGCTTTGCTGCCGCTGCATATGGCAATAGAGGGAGAGAATGTGTACACACACACACACAAAATAATGGCAGCAGTCAGCTGCAGCGGCACATGCAAGGCTTTTACATTTTTGGCATTTGCAATTCGCCCAAATGAAAAAAAAAAAAAACAAAAACAAAACAAAAAACCAATGAACAAAAAAAGTGATCGTTTGCATTTGACCAGGCGACCACAATGAATACACGGGCACACGGTTTGCAATCAACCAATTCCAAAGAAAACCCCTCCTCTGCTTCCCTTTTCTTCTCCAAAGAGTAAACAAAACAATCATTTTTTTTAGCACATTTTCGTATTTCGTAGCCACGAACACCATTCAACCAGCCACATTCAACGGTAACATCCCATGAGCGTAAATGGAACAATTGGGGGAAACAAAAATACACAGACCAATTTCCGAGGCACAAGTGGAACACTAGAAATCGGCTAATTGGTGTCGCTCTTGGCCATTCTTCCAATCAAATTATCCACAATTTTTATGACCAATCGAAGTGCCGTTTTGGGTTTGCTTGGTTGTTGTCGTGCTGCTCGACCAAAATTCGATTACATCAAATACCCGAGCATCGGGAGGTTGTTTTTTTGTTTGCGCCGTGTGTTCTAAGTTTCATGGTTTTTCGTTAAAAAATTCATGGTATTTTTGTTGGTGCTTGAATATGTGTTTTTCTCTATCTCTTAAATGTATTGATTTGAAGACTTTCGTCGGGCACTCAAGAGTCTCATTGGGCAAAAATGTGTGCAAATAACAAAAATGTCTCCTTTTTATGGATGCTCATTGAATTTTGTTTATTTTCTTTTTTGTCTCTTTTTTTTTTTTTTGGTTGAACACTGAAAAAAAGCACAGATTTCGCGACTGATACCTAGAAAATACCCTTTGAAAGGATGCTCGTAGCTAAATTAAGTCTTTCGAACGCAAAAGAACCACCACACACACACTCAAACCCGAAGTAAAAACCCATGAATTCGTCAGCGTGCAATCGAATTCTCTTCTTTTTTTGCGTTAGATCTTGTTTGTAAATCAAATTGTGTACGTTTATCAGAAATCTTGTGTGTTTGCGTGTTGCTTGAATGATATTCAGTGAATATGAATATGAAATCGCATTGACCTCGTCGCACGCTCGTCTGAATCGCTTCACCAATGCACTTAGATGATTTGCCATTTTATTTGCACCGCATATTCCCTGTGATATCGACACAAATAAATGTCTCGCCACAAAATGTTGTGTGCATTCACGAGAAGTTAAAAGAAAAAAGGTTGTGTGTGCATAAAAATTTAATACGCTTACATTTTTGGCGTCGGCTTGCTGAGTAACTCACTTTGAATGAGAGCATCTTTTAAATAAATGCCAATTTTTTGTTCAAAGGAATCAAACGATGCTCATGAAATGCATACACTCAGCGTTAGAATGCTAGCAATACTATTCGATGGCAAACGAAGAAAATTTGCCTGGTTGAAAAATTTCTATTTCGAAATATACACATAAAGACTTGGCAACACGACAACATCAACTGAATATCGGGCATATCGACATTGGCACGTTTTTTTTTTTGCTTTTGCCAATGCGTTCACATCACTACACACACTAAACACAAAAAGTGAAAATGAAAACGTATCGGTCGATGAACATTGAACAGGCACTTGGGGTGCTTTCGCATACTGTGTATTGATATCATCGTCGTTCATCCATTTGAATGTCAAACTTGAATTAAAATCAGCTTCACTTCACAATTTCGTTTTGTTGTCGTTTTTTGCGGGGGAGGGGGACTCCGAATACATGCAGTCAAAACATAAGAACGTATTGAAAATGAAAATTTTCCAACCATCGACACAAGAATTGAATTAAAAAAGAAAGATTCAAGGCATTCAACATGCACGGAATAACTGAACAGAAAAAAAAACGGAATCTTTTTAGTGAAAACGAATACTCAGAGTGGAGGTGTTCACGGGTGATTACGAAGGCCCGAATTATCCCGAATCCTATCCAATTCGAGACTGTATATCAGATCTTACCAAGATCCCCTGAGATCCCCTGAGATCCACTGAGATCCGCTGAGATCCACTGAGATTCACTGAGATCCGCTGAGATCCACTGAGATCCGCTGAGATCCACTGAGATCCCCTGAGATCCTATCCGGAATTTCATCCGCTCCAAATGTGTATTCTCGAATGGGGTAAATATTTTAACGAATTCGGGGCAATCAAAACTGTATCCGTGGCCACCTCTAGCTCAGAATGGGAGATCGAGAAAAAAAAACCTGATAAGCAGTTAAATAATAAGTAAACAACACATGCATGCAAACAAGGCTAAGAGAATGAGCAGCGCAAAAAAAAGAGTGAATATTTTGTAGATGAGTGCGTCTAGACAAGCGCTAAAATGACACTTCGTCAAAAAATACAATGGATTCGAATGTTGTTGTTTTTTTCTACTCACTTATCAATGAAATCAACTCCTTCACCATTTCCATTACAGCAAAAAGGGAATATTGGGTATACATTCCACCATGTTCAACGATTTCAAGTGCGTTTTTCTTTTCACTTATCTGTGTAAGAAAGAAACAAAAAATAGAGAAAAAGAGCCCATCCGATATTGATGCGTAATTTGTCATGTGCTTTTCTTTTGTTCGTTGCTCTCACACAACCACTTTCTGTGTTGACAAGAAGCATCAACATGAATCATTCACTTGCACACGTACTACACCGAATCCCAATGCCAATGTAAATATACAAAATTCATATTCCATCATGCGAGCGACTGATTTGTCTTTATTTACAAAAGCCCGATTGCTGGAGTGATTGATACCGATCCAATCAAAATAAAATATCAAATTTTACGCGCACCTTTTTTTTTAAACAGCGGCTGTTGATGGCTGCTGTTGATGGTGTTTTATTTTCGAGTAAAATGCCGTCGCGTAATTTGATTTCGGGCAACACACACTCCAATCGAATTCGAGAGAATTATTTACTCAACCGATTCAAGCAGCAAATTTTGTTGTTGTTGTTGTTGCTAACGATAATTTTTTTGGTTCGCATGAAAAACGAACCGAATAATAAAATACGTAAAACACGTAAAAGAATGAAAGACCGTCTCGGAGAGAGACAGAGAGATGGAGAAAATCGATATAGATGTGTTATGCACCGTTGGAAATACAAGATTAAGATGAATACAATACGACTGGGATGTTTGCTGTCAAATGCGAAGTCTGAATGTTGAAAATTGAAGACTGCAGATCATAATCACAGTCAATCTATGGCATTCATGAGGGTTAAGATTTAATTAAATTTCAAGAAATGTGATATGGAATTCATTGTGAAAATCGTTTATCAAACAAACACTACAATGAGAAACAATGAAAGCTCATTGCTAAATATGGGCCACCGTTTATGATAAAACATATATGAGAATCGAGTGTTCGGGGAGTGGTTGGATCTAAGTCCAAATACCTTTGCATCTCTCGATGTGTGCACTAAGCCGCTCTATATCGCTGTATCACTTGTGCAACTGCATCAAAGTTGCACGCAACAATGTACGGGCTTTGGCAAAAACACACTCTTGTCAAGTTAATTCCTTTGACGTCATTGTGAATAATCCGATTGGCAAATGATGGTGAAAATCTTCAAACATTTTGCATGCTTTATGAGATGCTTTTCACGTTTTAAGCTTTAAGCAGTTCAATGTGAAGAGCATACATTTGATCGGCGAGAATTCTCTGTGAATAAAATACAAGCTTGCAACAGTTCTGGGAGGGCTTAAATTGTAAAACATACCGTGTTGTTTTCAGTGGAAAATGTACATTCTTTCATATGTATGAACGCACGTGGAGATGAGTGCAGGGTTTATGTGGAGCATATTTCGTATTGATTTTTCGGATACACGGAACACGGATCAGAACTCGTTCAAACAAAAGGCTGAAAACCTCAAACCCACCAAATGCAACATTTACTTGAATATTTCATTCAGGCCATCGGCTTGCAATCGTCTCTCACTCTCACACTTACTCTCCATATGGAATCGAAATATTCAATGCATGGTTGCATTTTGTGCAAAAAATAAACATTGTGGTTCAATGTTTGTGTGTGTGTGTATGTGCAAATCGGAAAATCTCGACCACACCAAAATCTGGTTTCTCGGCGTCTCCGAGAGATTTCAATAATTTTGGAATTTTCGATCGAAATGGCTTAGCCTTTGGAAAATGTTGTCCGGTTGCTTCCGGTAACTGACACTCTAGCACTACTAACCCCTCCTACTACTCTGAACCATTCTTGCATCGGTTTATAAATTATATTATTAAGCCCGTTCAAATCATTTGAAGTACTTGAACTCCAATTTTGCAAAATATTAAATAACAGACCAATTCATAGCAATTGCAAACCGAAAATTGTTGAGAAAATGTAAAATTCAAGTGAAATTTAATCGAATATACCGATTCAATCGATTTTATACTGGTTTCGGTTCATCAGAAGACATGACCATTGAACAGGTACCATAATCTTATGCTCAATTTATCGCTTTCAAATTCTCTCTCTCTCTCTCTCTCTCTCTCTCTCTCTTGCGTTGACCACATCTTTGCCTAAGAAAAGTCCATGCAATAAAATTCATGCTGCTGGATTGCTTGCTACAATGAACGACGAATCGCTATTCTTCATCCATTCCATTCATTTCATCATCAATTTTAAATGTTCGAACTAGTTCAAGACAGTGTGTGATTGTGGTTGAGACAAGATCTTTGGCACGATTTTCCACTTTTCTCCAGTTCCAATCAGGACGCCAATACAAAATGATGTAATGAATGGATGAGGATGCAAGATGCTATCGTACTTGATTCTAACCGTACAATGATGCACAGTACACTCACACACCCGTATTGAATTTCTTTAGAATCCATTTTCTTGGAAAAACTTTTAGTTTTCTCTGGCTTTCAAACTGGAAAAACAAATACACTTGGGCCAACCGCACTCGAAATCATCTCATGTTCAGTGTTTTTAACTATCGGACCCAGTGCGGTATATGTTGTGCGTGTTTCTTGAGTGTCAAAGTACTTGAATCTTGAAATACGAAATGTTTAAGCAACCGGAAAATCGGCTCGTGTACATTCAATGGAAATTAAATACGATACGACACATTTGCAGCGGCTAAAGTTGGAAAATTCATGAAAAAAAAAACCGGAAGCAATTTCACAAGCATCGTCATTTTAAACAAATTGAGCGTAATTTTTACAATCAATTTCCTTTTTTTTTTTGAATTAATAATCAACGAGGCGAAGGATTTTATCAATCTTAAGCATAAATGCTTCAAAATTACTTAATTTCAGCATAAAATTGTCAACTTTTGAAGAACAATTTATGTTTCCCGTCGAATTTTGCGCAATTTGTTAGGTTTCACCACGAAAATTCTGTCTTTTCCATAATAAGCCCCGATTTGACGCTTGAAATCTCCCCAATTTCATACAAAATACTTAAATATTCAGTTCCATTCATGTTTGAGCCTCAATATTTGTACCGTAGAAACAAAATTTTAGTCTCTGATCTTTCAACGAATGGAAAAGTGTCTTGATTCAATCTCGACGAATATTTATTGATTGGTGTTTCGATGAGTTTATTTTTTTTTGGGGGGAAAAAGCATGGCATTTAAATGGTTTTCATTGGATTGAGCCGGACCGTTTCTAAATTAATGAGTCGGCACAAAGTTTGTTTCGTCGAAGTAGAAAGTCAAAAGTTGTTCTTAAGATGCTGTCAAAACAAGTGATTTGCATTTGGCAAAAGATTGGTCGAACGATTAAGGGCAACAACAACAACAACAACGAAAAATACACATAAGGATGAAGAATGGAGATGAGCCATTTCGAGATCACAGGCAGAACACACTTCTGCTCTGTATTCCATTTTATTCCGCTGGCTTTTTTTCTTTTGCTCTTTTGTATATTTGTGTGTGTGTGTGTTGGTTTGGGAGGAAAATGTTCACCGAAGTATTTAGCATCGGCATCGGATTATGGGGCGGATTTGAATACATGTGAATGAAGAACGAGAGAAACAGATAGAGAGAGAGAGAGAGAGAGAGAGAGAGAGAGAGAGAGAGAGAGAGAGAGAGAGAGAGAGAGAGAGAGAGAGAGAGTTGAATGCAAGCCATAGAAATGCCATTGAGTTGAAATTTCTCTTGAGTGTCGTTTATTTCATGTCGATTCAGGGCATCGAATGAGAGTGAAGTGCATTTTAGTATGGCGATTGAATGGAGCTTATCAATGTAAAGCAGTTTATTCAAAGAGCACATACAACACACAACAAATTCATGTAGACAAGAGGAAAAGCGGGAAAAAGAGAGAGAGAAAGATGTGCTTGCATGCCGAATGTACTTCTTAATCGGAAACCTTCAAAAGAGAGAAAGAATGAAGAACAGAATGAAAATGGAAACGGTCGGTGAATGCAAATGTAAAATGCAAAATGTGAAGAGCGTGAATGGTAAAATGGCACAGTGAGTGGCAAAAAGCATTTTGAATAGTTGGGTGAGTGGAGAGGAAGAGGACGAAGAGAGAGAGGGGGAGAGGGAGAGCAGAGCAAACTCGAGAATCAAGTGGTCGGATGGATCATTTGGAATGATTTTACAAATAAAAGCATTTTGAAATAAGGAACGAAAGCGTTCGCTTGTCATCATTTCGCCGATGCGACTGATGCCACTGTGTGATGCTGCTACTCACACAAAAACTCATTGAAAACTTCGCCTCAAACATATTGTACACATGTAAGTTGCATATTAGATTCCTTTTTGGGTTGCTGCCTCGGTTTTTTGGTGTGTGCTTGTTATGGTGCGGGTGAACGGAGGACGGGCGTGCGGGTGATTTGAGAAGAATGGCACAACGAAGAGAGAGAGAGAGAGAGAGAGAGAGAGAGAGAGAGAGAGAGAGAGAGAGAGAAGCGAACAGAGCTTTGAAATAGTCGCACAAGTGACAGCAGTTGCGGAACAACTTTCTGTTCGCCCTGAAAATGCAATATGACACACACACAAAAGAGAATAGAAAGACATTGGGACAACGAAGCAGCTGCAAGGCAACACAAGAGTACACATTTGAGCGAGTGAGAAAGAGAGAGTGAGAGAAAAATGCGCTCGCATGGAACAGAAAGTTTTGCGAACTGCGTTTCAATAGAAGAGGGCAAATGTATGAACGAGAAAATGTGGACCAAAGAAATGAAGGAAACGAGCAGAGAGAGAGAGAAAGAGAGAAAGACAGAAAAACGGTTTGAAGTATACACTAAGCTGAATTGAGTGTGTTGCTTAAACTGAAATTAATAGCAATGAATATTGAATTTGAAATGCGCTCGCATACTCGCCGTCGACGCCGCCGCCCCTAAAAACTATACGCCAAAGTAAATCTCAGTCGTAAACTTTTTCACTCTTTTTCGTTTCTCTCTATCTCGTGATCATTTTTCTTGTTTTTTTTTTTCAATAAATACACATTCGAGGGTGGCGAGTGGTGGCGGTGCCATTGCGCTACTGCTGTTATTTGTTGTTGTTGTTGTTTGTCTCTCTATCGCATCGTTTTTATCATCGTCATCATCAACAACTTGCAGCTGTTTGGTCTTCATTCATAAATTTATCAATTCACTATTCATCATTTAGATTTAAGTTGCTTTTATTTTGGCCTCATCTCGTTGTTGGATTTTTTTTCGCATTCTCGTCATGTATTCTGAATATATTTCAAGTCTCTAATCGTTTTCTCTTCTTCATTCAGTTTTTTTTCCGGTCGTGCTGTTGTCGTGCACTAAAAGAAATGATGGACTTAAAATGAAAAAGTTTTTGTTGTCGTGATTCGTTTTTTTAAAGCAAAAAAATGTCATTGAAAGCACACGGGGTTTGTTGGATACTTTGATGATGAACATTTTTCGGTGAAATTGTCGTTGTTCAAAGTTCGAGTGGCAAAAACCAGAGTGCATAAAATTCGCATATATTCTTTAATATTTTCGCATTGATTTTTCGCCCATTATGTGCCATTAGAGTGCATCGCTCACCAAATACACAAATGATTCTCAAGACCTAAGAACCTGACGCAATCCGCTCAACTCCAAGAATCCGCTCAGCTTTAAGAAAATGGCATTTCAATCAAGCCCCCAACCAATGTGTGCTCATCAGAAACCGATTTGGCAATGCCAAACAACACTCAGAAATTAATAAAAAAGAAAGAAAATGAAAAGTTATGAAAAAAAAAATTCTATCGTCAAAAGAATGCTGAAAAGCATCATCGTCGCAACGGTGATTGTGTGTGTGTGTGTGTGTCATCAATCGACGTTCGTTCGTTCGTTCGTGCATGAAACTTGATTACACTTGTAACAAAACAGCTCGAGAAAATCCATTAAAAAATAATGTCACAAAATTGAAGCACTCCCGAACGTTCGAGGCGCGCACACACACCGGTCATGCCAACGGGATGAGGAAGCAAACAATAGCAACGAAGAAGCGCGTCAAAAAAAATAAGAATGAAAGAAATTGAAAGACTGGATTGTAATAAGGCGACTTTAATATACGTGCTCAACACAAACGATTCTGGAAAAAGAGTCTCACCTCGGGATGGATGGCGGTGCAAAGTCGATAGAAAAGCGTCTTAAGTTCCTCGTTCCGTGCAGTTTTTTTTGCCTTCTTCTTCTTTTGCCATTTTTCTTATGTGGTTTTTTGACTTTTATCTTTTTCAATTTTTTTCGTTGTCATGAATTTTTATTATCGCCAAACATCGACCGAAGTATTTATGAGGTTGCAGTAGCCGAACAATCTTTGCTCGTTGTCAGTGTTTGATTTTTTTTCTTTCATTTTTCGCTGATGATGAGTGTATTTTGATGTCACCATCCTACCAGCCACCTTTAGTTCAGTGGTACTCGGTTACATTTCCGTTTTTTACCTGTGGTTTGCAAGTATTTACCATCATCATCATCAACATTTTGACCGATTAAGTAAAAACAGTAGCAAATGTCAATGACGGCAAACGCGTGTTCCGTACTGTGGCACCGCAAACGATGCTACCTCACTTGCCGAGCGCCAGAATGAAGGAAAAGTTCTTTTTTGTTGTTGTTGTTTTTAAAGAAGCATAATAACGCATATTATAACCTCCATGATGGCATAATACAACTTCATCACTTTAAGTACCCTGAATGGGGGAATATTTGGCTGCAGCGACAATATTTTAATATCTTTCGCTGAACGCTTTCTTTCCACTTTTTCGCCGTTTTTCAACACAAGTTCGAGTGAAAGCAACAACAGCAACAACCAAACCCCGACGACATCACCATACTGGCAAAATTGTTAAGCCATTTTTGTCTGAACGAATGACTCGTTTACTTTAATCATTCCAACACATTTTTGATTTCGGCGCCGTTTTTTTGTTTTGCACACGCTTTCATTGAAAATGATATTGAAATTGAAGCGCACACGGTGTGCTCAAATGATCTAATGAAGGTAAAAGTTTTGTATGTTACTACCCAGTTCACCATTCTCCTCAGTTAGACTCAGTCATCGAGATAAAGTGTTTGCCGCACTCAACGTCTTCACAACACACATTTATTTTGGGTGCTTTTAATTTTGTGCCGCGTTGTCGTTGGCAACGAAATCACGCTCATTCGACAAAACTTATCATTCCGCCAGCATAAAGACAGTCATAATTTTCCACATGGCGGCCATTTCAATCGCCCTTCTCCTGCTCTTCCCGGCTCCCCCGGGGGACCGTATGCATTTACACATCCAATTCACGTGCCATGAACTCCATTGACTTCATTCTCTCTCTCTCTTTTTTTTGGACGCCCGGATCAACTCAAGCTGATTATTTTTTTCGTTATTCCTCACCCACTTCACATCCACACTCTTCTCACATCGGTTCAATATCTTTCTCTCCATTTTTTTCAAATATGTCAAATTTTTATGACCATTGTTTGGCAAAGCTTAAAATCGACCAAAATCCAGATTTCATTGAGTTCGTAGTGGCAATTTTCATGCACAAAGTCACAGATGCACATAAAACACAATGCTCTGGCACCAAAATGACACAGAAAAAAAAACACGCTCACAAAGTGAAACGACCGCACGAACTCTCGCTACTGTAGAAAAAAACATACTCGCTCTAGCCAGCTTATCCAAACACTAAACTGCAATGCATTTTGCACATGAATAATCCAACAAACAACTTAGAAATCCACATTTCCATGTCAATTATTCACGATGGTTCGTGATATTGCACTCACAATGAACACCACGGCAGCGGCAACACACTTCGAGATTGTTTAGAGAGAAAACTTGGTTGACCCGACAACCAATGGCGATGGCTGCAACGAACGATTTGAATATTATGATATTTGGCGTCGGGATGTTGCCATACGAAACCCACTCAAATGATGACCGCAAATGTTTCAGAGTATTAGTCTGTTTGACAGTGTTATTTCACATGTGAATGGAGTTCCAGGTGTTTGCTGTTCATTAAAAGTGATAACTACTTTTACGGCCATCGCTAGTGACTTAGATCCAACAACCCGTTAGTGGAATTGTGGAAAATAGATCTGGATTTACTTTTAAAGCGCGTGTAAGTATCCATTAATCCGGATTATTGACTGTAAAATCGGACATATCATTAAACATTCTGACAGGGGTCCCATAACCCCTACCAGGAGCTGGGATTCCCCACAAAAATGTCTGGAACTGAACATTTTTTAGATGTATTTTTGGAAATCAGGACCTAAACTACATATTAAATGGTCTACAACTATTTCAGAGACCGGTTTTAAGATTGAAGAGAAGTTGGATCATTTCTTTTAAAAGGCGTGAATTCAAGAATTCTTAAGGCAACCTTTCGCAGAAAGACTTTCGGGCCATTGGAAACGTCAAGAGAACCTTCAAGTGCCGTCCTAATAGAAAAATACGGGCCATTGGCGGTAGTTTTGATATCAGGAAAGTACTTGTCAAGTACTACTTGAAGGTATTTTTGACGTCTCCAATGGCCCGAAAATTTTTCATTTTCCCCTTGCCAGTTTATAAACTCCAGATAGAATGTGGCTCAATAAATGAAATCATTCGGTTGCCTTCTATAATTGCATCATTTATGTCATTCATCGAAATTCATTGAACAGTTGTGTGAGTAAAGAGTCTTAACTTGTATAACTTTAACTGATTCCACAGAGAAAAAAACTAACACAAACCACTCACATGTTAAGTGAAGCTTAAGACTCAGCTATACTAAAAAAAAAACCATATTAAAAGTATTCTTCACCGAATAATATGTGCAATTTTGTAAACACAATTTGTGTGTAAACACAATGCGGGCACATTTTTATCTATGCAATTTGTACCACAAATGTTGTGGTGCAACTTTATTGTGTATAGTTGGCAGCGATTTTTCGAACTTTTCATTGTTGTTACCGGCGACTCTTCCTCAGAATAAAATACAAAACGATGAAATAAAATGTAAAAGAACGACTGAAAAAAACAAGAATTTTTGCAACAAGAATTCTCAATTAATGGGTGAGATAAAAAGAAGATGGCGAGTGATCTGCCATTCACTATGGTCAGCATCCCATCATCTCGACCCGAATGCGAAAAAAAAACGATCGGCCAAACGCAAGTAAGTGCATTTCTGCTAATTACTTGCCGAGTTTTCATTATGCAATTTCGCTTCACTTTACTCCAATTTTTCTGGTTGTTTTTTTTTTATTCTCTCTCTCTCTCTCTCTCTTCTCATATTCATTTATTTTTGTGATGCGATGTGCTTGTTTGCTCCACTTTTTCGCTTCGGCGCATCGATGCACCAAATACCAGTTGGTTTCGTAACTTGCAATCTTTTTTTTTGCTCCACACACATATTTCAAATATGAGGGAAATAAGGAGGAGGGGGAGGAGGAGAGAACAACAACAACAACAACAAAAACACACGCCAGAATCAACGCAACAAAAATGAAGATATCTTTAACAATGAATACGAAATGGTCATAATGAACCAAACCACCCGAGTGCATTTAATCGTGAACTTTTTCTTCTGGCCCTGTTTTTTCAACTCCAATCTTTTTTCCGTTGTTGTTTCGCCAACGAAATTTTTCATGAGCAAAATAATTAAACAGAACGAACAGCAAAAAAACGGAATCCACTCGATTTTTCTCGATTTCTTTGAAAGTTGTTTGTTCGAGTATGCAGCGCGAGTAACTAATGAAGCGAGAATTTCGTCGATTTTTAGTATGTGTGTTGCTAAGGCTGTAAACATTTCCAACAGAGAAATCATAAAGCGAGAAAAAAATAAAACAAAACACAAAAATGGATAAAAATTACCAATGAATATTTGCGTTTGATGGCTCATCAAATCGAAAGCTTTGTTATCGCTTTTATGTAATCGAATTAAAGATGATGGAAAATCGATTTATTTCGTCTTCGTTTTTTGTGTGTGTTCTTTTTGCAGTTAATTACGGTGACTTCATTGGGTATGCTTGCTCAGAGCAAGTTGCTCGTCCTCTGCACCCCTTCTGCATCGGAAGAATCTTCAATGTATTTCATTTTTACGAAAATAGAAGTTTTTTTTTTATTAAAACGCGTTGAATTTTACACAACGACAATAAATGACGTCAATTGATGAATAGAAAATGTATTATGAGCTTATCACTACTGCTAGTCATACGAGGCCGAGCAAACAAGGCCGCATTAAATAAATCGCTTTGGAAACATAAAGACAGAAGATTATCCAGTTTTGATGCGAGAGAGAGAAAGAGAGACAGAGACAGAGAATCAAAAGGAGGCTCACTTTATTTTCAATTGAATGCACACAAGACTTACATCCGTGCATCGATGTTTTCCATTCTTTTGTCATCATCTTTATTACTTTTCTGTTCAATTTTTTCTTGCTGAAACAATTTTGTTCCCGTCATTCAGTTAAATCCGATTCCATTTGTGACAGAAGACGGGTGGTTTTTTTTTGTTTTGTTTCTATAAATGTTATGATGGCCGAGTCACAAGTAAACACAAAAGAATTGTTGATGAATTGACCAAAAAGCATTACACACACACACACATTTTTGCTATTCGAAATGAACATCTCGCTACTGACACAAGAATGAGCACGGATGCGCGCTAAAATGGCCTTGTGATGTGATAACAGCACACAAAGAAAGAGAAGAGAAATATCGAGTCATGTTATAAACACATCGTCATATTCCATTGAAGACAAACTCGCCATAATGGTTTTAGCATCGATCCATGTGTCCTTTTGTGTTCGCTTTGCTGCCGATCCACACCCCGCGCGCACTCGCCACATGAAAAGAAGCAATTTTTTTTTGTCTCTTCCTCTCTTCTTCTTCTTCTTCTCTCAAATGCTTTCTCCAGTTTAATGTAAATTTAGAGCAAAATGGCGAGTATTATATAACAGTTTTTGGGTCGTCAACGGCAACAACAAAAAAAGACGCAATAGCCACCTACTGCAGCATCATGGTCAGATGAGATAAGAAATTAAAAACTGGCGAAAGACGAGTTTTCCATTGAATGTTTGAAATTTAATATTAATGACCAATTAATTTTGCTTCCTATCCAATTGTTGTGCGCCTTTTTTCGTCGAACAAATGCTTCAAATGTTCTTGTTTCATTCTGTTTCTATCCGGACTCCAGAGTTCCGAAGACGAATTCACATTTCATCTGAATTCACTCAATTGTTCTTTTTCTCACTTCACAAATTCCCACGCTTTATTTGATAAAATACTCTGAAAATAATTTTCAAATGCTTACGCAATTTAGTCGATTTGGTGGAAACGGTGTTCAAAATCCCATTGTAAATGAGCTCAAAAGTGTACTTCAAACACTTGTCTGGTTCACATTTCACATAGACGCTGGCAAAAAAAACACGCTCTTGTTGATTTTTAAGGACTGAAATTAAATTATTGATGCCATGTACTCTTGTTCACCTCCTAGCGTTCCTCCTGTTCTCTCTTGCATTTTATAAAAAATCTATTGAAATTTGAGCATCATCATCATGTTTAATAAACAAAACACACTTTTTTTTTATCTCAAAACACATCGTTTTTGTTGTTGTTGTTAGTGTTTCGTTCGCAACAGCTTTCATATACCTTTAGCATCGTGTACCATTTTCAGCTTCGATAATTTTATTTAATCAGATTATTGATGTTTAATATTAATTTTGATGGAAACACTATGAACAAATACAACAACAACAACAAAATGCTGCTGAACGATGTGAAGAAGTGGCTGGCAATTAGGTCAAGTGGATCGATATAATTGATGCATCCATTTAATGTATAGCCTGAAAACATGAGATGTAACAACATATTTCCAATGAAAATGTAATTTTATCGAGGATAAAATTAATAAATGTGGATATACATGTTTTTGGTGCATGCTAATGCGATTGGATTCTCAACTATAATTTTGTTATTTTCACGTAATCATCCAAGTATATATTGTATATTATGTTAATGTAACAATGAAACCCAATTTTGCTCAAAGTTTTCGGTTGTAATGATGTTGCCGGTGCTCACTCAAGGGTGATTTTATGTGATTGAGAGACATCGGTTTTGAGATTTAACGAATTGGAATTTTGACATATGTCCAATATCGATAACGCACACATGTGGACGAATTCATGCGAAAATGAATCAGCAAACAGAGATTTTGAACGGTCGAGACATATTGCATTCGATCCTAGATTCGTTTAAACTAGCATGCTAGTTCAAATGCATTTGGACTTTTTGAGCTTGAGATAGTATCTCTCGGCGTTTTGAATCAAAAATAGTTCAACATTTTAATTGGGTTTGAAAAGTTTGTTTACCTTGGTTCAATCAGCTTGGTCTCCTGAGGAGGAGACTCTCCACCAACCCTCATTGCTCTCTTTTGGTTCTTTTGGTCCGAAAAGCTCAGCATCCAAATTTGATGGCATTCCAAACAAGTTCGATTGTGAACACTGGGATCGAACAACAGAAATGTACAATTTGATGGAATTTATTCGAAAAGATCGAAATAATTGGTTTAATTTCAATTGGATAAGAAATAATTGGCTTTGTTACAAAGTTGTTTTCTATTCGATTACAGTCGAAAATTGAATTGTGTATTTCGAAAACTGAACATAGGTCAACATTACGATTCAGTTCTGTTTTCCAACGAAAAACTCTCTTTTACTCGATTTCAAGTCTTGATATTATTCAAAACTGTATACAGTTTCCAGTTCTTATGGTATTGACGATGCAATGCACCCGAATGCATCCGACAGTAACATGTTAGTTCGGGCATTTATCCATATACATTTGGTAAATTTCTTCACCGCATTAGGCAATTACCATTCAATTAAATGATGTTAATTGATCGAAGCCGCATTTTGAATTGGCATTTTGAATTGCTGTAAAATGGGCCCATCCCTCTACCCACCACAATCGCGGTCGCATGCATATTGGCAATAGATTACAAGCTCCAATTTCCATTTGGACTAACATAATACAATTTCTTGGTAAATTGTGATAATCTCGAATATTATTCG
This sequence comes from Aphidoletes aphidimyza, assembly GCA_030463065.1. Classification (NCBI taxonomy): domain Eukaryota; kingdom Metazoa; phylum Arthropoda; class Insecta; order Diptera; family Cecidomyiidae; genus Aphidoletes; species Aphidoletes aphidimyza. The sequence continues at coordinate 41,905,146 of CM059999.1, forward strand.
CCTATTTTATACGCTAATGGAATGTTCTATCTTCAATCAGACAGTTCATTTTTTATTGAACAGATCCATTGAAATGCATTATCATTTTGTGCGAAGCGACCTAAAATCATTTCACTTTCTCAGAAAAATGGAGCATTTACAGTGTATAATCGGAATTTTGTTTACCTGAGCGAATACAATTTGATGATTTATGCATCGATATTTGATTTGGGACAGTTCATTAATGGGGGAGGCTTTTAATAAAAGCACACAAAATGACCAAATCAAATTGATTTGACTCGAATCATTTGAGCTAGAGTTGTTTTTTTTTCCACCTCATTTTCTGTCCATGTTTAAAAGTAGTTTTAATTAAAATGTGGTGTATGGTCATTGGTCAAAAGTCTAGCCCAAAATCAAAACATCCAAAATGGTGCTTGAGTTTTAATGAACACACGCACATAAGCTATCGGTAAAATTTAACAGGCGATTAAGATTAATTACGGTTGATTTGACGAAACAATGGATTTGGTTGAGCAAATAGACAGATCTGATGATTTGGAAGGGGAAGAGGGAGAGCGAGAGAGAGAGAGAGAGAGAGAGAGGGAGAGCGAGAGGTAGAGGCTGGGAGATAGAAAGGAGTAAATGTGAGAGAATTTGTAAAATCGATTGATAATTTCCAACGGTTAAGTTAAATGTAGCGTTGAAAGTGAATTGATTTACGAAAATGTGCGCGAATTTTTGGGGCGATTTAATCCGGAGCTGACGAGATTTAGCCAATGGACCGGGACTATTTGATAATGAACATCACTTCGATTTATGGCTTAATCAATTCACAATATATAGCATATGCATTAAATTAATTGACAGAAAACAGAACATATCGTATTCATGGGATGATGATATAATTAGACTGTGTGTCGCTCGCATAAAATAGGCGAGAACTGAATTTTGGAATTGGGTATGGATTTTCGCCCGAGTAAATGTAGTAAACAAAAGAACAATGGAAAACATGCTCACGTATCAACATCAATACGAATAATCGAATTTCATTTGTAGTATATCTCTTTAACAAAGATTAGTGAACGGATGTTGAACCAATGAAACGGAATTTCGTCCAGTTTTTGTTTTTTCTCATCCAAATTTGATTCATCTTGTCCATTCGTGCTCGTTGCTCTCTCTTTCGCATCCAGTGATGCGCGGCTAGTATTGAAACCGGATGTATGCGATCTGACATAAATTAAGATCCATTATCTTTAATGCCATTATATATTTGTGTGCATAATAACGGTATCGTATCCCATAAACACGTACTCATAAATAGGCGTCGGATGGTACGAATCGACACGGTTTCATATTCGAAGTAATCGAACAAATAATCGTGTGAGCCATTCATTTTGGTGCGCTTTGATAAACATTTTCCCTCCGCTGTCCTCGCAGTCCCCGCTGTCCCCTCACTCCTCTCGCATCAAAATGCATTGATATTAAAATGACTGACCCAATGACCGAAAAACCATCCGTTTTGCTATCTTATATCTCTGGCAGGCGCACTCCCAAGCGTCGCTATTTTGCACGAGCGGTGGCTCCTTTCATGTTTGTGATTAAGCTTCATCGCCCATTTCACATGCCATTTCACGGGTATTTCGTATGATATTTGACGAAATGCCATTTATTTTTCTCTCACGCATATTTGTAATTGGATTCTTTTATTTGATTCGCATTTGAGCCTGAGGTGATGGATTCGAGCTTGCCTACCCAAAGAGAAGCGGGAACCAGCACAAACATAAACACAACTCACACACACACATATTCATTTCGATATGGGGTCGCTTTGATTGAACTGTCGCTGTTGTTTCGGCACCAACCACTCTCTCTCTATTGCTTTGAACTCCAACATTGAGAACACTGAGGCGTTTTCGGTTAAATATTTTTTTTCTTCTTTTGGCGCTAATGCGCCATTGCACAACGGGTAATATATCATCAAGACATCGCACATAAATTACCCTCATCAACAGCAACAACAAATCGCATTTGGCAGATTCAGAAGCCAACAAAAGGAATGAATATGATAACAACAACAACAACTGAAAAATTGTCGATCTATTCGTAAACTCTCGCTCTCTCTTGCTCGATTCCCGGGCTCTTTTGCCTCTCTGTTCATTGACACACACACAAACTTACACGCATTCACTTAAAACTCGTTTCTGCATTCGCTGAACTGTGGTTTATAAATGGCTTTCATGCCAATTCACAAATTCGGTTTTGTGTGTGTGTGTGTGTGTGTGTTTGGATCGCTCGAGATGCGAACAAACACTTCCAACAGAATGAAAATCGCACAAATATGCGAATTATTTCGATTGGCGAGAGATGAAATGAATGATGAGTGTTGATCCAAAAATATCGGTGGTGTTCGTTTTTGTTGTCCGTTTCATCCATTTTTTGGTGAGTGATTCGATTTGATGTGTGCTGGTGATTTGGGATTGTTTTCGTAATACCCCCGGATTTTGATAATAAAACCAATTCATTTTTTCGTTGTTGTTGTTGTTGTTGCCGTTGTTGCGCTCTCTTGGTTTGGACCTTCTTTTGAGCTGAAGCCATTGGTAAATCGGTAGCAAAGCTCGCTAATTCACCAAACCTATGCATCGAAATTTCATTTTCAACACAGCACTTTTGAACCGGGTGTTGTGAATGCATGGAACCGTGACGTGATAGCTTTGGGGTATGCGTAGCTCGTTCGGAATTTCTCTCTGTCTTTCTCTCTCTTTCTCACTCACCCATTGGGAAATGTTGATGGCAAACGATTTATGTACTCATTTCAATCCTCTTGAAAATGGATTAATGACAATGGGATTTAAAGCACAATCGGCCGATTTTTCCATACCGTTTTCCGCATTCTTCGAACACTACTTCACATATCTCCCCCTCCCCTTTCACTATTTCTCACTCTTTTTCACATCAAAAAATATTTTTCGTGCTCATTTTTTGTGTGTGGCCACAATTTGTCTATTCACTTACATAACCGCTTAAGTTGCCCATCACCGTGCAAGCGGCAGGTTATTTGCATATTTTTTCCCATTCTTCCCGAAATTTTAATGCACCCAAAAAAAATATCTTGGCATTGCGTTGCTTCGTTTTTTTTTTCTCGGTGTGTGAATAAATCATTTCCTCATGAAGAAGATTTCCAAAAAAAAAAAAAAAACACTCAAAGAAAAATATTGGCCTGAATTTTGGGGCCGTCATAAAGATGGCATTTACATATCGGATCATTGTTTTGTGAGCTAAAAATCCATTTATTTGCCTGCAAAATGCATACACAAATGATAAAAAGGAGCGAGTTAAATGTTGCCCACCCGGAAATTTTGTGCTTGTTTTGCAGAAAAAGCATAAAAAAACACGAAGAAAACGGAAAGATGAACACACAGAAGCATTTTGGTGAGAGTTCAATTTCAACCGAATCTGTATTGAGGCTGTGTGAGGATATTTGCCACACAAACACATGGAACAAGCGTTTCCACCATTCAAAGTATGCCGTCAATTTGAAATATTTGTAGTCATAAATTGTGATGGAATCCATTGCCTGCCACTGTTACCACACACACGCACACACCGTCACTGCGTGTCAGAACTACTTCATACTGAGGTTAAATGGATAATGGCAAGCAATAAAGAAAAACACATATTCACTGACATGTGAGGCGATGAATGAGGTTGGTGAGAGAATGTGAACACGAATGAAAGCCATTACAAATGTGATGTGTGGTACAGCGGCCGATTCAACACAGAGAGAAAAAAAAACACCATCGGAGAAATCCATTTGATCTTTTTCTCACTCGCACAAACACACACACACACACACACTCTATAAATGGCATTTATGATGAAACGCTTTGAGTGCGGTGAAAAATGGCCAAACATCTGTTTCAAGTAGTATATATTTCCTTTGTATTAACGAAATTTCACTTTTCAATGCTTCAAAACACACAAAACATATATTTCGGGTGAGTTGATTGAAAACTATAAGAACGGCTTAAAAATTACATCACATTACGCATAAAATACAGACATAACCACTAGTTCTGACACGAGGCAAATATAGACAGCAACAACAAACCGAAAAAATGACAAATTCCAGCGGCCACAAGAAAAATCTGGGTTCATTCGTCTTGTGCTACATGGTTCAAGCATCACACATCCCGTACTCGATTGTTTTGCAAAGGGATAACGTACGATTGCTCGGTTTTCCACACACACGCACACACACACACGCACAGGCCACAAAATTTCAATCATCTCCCAATGGTGATTTTGAGGGTTCTGATACAATCACCCAGAATAGTTTGAGTGCCATTGAAAACGACTCTATTTACCAGTCATTAGCCCAAAATGACATTAATAAAGTACCCCAAGCACGACCCATCATCACTACGTACAATCAAAATCAAACCAATTTTCGATCACAATGCAACGACATGTAAAATATTCATGACATTTTATCAATTTGTTTGGACGGTTGGCCGAACAACGAATGAACAATGCAAAAAAACACACACACATACATGGAGCGAGTGGTGTGCGGCTATTGTTGGTTTGCTGGGAATACCAATTCAAAGTACAAAATATTGATGATATAGTGAAAACTAGTATTGCACTAGTTGTGTGTGTATGTGTGAATAAGTGTACAGTAGAGTACAGTGGTCGAAATAAGTTTTTTTTTCAGTTTTTGAAAAACTCGGTTTTCCCACGGGGTTTTTCTCCATTTCCCGGTTATAATTGGAAATTTATCGAAGAACGGACTAGAGAACTTAGAACTTTTTTTTAGGAATATTCGATGCATCGAAAAACGATGAATTTGTAGGCAATGAGGAAAGGTAAGACAATTTGGGAGACTCGACTTCTTTGAGGGCATCGCATCGATAAGTGAATGGGGACTCACACCCCTCTAGGGGTAGAGGGGAGTTTTGAGTTTGATCAATTTTATCAATTTCTCTTCAAAATGAACCAAAATCAGCTAAAATCGCCAAAATCTAATATAACTCTTATTTTCAACGCAATTTTTACGTTTTTTTTACGGAATGTGATTAGTTTTTCCCTGGTCATATTTGCCTTCTGGGAGTCAAATAAACTCAGAATGTCTCGAAAAAGTCGTTTTTCTTTAATTTCCTCATTTATCTCGCCTTTGGTGGAAAAACCGCTCGAATTTTCTCTGAAAAAAAAAATCATAAAGTCTTCAACTCCAGTCAGATCTTCAACTAATATCCAACAGGACCCATAAAATAATTATTCCGATAACTGTATTTTCTATTTGCATACAATCAATTTAAGCTCTAACACAAAAAAACATGCCACTCTTCATTGGCTACACACACTAAAAACTCAGCCAACAATAACGAACAACAACAGCTCGACTGCTGACAATAGCTTCATCACTAACGTCATTCGTAATCATCGTTGATGATTTCACATCAACAACAGCCATATAACCATCAGCCCATCATATTCATCGTTTAAAAAGAAAAAAAAAACGAGTGAAAAGAGATGATATGAGAAATTGACTTGAATGCTCTGTAGCGGCAGCAGTACCGAACAAACGGAACAATTGATTGAGAAATAAGAAAAGCAATGCCGAGAAAAGAGAAGCGAAGCCGAAGTGGATATGGGGAAAAAATAGCATCATCAATCGATTTTCATAATCAATGGGTTTTTATTTAAATATAGCGTTTTCAGTTGAATCTCGATTATACTCATCATGCATGGAATCAAGTCTCTGGTTCAATAACAAAAAATGCGGATCTCTTTTGCGCACACATAAACCAAAGCACATCACATTTTCTATATTCGCACGACACAACATTTTTTGTTTGTGTGAGCGTGCAATGTGATAGTACTTTGGCATTCAACCGGTGCAAATCATGTTCATACAAATTTCATTTCTTTTGTACACACACACACCCTTAGCAACCTTTGTGTGTACACAATCTTTATCACTGAAAATGCGCACTTGTGCGCTCTTATTGCTCTTCCCATCAAAATATTATCGCCTCTCCGTTTTTTTTCTTCTTCTTCTTCTTCTTCTTCTTCTTCCTATTGTGATCAAATAGTTGGATATGCTGTTGATGCGTTTTCTTCGTTGTATGGCATTTCGTTATTTTTTTTCATTTTCTCTCTTGCTTTGCTATCGTTCGTTTTTTTTTCTCTCTCCCCGTGGGCGATGGTCGACGAAGGACGTTGAGAGGTGCGGTACGATTGATTTGAAGCATGGCTGAAGATGATAATGAAATGACGCAATGAGCATTCAGGCACACTCAACGAAAATGGAGAAACGGGTGTAACAATAGATAAGAAAATAATTGAAAAGGCAAATGAAGTGAAGAAAAGTCGATTAGGTTTTTGTGTTTGGTTGTGTGTGTGTGTGCATCTTCTTCCTTGATTTCTTCCGTTTTGGTAGTATTTGTTTGTGTCATTTCGATGTGACTGTTTGGACATTTTACTTGGTTCAAGTTGGCTCATTTTTCGTGATGGACGTTTTTTTTCTGTGTGTTTTGTAATACCGAATTTGTTGTTGTTTGTGTTATGCAATTATAATTGTGGCTTTGAGTTTGATTTGATGGAGTAGATTTTGTGGTTTGGAGAGCCAGTCAAGTCGATATACAATTGAAATTAATTGGTATTTTGTTTGCCCACAATTTCGAGGCCATTGACAATCTTTCTGATTTTATGATGAGTAATGGAAATGATGAATGAGCAATTATTTCACGGGTGTTTAGTACTTTGGCACTTTGGCAAACAGTGTTGTTCAGCTGTTCAGCTGGTGCTTATGATCCCAATGGGTCGCCATTAACATGCATATTAAATGAATTTCGGACCAAATTGTTGAATATATATGCCATTTGAAATGCATAAAATACACGCGTAAAATGAGATTTTACCACATGAAGTAACCAAAATCGTACATAACGAAAAAAAAGCCAGCATAATTCGAATAAATCTCACAAATTAACGGCCACACTCAAATTAAAAATGACACAACCAACGAATATGACATCAATTTGATTACAAACAAACATTACCACTTTGCTAACTGTGCTCACTTCATTTGCTGGGTGTGCTGTCTTGAAGCTAGTCTCGAAGTTCAATGCGGCTGTTTCGCTAGACATTTTAATTTCATTGAAAACTCAACTAATGAGCAAATCCCAGCTTTCAGTGGCAAATCACAGGTCGGAAAGCTTTTTTTCACACGCGCATATATTTGGGTTTTACAGGGTGCCGAGGGCCCATTGGGTAGTTTCTCAGTTGGGCAGTTGCGAATATCTGTTTTTTCATAAAGGAAAAATCAGCAACTTTTACCATATTCTCAATGAGAATTTCTCATCTCATGGCCATCATAAGGTTTCATAAAATCCACAAAAAATTGATCAGATTTAAAATTCATTGATTTCATCCGAATTCTTAGATTTACATACTGAGGGTGGACTGAGAAGAACAGAAATCTCACTAAAATCCGATCTGAAATCTTGTTCTGTTGTCTATAGTCCAATGTCCAATGTCCATTGTCTCTAACGTCCTTTGAACACAAAATACCCTATTTCAGCTTGACATAATTGACTTTCCATTCGAGATATCGTTTCCCCTATTCACTCTCACACACACACACACACATACACATTTTATGCACACGATGTTTCTGTCCATTGCCTAGTTTCAATCGTTTCAAAATGGTCGAAAAAAAAGAAATTGTGGCTGCTATCAAATATCGGTTGCGATTTTGCGTGCGTATGAATTTCATAAGTCTCTGATTTTATGATAATCAATGCTTGTATGTGCGGTGTGCGCACTGTTGCCGCCACCATATCAATTGAAAATGGCCAAAGTCTAGACATCGGACCAATCGAGGCCTCTGATGTGATGACATGCAGCCGCTTTCATGACAGCAATTCAAATTGCTATGATACCGATTATTGTGTGTGTTTTAGATTCTCAACTGAAGATACAATGGAAACGCCATAAAATCAGCCGTTCAAACGTATAATTCGGTGGAATTAAAGGCGGCAAAGTCCATGTCATTTTCGCACTCTTAACTCATTTTCAGTCAAATGTAGCGCGTTAAACCGTCATCCAATTTATGAAAACGAATAAATGTAGTTTCATCGCAAAATTGCGATTCGTAATTTTGTGCGCGGCACAGAAACACAAACACAGAGATATTGACATCAGTGAAATTGAGAATGGAGTGGCATACCGGTAATGGGCATAAAATGAAAAGTATGCATCGCGCGCACAAATCGCCGTCATATGAAATGGCGCTCGGAAAATTAATTGCGACCATTAAAATGCGACACACACACACAGCGAGAGAAAGAGAGAGAGTTTTCGCCAATCGCAACAAACCGAAACAACTTTCCAGTCGAGTTACTGCGAGACATACGGTTAACTGATGGCAAAACAGAATGAAGCCAGCGAATAAAAAAACGACGATTTTCGAAGCAACAACAACAATAACAACAACAACGGCAACAAAAAACTGTAATAACCACCAAAAAGATGGTGGATAAATTGCGTAAGCGACATCCATATAAACCGAAAATCGTTCGATTCCTTTTCATTTTCCGAAAATCCGAAAAAGCCGCAGCAAACGTGTTTCGACGACACACACACACACACAAAAAAAATTGTGTTTTATTTAATTTATCGAAATTGAATTCTTAAAATATCTTAACGGCAACACAAAAGACAGTCACTTTGCCACACGCGCTCTCACGTTTACTGTGTGTGCAATGGATTGGTACGAATCAAGAGAAATTTCATTCGCCATTGAATCACATGGAAATGGCAACGACACAAAATAAATGTCTTTGTAAACCGAATAAAAGCATATTTTAAATGGCGCGTACAGTTATGAGAGCGGCGAGTCGACCAAAATGAATATATGGCTTTGTGTGCAGTGACTCATTCTGTCAGTGCAGAGCACAAACAGAAAATATGGAATTCGTTCGCAAGTTCCTTCTGTTGCGATGATTTGCCAATGAAAACGCATTTTTGCCAGCGATAGAGCCACAGAGAGAGAGAGAGAGAGATAGAGAGACTTTTCGCTTAAGTTTTTATTTTTTCCATTCTATTTCTGCTGTCTGTCTTCTCTCACAGTGTGTTTTGTTGTTGTTGTTGTTATTTATTTATATTTTCTGTGTTCGTATGGAATTTGTTGGGTTCATCATTTTTCTCTTTTGTTGCCATAATTCTTTGCTGCTTTTGCAACTGACGCTGCCGTTTTGCCAACGACTGTGACTGTGTTTCTGGGGTTTTATCCCCGTTTTCTGCTTCTTCTTCGCCTCCCGACTGTTTCTCTCTGATTTTCAGTATATTTATTCCATTTGCTACGCTCACTGCACGCTTATTCTAGTGATTATATAAAGATAAATGGATCAAAAACTGTGTATTCTATCGTTGTTTGTGTCTGTGTGTGTTTGTGTGCATGTGATGACGTCGTGTAACTGCATTTTCACTGAATCCAAAATGTATGCTTGAAATGAAAAGACCCCGTCCTCCACACCCGTATGAGCTGACGAGAGCAAAAGAGATAGAAGACCCGTAGTAAGCAAAAGAGAAGGAGGCGGCGGAGGTGGGGAAGGCGGCACGGAGATTTAGTTCAGAAAAACTTCTGAAACATACTGATGGCATCGACTAAATGAAAGAAAATAAACGTATATCAAATCGGCATGATATTTTCTATTTCCAAAGTAACAAGTTTTTGTGTTTTTGGTGGACAACGTCACACACCCGACATCGAAATGATGATAAATAAATTCTCGATCGAAAGTTACGGATTAATGTTCGTTTATTTCGCATTGAAACCGTTGGCACAACCGCCTCTATTCGCATACACACATAATGTAGTTTTATCGATTTGGCAGTGGGCATTGGACAGTGTCAAATTCCAAGCGAAAATGGACAGAAACTGCGTGAGACAGAGGAAGAAAGAGCGTGCGGGGGGTGGTAAAAGGGAGCAATCCCCAAATAAAATGACAAACATTTCATTGACAACCAGCTAACCATTGAAATCATTTCCCATCGAATGCTAACACTGTTACTCGTTTACGATGTCATTTGCTCGTTTTGTTCCCGAGTTTTTCCCTCCCTCCCCGCCAGAAAACTCACAAAAACTCGGCTTTTTCGTCGAAGTTCATCGTTCAATGCAAGAGTCCAATCGATAGCATGTCGTTTTGCTTTGGCTGCGATAGCTCAATGCCTCGATGCTGTATACTGTACCATGGCCAAAGCTACAACAAATTACAATACAAACAAGATAAATTGAAATATAGAATGAAAGTAACAAACGAAAGAGAGACAAACAACAACAAAGAATACCGAAACATTAACTGTTTGTGTATGTTGTGTGTGTGTGCTCGTTTGGCTGTCGTTTTTTTTGTGTGCGGACGGTTCGATGCGTGCCGACAACAACGGTAACAATAGCAAATGGCAGAGAGAAAACAAAAAACCCGAAAAAAACGAGCAAATTCCTGTACCAAAGAGACAGTTGGCAATGCCATCGAAAATTCCAAAATGTTTCGTGCGTTACAAAAGTTTATCTCGTCGTGCAACGATTTGATTCAGTAACAGCGACACACACACACACACACAAAAACACACTGGTTCTCCCCATTTTGCCAGCTCTATCGATTGTGTCGTTGTTCTCGGTTCTCATTCAATTCGGCTTTTTGTCGTCGTTGTTGTTGTTTTTGCTGGGTATTCGATGCGAACATGACCAACACTCTTCCTTATTCATGTCTCACTGTCTTCATTAAACCGCCTCCAAAATGCTTTACAACAACACAATAATACACCACGCACTTCCAAAATGCCAACAGCAAAAATATCGAAAACGTGTAAACGCAACGTTTGCAATTTAGACGCTTAAAAGTGGATCGACAACACTGACAACAAAATGCTTACCTTTCAACACCATAACACACGCAAACCCAAAGCCCATCATCCATTTGCCACCGAATTCGCACACGTCATAGCACTGAAAATCGATTTCGATCGGCCGAAGTACGCCGCACTTTTCCAACACCTTTCTGATACCAAATTTTTTTATTGCACAATCACAAATTTTCCGTCGTTTCATCACTTCACTCTCACTCTTGGTTTGGTTTGGTTATTTTTTCTGCCGGCTACTCAACTCCGAGTTGAGTCAACTCAACGATGGGACAAGAATGATCCATACGCACCCGCACCACATAAAAATCGATTCCGCTCATTTACCAAACAAAGTTAAATCGAACGCTGTTGTGTGTGTGTGTGTGTGGTATTGAATGAACCGAAGCGACAGCATCATTTCAATGGGAAACTTTTCCACAATCGAGCTCGTTTTCAGCGTGTACTGTACACACACACACCGTTTGTTAGCCAAACAATAAATGAAATTTTCGATCCAATGGCAAACAATAAGCGAGAAAATGGTTGTTTTTGGCTCTCGCATCGAACACTAATGAAAAATACCTTTCAACAGATTTTTGTTGCTGTGTTTTTGTTGTTGTTGTTGTTGTTGACTCTCGATCGAATCACCTGTTATCTATGCACGCTTAACATGCGAAACCATTTTCATTGTGACCATCATGACACAAGAAATACACACAAATGTTCAGCAAATGGCTTCATGCCTTCTTTGGAAGATACGAACCAAATAGAAAGAGGTTGCCAATGGTTTATTTCTCGTTTTTTCGGTTAAACGGAAGTTTGCTATTGATGAAAAACAATTCACCTTTAGATGTTCCGTGTAATGATAGATGCTATCGTATTAAGGAAGTGAAGAAAATGAACTCTAACGCCTTTTCTTACGATACGCACTGAATTGCAAGAGATTTTCCCAACGATTTTCGCATAAAAAGTGATTATTGAATCAAGATTTTCACTTGGAGTTGCTGTGAAATTGCGATACGAAGCGTGAAACATAAATCACTAGTTGTTCAGAATGCATTGTCTATAGTCCCATTGGACTCTTATCCATTGATAAGAGGCGAAATCTTATTCTAATTAGAAGAAATTTGCTCTCTTCGTAATCGATATTCAATGCTAAATGAATATTTCATTTGTTAAAGGGGGGAAATGACGTTTCAATTGAGTGAGGAGGAACAAAAAAATTGGAATTTTCGCTTTGTATTTTCACTTTAAACCGGAGCTAAGAGTCAGAAGCGCCCAACGAACTCTATTTCAAAAGAATTTCTAAAGAGTTTCTATTGTCATTGTTCATTCAATATCCATACCGGTTCTTCCTTCTGAGTTCATTTGTATTACTTCCATTTTCATTTCAAATGAAATCATTTGGACATTATCAAACTCAATAGAGCTCTATTAGAGCGATTCACTATTTTGTGAACGAAATTCAAGAGATAATTTCACATTCTTGGGGTTAAACCAAAAATATAATGTACACATTCTTATGAATGTAGGTCAATTTATAGCCTTTAATTATGAAGTGTATTTAATTCGTTAGGTCTTTAACTCAATTAGAGCATGATAAAGACATGGCCTGAAACGATGATATTCATTTGAATCAAACAGATGGTATTTTCTCTCAAACTCTCAACAATATGGATTTCATGCTGAGTTTGAAATTTGCAATCACATCGGTTGCTTCAATTGATTTATCGAAAACTACGCTCATAAAACCGTTCATTCGAATCAAGGAGCTCATAACACATTATGTGTGTAAATAATATTATTTGGACGAAATTCATCAAATGCAAATTAACCGATGACCTTCTTTGAGCCTAATCAAAGCTAAAATCGGCACGAGTTTTCACTCAAATGTTGCCTCGTCGAGAGCCTCTATGAATGAGAGGCAGCCTTGATGAGAAAGATTTTACTCAACTACGAGCAAAAAACACTTCGTTGCTGAAAATTCTCGGAAATCTTCAATTTCGATATCAATCGATGCGATTGGAAATTCAACAGTTCAAAAACGCTGATTTAATGATGAATTTTCATGTCGTTTCTTATAACAGCAAAATAATGAAGCCGAAAGCTTTCGACTAGGCTTTCGATTGATGTCATTTTTGTAATGACAAAAAAAAAACATGTCCAAAACTGAATACTCTCTGGGGATAGCAATTTGGCCTCGACTCCATGAGCTCATTGCATAATTTATGGTTTATCAATTATGTCATGTCATCAAAGCTCTTGCAAAATGTCATCACGAGAGTTCAATTGAACATGTCTGCGAATGATACGAAAGCATTTTGGTTTTCAGCCGAACGTAAATTGGTTTCATTTTAGCCAGTGGTTGAATGTGGCACGTATTTACTGCACTTCCGTATACAGTTATAACTCCATAGGCTATGGACCATAGCTAGGTTCTGGTTATTGATTTCAACCGGTAGCCGGTCAACGATCAATATGGAATTTCCGACAAATGTTTTACTTCAGAGGCAAACATTTCATGATTCGTAAATTGACAAGAGAGATTTCATCAGAGAGAGCGAGAAAAAAAACTTGCCATCGATGCATGTTTCTATGGTGATTCGTTTGACGAATCGTTCAACTCGTAGTTCGATGTCTTTTTTTGTCCTTCAGTGTTTTTTTCTGGTCATTGGTTCATATTTTAAGAGCTTATATTTTTGATCGTTTCAAAATCTCTGTTTTGCCGGATATTTTGTTTGTTTCATAAAAACCAGATTTTTCATTTATTGAAATGGTTAATTGGATCGAATTGCCGTGGACATTGGATGAACGCAATAATATTGAACTGAAATTCTGAATTTCCAATGAATTTGACGGAACGTGAAATTGATAACTTCAGCGATCCGATGAAATTCCCAGAAATCCAGGCAAACAATATTCCACTCAAAAGCAAGACGAAGACATTTCCATTTTTTAATTAAATTTATTTTAAATAAATCGATGCTTCAAATTGCAAATGAAACGGAACTCTTCGGAATGTCACACGAATATTTTAAACAAAAATCGTTTAATTTTAATTAAATGAGACTTTATGCGTTTATTCAGTGTTCAATATATTTGAATGTGTTGTTGATAAAAATACGCGTCGCCAGAGAGTCTCTTGAACTGAATATGTTTTTTTCCTCTTCAAGAAAAAAAAAAAACAAACAAAAACATGAACTAAAAATTATAATGCACAAAATATTTTTTATGCCGTTTGTTGTTGTTGTTGTTGAAAAAGTGCTTCTTGATGTCCTCTCGAGTGTGTGTCAGCAAAAACCATCGAATATAAATATCGAAGTCAAATGAAAAAATCGGTAAAATGCCAAACAGAGTACCAAAAGGGGCGAAAAAAAACCAGACCAGAAAATCCCATTGACTCTTGATTTATTTATTGGGTGTATGTGCGGGCGCGCGCGCACAGAGCCGCACACTCCATTTGTAGAACACCATCTCGCCATTTTAATCGGGCATCGCATTTGCAGTTGTTTGTTTTGTTGTGCTCGCTGGTTTTTTGGATTTGTGAAACGAGAAAGAAGATTCAATTTCATTGCATCATTTTTATTGATTTGATGTTATTTGTGTGTGTGTGTGTGTTGTTGTTGTTGTTGAATATGTGTTTGTTGTTGGGCTGTATGAATCTTGGTGATGTAGTTTGCTTGTCTCGACATTGATTCAATAAAAATAAATTTTGCCATTGATTTGTCGTTCGTTGGTCGTTTTGGGCAACGATGGAATTTATTGTCGTTGCGCTTCAACGAGCAAATGTTATTTGCATTTCCGTTGCTCTTTTTCTCTCTCTCTCTCTCTATCGAACCAACATCGCTCTCTGTCCCAGCCGCCGCCACCGCCCGCATGTCGACCGAGAACTGGTTGCTTGCTTGGCCGATATCGTCTCATTCAATTGTATTGTTGTTTTGATTTCTTGTTAGCATCAAATAGTGCTGCAATCACGTCCATTTGTATGAGTGTGTGTGTGTGTGATGCGCAGCAAGCAAGTAAGTCAATGGCAATCGACAAATATAATATGGGCGCTCGCACAATGTTCTTTCGTTTCCAACGTTCGATTTTTCCTTGATTTGCCCAATTTCTCTCATCGTTCGTTCGTTCGTTCGTTCTTCTTCTTGTTGTTGTTGTTTATGAATCACGACTAATGTCAAAAACTGCTGGCAAACAAATTTTTATTGGCCAATTTTCATTTTATAGATCTATCTCGATGTTTCGGCCCCACTGTCACCGTGATTTGGTTTGGCTTGTCTCTCTCTCTTTATCTTTCTGGCTCTCTGGCTCTTGTATTTCAATATTGTTTTTTATTGGATTTTCGATTCACTTCCCGAAATATTTCAGCATTTGCTCGAAATCGAACAGCAAAAACACAAAGAGAGAGAGAGAGAGAGAGAGAGAGAGAGAGAGAGAGAGAGAGAGTGAAAAAGAGGGAAGATTGCCACATTCTGAAGTTCCTTCTGTTTATCTTTCAGGCTCTGGCATCGTTTGGGTAAACGATGCTTGATATACTGGCAATGGCACACTGATGTTGTCGAAAGAGCTACTGAGCTACTGACTGCGTGGCAGCTAGCATTTTCAGTCAACGTGCGCGCTCGCGCTCACGCTCGCTTCACGAAACACTGGGCTCTAGTTGGCACATGCACATTCAGAGCAAGAGAGAGAGAGAAAGAGAAAGAAGGAGAGAGAAGGACAGATGGATTTTAGGTTGGGTGCGAGCGCACAACGCGCATCACAACTTTTGTTTAAATAAACTGCTGCAATTTATCTCAAACGAAAATTTAATAAACCATTTCAACTACGAAGCAGCAAAACTGCACACAGTGCACACACACAGAAACATTTGCTCGGCATACAAAACGAATGCGTTTTGCCGTTGCTCTGGCAATTCTTTTCCACAGTGCTCACAACTCACTTCGTCTTGTCCTATTCCGATACTTGCAGCACTGCACCTACCGTCCCTCCCCCGCGCAACTGTTAACGTTGCTCGGGAATTTGTCTCTTTCATTTGTTCTTTCTTAGTTTCTCTCTCCCACTCTCTCTCTCTCTCTTTCTCCCTCTCTCTCACACTCCTCCTCTCTGCACGTCCCTTGTCGTCTCTTCCGAAGCAAATGGCACAATTGCACAAGCATTACAAATGCAATGAATTACAACATTCCTTCTGTTTATCTTTTTCTCTCTCTCTCTCTCTCTCTCTCTCTCTCTCTCTCTCTGTATGTCTCATGACTAGCACGAACAGGGTTGTCATTGTGATGGATTTTTAGTTGAGCGTTGCGCAACAACCGACACAAAAAAGCTGCTACTGAAATTGAATTCTTTTTATTTGTGTGTTGTACTTGATTTGGGACTCGGTTGGTGTGTAGTTTTTGTGTGTGTGCTGTTTTCTTCATTTTGAAATATTTGTGACGTGAATCAACAAAAAAAAAACGGCATTTTCCAACTGAAAGTCCTTTTCCACAGTTGAATGCGTTTTCAAATGGAATGAAATTGGTAATGGAAGCTCTATTTTTCTCCCGAAGAAAAACAACTGCCACAAATTCCGATTTGAAAAGGTGGATTTAAAAGAAATCATAGAATTTAAATGGAATTGATACCACAAAAACACACATAAAATCTCTTTGAACTGTTTAAATTGTTTGTCATTTTGTTTGCATAAACAGGAACTGCATCCATTTGGAAAATATGAACCCTGTTTTACTGTCTTAGTAACTTAGTAAAGTATTACATTGACTAAATCTTCAATTTTACATTACTTTTAGTTTTGGTGTGTACTTTTTTGTCGCCGCTTTGCTGCTAAACTGACGCGTATTTTTTTGTACAACGTTGAACACTGAATTTTCCAACTGAAACAGAGTGTTTTAGTTCGTGTGTTTTGCAACGAGCACGCAGAGCATGGCATACATTGACATTGGCGGTTGCACAAATTGAAAAATCGTTGTTTCTTCTTCGTTAAGCATTAAGTTAATAACGAAACATTCGTCTTGCAGCCGGCGCACACATTCACAATTCAAGCTTGGGTGCGATTTTGATTAATCACTATCGTTAGACAAATAAATGAACATATGCGAAATGAAATGAGCGAATAAAATGAAACACGAATACGATACAATGAAGCAATGGCGTACGTATGGTGAGAGAATGTGCCAGTACTGATGGTGCATTACAGTGTGCTTTTGGGAAGCGGACAGGTAACAATCGGTTCACTTAACATCTCAAAGATGTAGATATTAGGGTAGCTCACATTAGGTCGACATATGAAAGTGGCGAGGGAAACCTTTCGTTTTGTATTTTTGGGTCAAAATAAGCCTAAGTTTGAACTTGATATGGAGATAAAGATGCTTAGGTATGCCTGTGGTGTGGAACAATCTTCGTTCGCACAATTTTCTCTACAAAATTAGATTTTCATGAAAAAAATGCTCAAAATACCAAAAAATGTTATCTAATTGAGGTCAAATTTTGCCATGATCACTTTTTGGTAAAAATAAACCATCTGAGTTCATTTTGAGCAGTGACTGATTTGAGGTAAACTCCACTTTAAAAATCCTATTACGACAGTTGTTTCAAAAAATGGGGTACACCCCGAATCTGTCACCGGCTGCTCTCGACGGAGTTAGATGGCTTATTTTACCAAGGAAGTCATCTCAGCAAAGTTTAAGCTCATTTGGTAAACATTTCTTGGTATTTCAGTCAACAAATTTGTCAAGTCTTCGAAACTTTGAGAATATGTTTATTTTGGTAGAGAAATACGAAACCCATAGAATCCACCAGCAATTTCATATACCAACGCAACCAGGGCCACCTTAATATATGCATACGAAATGTTAGTGTAAAATTGTCGACCTTAATGTTTGCTAGAGAATCACATGCAACTCTACCAAATCGGGTGATCCGGTGTGTATGTTCTCATTTTGGCACAGCAAAAGAAAAATTCGCTCGCCTTTATCACCATAAAACGGGAAATTCGAATTGACTGCCTCGTCGTAATTGGTACATTTATTCTGATAAGGCGCTTAAGCATTACCACCCTCTCTCTCTCGCTCTCTTCCTTCCAATCGGCACCGAAATCTGGGCATAAATTTCAAAAAAAGAAGAATTTGACTCGAATCTTCTTTACTTCGGCACACACACACACACCACATATTCTGCATGACTGATACAAATCTCAACATTTCAAATCCGCTTTTGTGTACTTAATTCGACTTTGTTGCTTTGCTGCCTGTGCGTTTGACAACAGCCGCACCAAACGAAAATATGCGTTTCGCACGAATTGTCTGTTTGCCACGTAATTTTCGATGGTTTTGGTTTTTATCATCTCATAAGCAACAACTTGTTTGTGCGTGTGCATTTTTGTATGTGTTTTTTTTTCTCTCTCTCTCGTTTTTTGTTGTTGTTTTCTCGTTAGATTTTGGTTTCATATTTGGTAGCTAACACGTACATTTGGAAATGAGCTGCAAACTAAATAAAACAAAACAAAACAAAACCAAAAAAAAAATCAGCAACTCTTAACGCTGAATGATGAATCTGAATGTAATTCCGATAAATAGACAACAGTGAAATGAAAGGAAAATGGTGGAAATGTGTGTGTTTTTCGTTTTCGTCGATGGAAGGAATTCAGTTCAATCGAAGTTGAGATTGATGGGAATGCATTAAATTAGGTTGAATGCCGTTGAAGCGAAAAATAAGCCGAGACTCTGTGCCTTAGTGCGCGATCAATTCGAGGTTTTTGGCGTGGTTCGAACGCTATTTCCGAAAATAAATCGAAAAATAAAACAAAAAACCTTCACACACAAAAAAAAGAGAGAGAGAGAGAGAGAGAGAGAGAGAGAGAGAAGCTAATCGGGTTTATTTTCATTTCGTTAAATCACAAACGGGCTCTGATGAAATGAAACGCAATTTCACTCAACCGAAGAGACAGTTGATTAACGACAATGGAAACATTGAGAGACGGTGAAATCGAGGTGGTAGTGGGATTTGAAGGGTAAAGAGGATTCGCCGCGACGCGAAGTGAGAGAAGAGAAGAATTGGGAATAAAAACGCACAATTTCGAGAAAAAAAAAACAACGAAATCTTCGTCTAAATGAGAACATTGCTGATTCAAGCCATTTATGACTAGCCGCTATTCTGGTCTTTTATCTTGGGCCCATGTGCGCGCGATAAATAGACCTTCCGAACAATAGCAATGCCACCGCATAACACAATTTATGATTCACAACGCATCATTCGGTTTCGTTCGAGCCACATTCACACGGACTCACTCACTCATCGCAAAACAATGGACGATGGTTTGTGTTATCAAAAAATGGGAGAAAAGTTAAAATCGCAACCGAGGCTATAAAAAAAAAACTGTCCAGAGCAGGGGAGAGAGTGAGAGAGACCGAATCGAAAATGCCAGTCGGAAGAACAAGCACGTTATTAATGAGATTTTTTTTTAATTTCATAATAAAAGAAATTTTTCTGGGTGAGAGAGTGATTGTGTGAATGGAAACCGAATGAAAGAGACAAAATACCAAATACAATAGCAAAATATGTATCAAAACAGTGAAAAGAGCTCATCATGATGTCGTCAAATAACAAGGAGAGAAACAAAAAATATATATATTGTAAAGTTGGCCGACGAAACTAACGACTGAATTGCTCTGAATAATGCCAGTCAAGCGCTAAGCGATAGACAAACGGAATAAAATAACAAAAGAACATTTCTTTAGTGAATGTTTTATGTTTTTGGTCTCTTTTGCTCTTGACTCATTCACAGTCACCGTACAAAAATTACACTCATCCAAAACAAAATGAACTCAATCGTCTTTTGGCTCTCGTCAAACAAAAACCGCCCCCATCCGCCCGCACCGAAAGCGACCACGGCACCAACGAAAATGAAAACGAAACATTTCATATATTAAATGTAATTGAAGTCATTGTGCGCTTCACCGAATGCCAAGAAAAACCAAGTCAAATTACACAATTCGGTGCTGTTTCGAATGCAGCATTCAAACCATGCATGTAGCTTAAAGTAGTCACACAGTGTGTATTGGGTACCATCAAGGGTGTGAGTCTGCGAGTCTCTGTCTGTGTGTTGACGAATTTTCATTTCGCTGAAATTCCATTCGGTTGAACAAAAGAAAATTGTGAAATGTTTGTGTCTGTCAGAGAATTTGAGAATTTTCTCATTTCTCGCGCTGTATTTTACGCTCGCCGCGCTCTCTCTCCCTCTTTCTCTCTCTCTCTCTCTTTCTATCTCTCGGTCTTGCTCTGTCTCGACAGAATGCAGTACATCGAGAGATAACGAGAGAGGTGGAGATGGGTTTTCATGGGAAATTTATTGAAGTGGCGCTTCCAACAAACGGAATGAATGACAAAGACGAAAAATAAATTACATTCATTTTCGTGCGGAACAACAGTTCAGTGCACAAGTTCAGTGTGTATCATTCTCGATAAATAGTATAAATATATAATATATGTGAAAATGTGAAAATGCATGGACTCACATTGCGATAAATGAGGCGAATCACCAAATCGTAAATAATAATTTTAATGCAGTGAAATGGTTTCGCTTTGGATAATGAAAATTTATTGGGTGTAGTTAAAGTGTCGAATTAAAAGCATTTCGTTTATGTGTTTTGTTTTTTTTCTCATTTCATTGTCAAATTTGGATGGATTCGATGGAGAGCGAGGGCGAGGAAAACAGAAAAAGTAGTAATTTTTCACCGCCCAACACAAAATTCAATGCCATTTCAGTGGAAATTGCGTAAAAACCACTTCACAAATGCTTCACAATCCCCCCCCCCCCCTAGGAAGAGAACAAAAGAACACGCACAAAAAAAGAACAACTATCACTTGAAAATCTGTGCCGGAAGCAATAAAAAACTGCAGCAGTCGATTTTTTTACGGAAAATTTATTCAAAAAAAAAAAAAAAAAATGCATCGCGTTTCTTTCGTTGTGAAAATGACACGACGATGCACCACCAACCCCACCAAAACAAAAAAAAAATGAATGAGACACTCGCAAAGTTTTTGCACAACTTGTCATTTTTCACCATTTGCCTGAAGCGTCTGGAGCGCACTTTTATTTTTCCCATTGGTTTGTTCATTCACGCTTCCGTATGCCCTACATAATTGCTGTGCAAACTATAATTTTCATAGAATTTGCTGAACATTTACGCTTCGCGTCAAGACAAAAGTAATAAATTTTCCTCAATTCGTATGCCACCGCGTATTCATTTGCGAAAATGAGCTTGCGAGAAACTACTTGTAAAACTTATCCGTCTCGTTCCATTCGGGAAATGCTGGCTTTAATTATGGATTTTCAGCATTTTTAAAAGCACATCCCAAACTAACACCACTCATGTATGGCGAACAGCACAAAAACCCGCAAAAAAAACCAGATGTGAGACAAAATCGCGCGCATCGAACATTAAACGGTTGCACGAAACTCGAAACTAATAATTAAATAAAGCGAGACCGAAAATGATGCGACTCGTTCATCATTTGTGAAGTCCACCCGTATGGCTTGAATTGCTGTAGCACACAAGCTTATGCTAGTTCACAAATCGAAATGACTTTATGTTGATTAAATGGACGCAGCCAAAAAAAAATACAAAAAGCAATTGCTGGAACCCGAATTGCTGCTGTGCGAGCAAATTTTCATGGATTTTAAGAGGCTGAGACGGCTGAGGTGGCTGAGGGGACTTGATTTAACTCGGCCGCACACAATACACAACACACACACAAAAGAAATGTGCTGATGCCAGCGCTTTATCAACAGTGTCACGTCCAAAAATATACCAAAACACACTGGGTGTGTGTGCGCGCGCGCGTTCAAATGTGAGTGAATTTATTTGGTATGTGCCCAAAATACCAAAAATCGATTGGCTAAAATAATAGCGAGATAGCCGAAGAAAATCCAACCAAAAATAAAACAACAACAAAAAACACACACACACACAAAATAAAACCGAAAATAAAAGAAGTGCAGCAAGGAACACGCAAAACTTCTCAAATGAGAAACTGATAAACGATTCTCTTGTCACGTTCATTCACCAAAACACTTTTCAGTTTTTTTGTTTTCGATTTTCGTGTGACGTTGCTATTTCGTCGATTGATTTCGATCCGGTGTCTGTGTCTTCGTCGATCCATTCCCGTCTCCTCCTCTCTTTCTCTCTCTCTCTGTTTTTCTGGTATTTATACCGCTGACTTTGGTTGACCGATCGAAGCACGCGCTTCAATTCTTTTTCACTTCTTTGCTTACGCTGTATATATTTTTCGGTTGCAACAAAACTTTCTTGAGAAAATTTGATGAAGACACGTTTTCAATGTGGCCCCAAAATCTCAAGAGAGTGAAAGAGAGAGAGAGAGAGAGTGAACAAAAAAAAAAATAATCAACGAACACCAAAACCAATTTAATTGGCTGGAAGCATTTGCCACTCGTAATGGCTATTTAATTTGCAGCCATGTTGTGAATTCCAACACACACTGCGACATACAGAGAAAGCACAGCAGGCGCACCGAGCACACACGGAACACCAAATCGGAACACATCAAATGTCGATGCATTTTTAATTGTTACGTAATCGAACGAACGGGAGATGCAAACGTAATCAAAAGGCAAAGCCATTTCGTGAAGATTTTGCAAATTTGGGTCACATCTTGGCCGATATTACTATAATTCAAAGCGTAAAACTCATTTTCGGATCAGTTTCTTAACTAGAATTTAAAGTTGAGCAAAATAAACTTTTGTTAGAGGTCAAAACGACTGGCAGGCAATAGATTGTATTGCCAAAACTTGGATAATTGTATGGATGGTTTTGAGCTCATCCTCATCCTCAAGTCTTTCACCATCCGGTTCGAATGTGCTTTTTCAACTTTTGTTGTTGATTATATAGGTTCAAGTAGATAGGGGAGGATGTCCTGGATGGCGCAGTGGAACAATTTCTATGGAAATAATTTTTATCAGGGCTCAAATTGTTCATAGGAATAATTTCCGGAGATAATTTTTAAAAACTATTTTTGGAAATACTTTTTACATTGACCAATTTTTAAATTACGGAAATAATTTTTGAATGAAATAATTCTGAGAATTATTAATAATTATTTCCAACAATAATTTTTAAAAACTATTAGCGGTAAGATAAATGGAAACAAACACGGTGGAGAAAAGTACGGATTACAAACGTAATTCAATTTATTTGCAAGCGATTTTTTTTAATCGGTAAATCTCAATGTGTGTGTTTTGATGCAACAGATGCACTTTTAGGGAATCGTCTGGCTCGTGGTTGTCTTGGAACTCCTTTAACCCGATCTGATAGCTGCTGTGCGCTATAGCCCAAAAGCTGCTTCAAATCACAGACGAATTTATAGACGAATCGCTTCCCTTTTACCTTTGAAATCATATCTCCGTTATAGTAATACCTTAAGCCACGTGACATTTTTTCGTAGTTCATTGTTGGTTTTTTTTTTCGATTGCCCCACAATTCTGCCACACGATCCGATTCAACTAGCTTGAATTCCCCAAAATTCCCATGCCATTCAATGATACTTTGATGTTCTTTATCCGTCAATAACTCTAACAGGAATTGCCTGGGACGAACAAATAAACGATAAGTGTTTTGAATCAATCAAAATACAGGGTGTCCCGCAATTACGTGGTGCAATATATTTAAAAAAAAGGTGCTCACCACAATTGAATTTGACCATTGTTCCCGGTGCGATTACTCCGATTGGATAATGACAGCATTTCAATGCCAGAAGCATCCAAAGCACCAATCACTTTTGTTTGTTTAATTGGTTTGTCACGAAAATGTTCATTGGTGATCACCTCTTTATCATCTTCGGTGGCTGAATTTAGATCGCCTGGAATTGCGATAAATTGACATTTTCGCAATAGTTCCAAATGTGTCCAAAATTTATTGCCTGGATCACGTGGGATTATCTTTTGAAAATCGGGCAATGTCAATTCGCACAGCTGCTTGCCATTCATACGCCAATCACTTTCTTGGAGTCGCAAATTAAATTGATTTATGGCCCATTTTAACCAAATTTGTATATGAGCTTCGGTCCAATTCTTCGGATCATCGGGAATATTGTATTGTTTTTTCACAGACAAAAATTTCTTATCGACCACCCAATTGACAAATTTTTGATTTGTTTCTTCGTCCTCACCAATGGATGCCACAGTGATTGCTGTTCATACAATTGAAAATTTTCATTATTTTGCGTTTGCATTTGCAAATACTGTTATAACTACGCAAAATGTGTGAATTACAGTAACGCCCAATCTTACAAAAATCACTATCAATAGCAATACTCACAATCAGGCGATTCGTTGCTATTCCCGTTATCATTTTCATTCATAACAATGTCGGTGTCGAGACCAACATTGACACTTTCCATTGCAATTTCCACTTCTTCAGTAGGTTCAATTGGTTTAACCACATCGGCAATATTGATTCGTTTTGGTCCGTCCAAAATTTGTGCATTCACTTGAACCAGACCTTCACCTTTGACACACTGATCAACCAGTGTTTTGAATGGTTCAAGCATTTGCACATTTTGTAGCCAAACTTCATAGTTTGAGAGATTTTTTTTGGTTTTCTGCTGTAACAGCACTTTTAATGTCTCAATTTTTGTTTGAATGTCCATGTAAACGTACATTATTTCTGGCTCATCGCCATCACATTCCAATACTCGTCCAACACCAAAATGTTCAAGTTGATAGCGTGATATGTAATCAACGTGATCGATGTTATCCAAATCATCATCCAATCCATCGTTCATGTGTTTACTTTTGTAAACGCGTAGAAAATGTCAAAAACAACAAAACAATTACAATGCGCCATTGTTTGTACCAAAACAAAATTACATCACATTGAGTTCAATGTTTCACTATGAATTGGTCACAATGAAATCAATGTGATTCGTTGTTGCCCATAGATTCACCGAATTAACTTGTCTACTTACTTCAATTCGGCATATTCACGATATCCAGCCATCGTTTGTGATTTTTTTCAACTCGATTTATCAATTTTGCACAATTGTATGGTCAAATATTATCCTGACGGTTATGACATTTTCAGTGAATACTTTTTTTATTTCCATTTTCCTTGTCCACCAACATTTTCGCCAGGCACAGGAAAATCATCTCTAAATACTGTCGATACCGGAAAATATCGTGTACGCTACGCAACATTACCACGTGAAATTGTATGCACTGAAAATTTAACACCATGGAAAAAGTTGTTTCCTGGAAATCGTCACGAAGAGTTGCGTTCACTGCTCAACTCTGGATACATTCACACAACCAACTATCACTCACTCGGTTTGCACGTATAATATTCTAGTCCATGATTCACAATTTTAGGGCTAATAGTTTTGGCAGGAAATATTTCATTCAAAAATAATTTCCAAAAATTATTTACCAATTTTAGGGCTAATAGTTTTTAAAAATTATTTCCGGGAATTATTATTAATAATTCTCAGAATTATTTCATCCAAAAATTATTTCCAGAAATTATTCCTATGAACAATTTTAGCCAAGATAAAAATTATTTCCATAGAAATTGTTCCACTGCGCCTCCTGGATAAGCTCGAGCAGTTCTGGGAGGATAACAAAAAAATTTGGTTTTCGAAGTAAGTTGGTGATCCAGGGGGACCCTAGGTTTTCAGTTTGAAAACCCATTCCATGAGCTATGGACCTAGAATCCATCTACGGTGAGCAAACTCTTCGACCCTCGGGAGGATGGGGGGTGATTATACCCCTCGGACGCTATGCGTTTCTCTTATTGGTGAGAAGAGCTCAATGAGAACCTAAAGACTTTTCCACATGGATAAATCCACACAACAAATAGATGTGGCATCCTCTTTTCGATATGCTTTTCGATCAAATTAAAATGTGAGAAAAGAAAAACCATGTTTATGTTCATCATTGTTCGATAACAATAAACATAATTACACGTTTCAAGTAAAGTAGAAAAAGTGATGTACAAGAACTCAAGCTCATCAAGTTGCCAACCCATATTTCTACAGAAAGTTCCTGAAAATGGCCAAACAAACTACTAATTTTTCGTTCAGTGCATCGATTTAACAAGAAAAAAAAACGAAATCTGCAAATAATATTTCCGGTTATTGTGCTGCGATTGTGATGGAATTGAATTTGAAACGATGCCGAAGATTTTTTCTTGAAAGAGAGAGAGAGAGAGAGAGAGAGAGAGAGAAAGATGAGGAAAAGAAGTAGAAAAAGACTGTGTTTGCCGACATCAAGCACTCATCAAGTTCTTTCTGTGCATTACAAGCGCAATCTTTTGTATAGATGCATTAAAAATTGATTTAGCAACTTATTGCTTTGTGATTTTTATCTCCCTCTCTCTCTCTCTTCCTCTCTTTCCTTCTTGGTCTTCTCCAACATCGGGTAAAGTTTGATAACGTTTCCGTAAACATGCAATCGGATCATCACTCTTGTACATTCAGTGCGTCTGTGTGTTTGTGTAAGTGTCCATTGGTACCACAGCAACTCAATCTATTCACCATCATGCGTTTTTTTTTTTGTTGCCTCTATTTCACCCCTGGTTTGCTGCTGTCTGCTGGCTCTCTTTTGCTAGCAATCTTGTAAACATGAACGAAGACGAAGAAGAATTGCGCTGAGAGCATACAAACTTGAGAAGCACAATTTTATTGAAAACTTTGTTGTTAACGAACAACAACAAAAAAAACATTCTCTTTAACAACCAGAAGACAGAGTTTAGTGAGACAGAGTGTGGGACAGAGTGAGACAAGAGTATTGCGTATTCGGTTGCATCCGTTGGCAGCAGACCGGGTTCACTTTTCCAATTGTAAGAAATTTATGAACATGATGCAGAAAATTGAGAACGAAACTGTACAAAACACCGGGAATGCCGAAGCACATTTTCATGCTGATTGAAAAGCGAATGAGAAAGGAAGACACAAACAGCAAGAAAGAGAGAGAGAGAAATGAGCACGGGTGGCAAGAAAAACAGTGAAAAGAAAATGCAAAATAGAAATTGCACTGAAATTAAATCGGAATTTAATTTCGATTATTTTCTTCTTTCGCAAGAAGTTTTCCACCAGCGTGTGTGTGTGTGTGTATTTCCCATTTCTTTTGCACATTGCCATCGGAAGCATTGCCACTCCGTTTTCTCTTTTACCTCTCACGCCGTTTTATTACATTCACTTCATTCGCTGGCACTTTTTGTGCGCCATGCAACTGGAAAATATGTGCACATTGAGTATTCATGGGTAGCAACAACAACAACACACACACACACACAAAAAACGCAGCTCGTGTGAGTGAGAGTGAATCGAAATTCAAGACAATCGCAGTCAGTAATGTATGTGCATGTGATATTGATCTGTAAAGTGCAGCTGCTTAACGGGTTTTTTCTTGTGCCATCATTTTGTGCCTTTTGTATTCCACCATACTACACAGCATCTGGGCGCGTACAATCTTTGGCTACGACACTCGTTCCTGGCCCATCCATGTGGAAGAAGTGAAATCGTTTACAATGCAATTCGATTTTTCCCCCCCATTTTATCCAGCTTTTTACTTTTCCGCACATGAAATGTGCTTAGGAAAAGTATTGGTTTTGCCTCAAAAATTCAACTCCACATTGCTTGAGTAAATGAACTCCGATCGGGCTCAAATTTTGACCAGAGTCTCAGTTCACCATGGGAACAAATCTTGATTTTCACTTTTTTTATTTGGATACTCGGTTCTGGTAGCTCCGGTGCAAAATGGCGTCGTCGTCGTCGTCGTCGTCGTCGTCGTCGTCATCGTCGTCGTCGTCGTCGTCGTCGTCGTCGTCGTCGTCGTCGTCGTCGTCGTAGTCTGTACGTTAGCACGATAACTCTCGAACGGAGTCTCAAATCCCAAAGTGTCAAAAGCAAATTTGTTCAGAATTATTACCGGATGTTTCCTATTGAATTTGAGCCATATCGGTGTAGCCGTTCCAGAGATATGTGCATTCAAGTGCACGTGAGTCGGGTTTTCAGTACATTTTTACACAAAAACTGATTTTCACATTTTTGACTCTCCTGACCGTATTTTTCAACGAAAATTCATGCAGTTTGCGTCATTTGAATGGTATTCAAGTGCGCTTGACGTTTTACGTATTCAAAAAGTGCATAAAATGTTTCTTCATGCCGAAAAATCATGAAATGTGAACACGTGTGAAAATGTACGAAATTTTTAGAAAATTCTCAGAAAATTGAATTGTAAAAAATGAAAATGACTCACAAATGGATTCTTAAATTGCACAGTATTATCACTGGATGTTTCCTATTGAATTTGAGCCATATCGGTGTAGCCGTTCCAGAGATATGTGCATTCAAGTGCACGTGAGTCGGGTTTTCAGTACATTTTTACACAAAAACTGATTTTCACATTTTTGACTCTCCTGCCGTATTTTCCAATGAAAATTCATGCAATATGCATCATTTGAAAGATATTGGAGTCCGCTTGACGTTTTACATATTCAAACAATGCACAAAATTTATCTTCATGCCGAAAAATCATGGAATACGAAAATCGAAGTTTGATATGAATATATCTCAAGAAAGGAGTCTCAAATCGCAAAGTGAAGATGGCCAATTTGTTTTATTGTGTCAAAGAATGTTTTGTGTTTTGAACATTTTGCCCATTTTCATGGCAGAACCAATACTTTCTCTCCTGGTCGAGACTGGTCGATAAATGAATTTGTTCAAGAGAAAAATCAAATTCCATATCAATGCGGAAAAGTCAGGATTACGAATGTAATTCAATTTATTTATTCTTGATTTAGTCCTATATTTCTATTTCTGATCTTAATTTAAAAATGAACTCGTTTTATTTTTCCACGAGTTTTTTTCTTCGCCCATCTTTTTTTTCTTTATTCGTTTCGTTATCATTTTGCATATTGCAAATCAACCAGTTCGGCCGAAGACACGACAAAAAGAGAAAAAATATGGAAAAGAGAAATATTTCTTTTCTTCTTACTCTTTGAAACATCACAAATATCAAATTAAGAAGTTTCAATGGTAACGATATGGTGCGTACTGTGTATGTGTGTGTGTTTTTTTTTCTTTAAGCAAATTTAGATTTGCAACTGATTTCATTTGACATGGCATTTTTGCCGTCTTATTTACATTTTAATTTAATTTCAAATGATTCAAAGATCTTACATTACGGTGAAATCAAATGAATATACACATTTTGAACTGACGTCTTCTTAATTTGATTCGTTTTCTTTGTTATTGTTGTTGTTGTTGTCGCCTTCCTATCTCAACATTCAACTGAATTTAAGCGAAAGATTTGAGCTCTACCGGTTAAGCACTCAGCTCAGTCAGAAGTACTTCAGTTAGTTTTATTGGAACATAGGTCTTCAGTCTTCCGTCTTCAGTCTCGATTCTTCCAGCGTTATGAATGTTTCAAAGCATATTACTTATTCGCAACATTTTAATTTAATGCAAATATTCAAATATTTTGTAATAAACGACATATTTCGAACATAAGACATGGATTTTGCATGTATTCGAGAATATTTATTGACAAATTTTCTCTGTTTTTGGTGACTTCATGGCAATCTATGGCAGAAACTTTGGTAACGAAGTCGAAAAATGTCTTTAAAAAAAAAATCATCATCTTTGAAGCTTGAAAAGCTTCAAAGTCATTAACACTAAAACATTTCGAAAAACTAAAAACCTCTAGCGATTTGATAAAGCTCATGAGCCACACGATGGAACAGTTTTCGATGCAAATTAAAATTTACCAGTTACAACACACATCTCGCCCCTAGATTACTGTTACTAGTATTAAATAGTGACGCTTGGTTCAACCAACATTTCACATTTCACATTTCATTCGGCCACAATATTTCCGAACATTTATTCTCTGTCCCATGGCTAATAAAATTAATCATATTTAATATTTGATTAAAATACATGGCGAATGTGGATGCATAATCTTTAGCGAAAGCTTTTCGAGTTGATGAAAAATGATTGAATTTGACCGAAACTAAAAATAGAAGGCAATAAACATGAAAAATGAAGCAGCTTAAACAATCTCTGTAGACGAGTCTGTTAGAATTATTTTCCATTAGTCTGAGCTATTTTTAGAAATTGCGGTTCCATCGTAATGAAAATTGTCTTCTGCAGAACGATATCATCATCATGATTGTGGATTTGTGGATACTCAGTTGATGGATTTTGTTGCTGAAATGGTGAAAATTAGTGAATTTCCACCAAAGAAGTTAAGAATGCAGTCACTTTAATTCGTCCTTTAATCAATCTCTCATTCAATTGTCAATATTTGAAGAGTTTTTTTTCTAGCCACCAGTTGCATTTTCAAATGCAAAATGTTCTTCAAAAGAAAATCCATGGAAAAAAAATACAAATTCAAACAATTTCATATTGCAGGTAAAATTCCCTCATGATCATTTCGTCACAAAAAGGCTGTGTAGCTTTAAAACCAAAACTGGCTTTCATCACTGTATAAATAAAATAACTGTGACTCCAACTGTAACAAAAAGACGTTTGTTTTTTTTTCGTTGTTGTCCTGTGCTCAAAAATGTGTGCCAAAATTGAAAATAAAGTTCGTTTTAATTATGTTTGGGGAATGTGATTGGGAGGAGTGGCTTATGGTTTAGATCCATAATTGTTGGGTTGCAAGTGTCTGTTGGGTATTGAAAAGTTAAAACCATATCTCTCTCTCTCCGTATAACCGTAGAAATTATTTCACTGTGGGTGAAACGAGAAGAAAAAAAAACACCAGAAAAATTCGGGTTTTTGTGAGATTGTTTGTCGTTGAATATGGAGCGCGCACATCGCACATATCGCTCATTTGCATACACAGCCACACAAAAATGTATATATTCACATTTACCGAGAACTGAAATGCAAACGAAAAACCCGTTCGAAAAATGAACCAAAACGTAAGAGCGAAGCACAAATTAAATGTGTTTGCATTCGACATATGTGCAAAATTCCACCTGTAAAAATACACACACACACACACACACACAAAATAACCGTTTGAGTTTGTGTGTCTGCATCAGCGATTTGCAAAAGAGACACGAAAAATGGGAACAAGCAACAGAGACAAAAAAAAACAACATTTTCATTTGACTGGTGAAAGAGAGCACAAACACACACACACGCGCGCGCGCGCACGCTCCACAAAAAATATGGGAAATTGCAAAGCGACTCGAAAAAAAAGAGTAAAAGAGAAAGAGAGAGGAAGAGGGTAAAAAGGAGAGACGAGATAGAGCGACGAAATCAACTTATTTATGTAAATTATCCCGATGTGTGCATCTCTTGTGTGTATTTTTTTATTTGCCTCTCGTTTTGTTGATGTTGTTTTTGTACCGTGTGTGTGAGTGTGTGTATTTTTTTATTTCGGCACACTCGAATAAAGCATGTTATGAGTAGCACGAATCCATTTTTCGATTTCGAAATGCTGTCAACAAAGAGACGACAACGACGACGACGACGACGACGAACGACAACGAACAAATTACGAAACAGCAGAAAAGTAAATATTTATTGCATTACATTGCTTAGCTTTAATATGTGCTCTGGCTTTCTACTACACGTAATGCGTCAACGCTCAACGAAGTATGGATTTGGAGCAACAATTTCGGGTTGCATTGGCCTCGGTGTGTTGTTACTACATACAGGGCATGTGCTGATGCTGCTGCTGCTGCTGCTGCTGTTGTTGTTGTTTTATTTTTGTGATGGATGAATGCACCAAACACATTTATTCGTTGAACACATTCAGTCCCATATCGCGATGTAATCGGATCATAGCAGTCGAATGAAACGACAAAAGGAGAAAAAGAGCGAAAAACAACAAAAAAATCCGTTGCATATGAAAAGAAAATACGATCTCGGGATAGGAATGATGCAGAAAAATGCAAACGACAGGTGAAGGCAATGAAAGGGGGACGGGAAAAAATATCGTAAAGAAAAATTGCAGAGAGAGAGAGAGAGAGAGAAAGAGAGAGCCGGAACAAAGGTGCGGGCAAAAGCAAGAGCATCGCTATGAATAAATCACGAAACAAATAAAAATGCATGAAGTTTAAAAAAAAAAAAAAAACAAATTTGAATCGAATCAAAACACAAAATCCGATATGATGAGATTATTCATAACGTTGTGAACGCGCAAGTGATAGCGGAAAATGATCGAAATGGAAAGATGTGGTGACGATAGTGGCGGCGACGACGACGGCAGCGATGGTGGCGGCACAGACGAAAACGATGACTTCGAAGACGATGAAGCCAATTTCATACTTCAAAGCAACGTCGAATGCACAAGCAACTCATTGACATTATATGGTGAACGGTGTCAAGAAAATTGCATGTGACACCTGCATATTTGATGAAATTGACGGATTCGACCTCTTTTTTTCCCTTTGCCTCTGTCTTTGTGCACGACGCGCGTGCGGTTCATTCACTCGTTCGCTCATTTTTCATTTCATTCGTTCGCCTTTGAATGGTAAATTCCAGTTTGTAGTTTTTGTGCGGATCACATTTAAAATGCATTCTAATGAGAAAATTCATAATGTTTTCGGTTTTGCACATTGGATTCAGAGTGATTCAACGAGTAGATGAGGAAAAAACACCTCCGACCGATAGAGTCGGAATTTCACAAACGGAAAGCGTAAAAAGAATCGATTTTGCGCTCATTTCAAGCATCTTCATATGCAATGAAATCGATTTCCAAGCATCGAATTGATTAGTTTTCAATGGAATCGCGCATCTTGCGACTCAAACACACAAACTCATTTGAAATGCAATGCAACAGCACAAAACTTTCATTTTTTTTTCTTCTCTTACCAACCGCATTTTCTTTGCTTCACAGCAGTTCATTTGAATTTTCAATACACTTGACTATGCGTCGTGCAGGTGAATAATAAATAAAGCAATGACGAATATATTGAAAAGCGTAACGGAATCATTGTGTGTATTGACAAATTTTCATTTATTTTTCAGCTGAAAATTAATCGCCTCGCTGAAATACTTGGATTCAGAATCTCAACAGTCAATGAGCACGCTCAAAATTCCATTAAAGCAACGACGACGACGACGACAAAAAAAACCATTATTCATAAAATGGTGCGCAACATCATGCAATCGCATTCTATGAATTTATTTACATCATTATTGTAAATTTTAATTAGAAATTTCTTTTTTTTTCTCTCATTTTGGTAAAAAAAAAAGATGAAAAATGGTTTGCGTTTTTAAGCTTCATGAGGCTTTTTTTCTCTGTTTCTTTGGTTTGGGTAGAACCAGCTTCATTTTCTCTCTTTTGCTTCTTCTATTGCTATCTCTCTCTCTCCTTCAGCCAATGAATGAAGCGAATAAAGAAGTAATCACTTCTTGGAATGATTAATTCAAAAGACACTTTTTTTCCCAGGGCACGAAAAAAAAACATAAAAATTCTTTTCCGGGTTTTGCCTGTACAAAGAGATTTGCTCTCTTCCTTATTTATTTTTCTTGTTCGTTTTTCTCTCCTTATTATTTATTCATTGAGCTCATTTCGTGTTGAGCTCTTTTCGCGCACTGTTGCTCGCATCCCATTTATGAGCGCATGAATAGAAGTAAATTTCATCTAACGTCAACGGCATGGCCGGCTGTTTTGCATTTAATTGATTTTTAATTGATTCGATGGAGTGGTGGCTTTCTCTCTATCATTTCGAAGAGGTTGTTGATTTTGAAATGCTTCATTCAATTTAAAGAGGCTTTTTGTCAGCTCAGTGGGACAGGGAATTTTTCCCATTTTTTGTTGTTGTTTTTTTTTTTTTCATTTTAATAAAATGTTCTTCCCGAAGAAACTTGAAATGAAATCGTGCGCAATAATTGATATTTTGTCCAACTTCAAGTTTGTAATTTCAATTTATGACATTCACAGTTCTCTTTCGTTTTCAATTTCTATAAATAAATTGCAGAGCTGAGTTTTTCTTCTTTTTTTTTCATGACAAATCATTTCAACTATTTCATCACCCGCTGCGCAATATCCGATGAACAAATAATGAAATTCGTTTTTTTTCTCGTTTTGAATACATAAAGATGATTGCAAATTCCAAAGGGACGAGAAACAAAAATTGATGCGAAAAATCACAGAAAACTACCTCTTGTATAAATCGAATGGTTTTGGACACAAAAATCGAATTGGTGAACAAATAATTTTATCTTTCGTGTTCAAGCAACTTCGGGGGTTTGTCGAGTGCGCTAGCGAGTGTGCCAATCGAAGGACACCTACGCTAATGGGAAATGCTGAGGAAATGTCGAAGAAGCTTTTATCAAACATTTAAATAAAAACTTTTGAATCCTATAATCTAGGATGGATTTTGTAGACAATTGTCTAACATTCAGCAGAAGATTCAATGAAGTTTGGTATTGGGAGAGCTGATCATAAAAGCTCAATAGTTTAACTGAAATTTAAAGGAAGATCAAATTTTTGTTTTAAAAACAGGTCAAGGACTGGATAGAGTAAAGAAATGATTTCCTGATTTCAATCAAATCAAAAGTGATAACGGGGAGAACGGGATATTCTCGCCGAAACCGATCAAATTGAAAGCAAAGTTAGCAAATCAAACAGTTATCTTCGATCGTCAAAAACCTTAGGAATTTGGAAGAATTGCTCACAAATCGCGAAAGGTAACGATTGTTGAGGAGATTCATGGGTCAATGTAAAACCGTCACCAAATTCGGTAAACCCGCAAGAATATTCGATAAATTTGGAAGAATATTCGGTAAAAATTGATGAATAAATGTGGATATTTACTCGGAATTTCCGAAGAATTATTTGAAAAATCGGAAGAATTTCTTTATTCTATTCAGTAGGCCTAACTACGCTGTGAAAATCACATGGCGTAGCCTACTACGTGCCCAAGCACGTTTGTATGCTCACCCGTGATGATATTCTGTGCAGAAGAGTGTAGTTTTCCATTCGTAACCTGAAACCCCCAGGGGAAAGTGCGTTGGCAACACTTTCTCTCTCTCTCTCTTCCACACAAATTCCGAAATTCCACAAATGTCTTAATATTTCTTAAAAAAAAATATTATCATTATCTTTTTTCCCTTGCAAAACATCGTTTTTTTTGCCATGTTGAGAATTTATTGTACCTCATTTTCGAATGATTATCATAATTTCGAGGCAATTTTTTGTCCTCACGGTTATCATCGGCAATTTGTGTTGTTTCTACTCAAGAATATCACTTGGTCTCGACCTCTTTGTTTGTTTCTCTTTTGCGTTCATCAATTGATCGTTTGATTTCTTGTTATTTTCCGTAATGGTATTCATTTTTCACTCATTCTCATCTGTTTGATTTTGTATTTGTATTCGCAGGACGACGTTATGACAAATATGATGACATCAGGAAGTTTATTGCTACTATCATTTTTATTGATTATTTATAATGGTAAGTACACAAAACCACGTTTTCACTTTACAAACCAAATAGACTCCATTTTTTGTTTCGCTCTCAAACGGTTACATCTCTTGAGAAATATTTACGGTAAAAAATGATGGTGCTGGTGGTAAAGGTTCCATGTAAAAAATAAAAAACTTATTTTGGGTTGTTTGCACTGTGGAAAATATTGTAATCAAAAGAGACGATTCTATAAAAAAGAAATGCGAGTGATCAGAATTTTCAAATTTTGGCATCGCGTTGATTGTACTAGCTTTTTTTTTTTATCGAAGTGATAGCAAAAACGAATTTTACTCTTTTTGTTCGGTATAAAAACAGTTGCACCGAACCAATCGAACGGTGAAGAAATATTTGCGTAGCCAACAAATGATTGCATTGGAACAGGAACGGGAAACTATTGAGTTTTTGGCTTGATTGAGCTCGATTTGTCCCATTCGAGGAAATCGAAATAGAAAAAAGAGGTTTGAAATATTGTCATTCGTATTCTTTGGGCAAATTGAATGCATTTGATAGTTCGGTTTTAGTTTTCATCAACGAAAGGTAGCAACATATGGAATATGGACAATTCACCATCAATACCGTGCATTTGATGTCTTCGATTCCGGTTTCAAAAGTAAAAATTCGTCGAAACCTTTTTCACTTGATAACTCTCAACTATTCAACAAGTTTCATGTGCAAAATGATAAAGAAAATACAAAAAAAAAATGTTGATACACAAAATATTTATGCACTGGAGCGGATGGTATATTTTCGATATTGTATGGAATCAAAGACAATTTAAAATACCAAAAAGCCACTTCACTACACCCTTTGTACACGTTTTTTCGACACTATTGTTAGGCAGACGCAACACAATAAGAGAACGAGTGGAGCGAGAGAAACGCGAAGAGCTTCATAGACATTATTATTTTTTATTGTGGCGCCTGAGCAACCGAAATCAATAAAAACCATGTGTACATAAAAAAAAATAAACCCCTCGAATAAAAGCGAACAAACGCAATTGCACACAGCACCAAATTTAAATAAACTGCTTTTGCTGGTTTTTTTTCCACTCTCTCGATCTTTCTCTCTCTCTCTCTCTCTCTTTCATTCTGCTGTTCGGAATGAATGCGACCGAAGCAATAAAATTGCACAGTGCGAACGAAGAGCCGGGGCAGCAAGAGCCGAATAAAAAACACTGCTGAAGGCATTGAGAATGAGCAAAGCATAACAAACAAACACAGAAAACTGGTTCATAACAAAATGCAAACGTGAAAATCCACGTTATTTGGTTGCCGCATTTTTGGTTGTTGTTCATTATTAGGAGAAAGAGAGACAGAGACACACACACACACAGAGAGAGAGAGAGAGAGAGAGAGAGAGAGAGAGTTGTAAACAAAAAAATATGAGATTGCGACCGTTGGTTCCGTTCAAAATGTGCAATAAATGAAATGAACGCACACAGCTCATCCTAGAGCTCAACCAAATAAATACAACTCGACGGCATCACAACGCCAAAAGTTATTTAAAATAATAATCATCTTTTTGGCGAATGCACAAAGAGCTGGCCAGTTTTATACGAAAATACGTACGCGAATTTTGTTCTTGTTGTTGTTTTTTTATTATATTTGGTTATTTTTCGCCGGTTTGTCTTGTAAATAGCTCCGGCTCCAGAGTAACTGGTACATTGAAAATTGCTTTATGGACCGACCATCAAAACAAATATATGGCCTTACAACGAACGTCAGCATTTTTAATGCCGAAATATGTAGCATGAATGCCGGCAAACCTCGCCAATGATACCAATGGAAAATAAATAGCAGCCGTTGGCGGCGACGGCGGCGGTGACGACGACGACGACTACGCGTCCAAATAACAATGCGAGATGGTTTTAAATTTTGATTAACGGTAGTCCAACCAAAATCTGCTGAATTTCTATTAAATTTGTACACATTGTTCAATTTCAATGCGGATTTTGAATCAATTTGCCAGCAAAAAGTCGCGGCTCAATCGAAAGGGGGTTTCAGGTGGTCGATGCATTGGCATGCGTAATTCAATTGGTTATTGTTGATTTAAAGGGATTAATGAGATTTCTACGAGTGTATTCGATATTTGTGGCCGATATAATTCGAACAAAATCCCTCGTTGGAATTTTTTTGGTGAAAGGTAGAAAATCACTTTTCAAATTGAATTTTCAATACCAATAAAAAATAGAACAAATTACGCATGTTAACTCTTGACGCGGGTGGAGGCCTACTTTTTTTTATCGGTTGGCTTTTTATTCTAACATTCAATGAATGATTTGAAAGGCTTCATTGGTTTTGCAAAAGGCTTTTTAAGGCTAATGATCAATGCCACTGATTCAGTGGATAATCACTGCCGAAAAATGATTATTTTCACAGGGTTAACAAAAACGAAAAAAAACAATCCCAGAGAATTCATCGACCCCAGAGGATCGCATTTCATCGCAGCCGAATAACGGCAGTTCGTTCATTTTTTTTGCATGAGAATAAGCGTTTGCATTGTACTTGGTTGGCATCTGTCCATAAAATATCAGCACACGAAATGGCCTAAAAAACCTAGGCGAAACACACACAATTCACATTGAAATGAAATCATAAAATGTTTGCTTGTATTACGAACAACCGAAACGCAAATTCGCAAAATAATAAAACAATGTGTAATATTGTTGGAAGCCTTACCAACAGAAAAACAGCCAAGCCAAGCAAACCGAGCATAGGAATGAATATCTGGCATTTTTCGGAGCTCAACATTTGCTACAAGACCAACAGCTCATTGCTTTCATGCGTGCATTATGATTATTTCGCATCTTCGTCTCTGTGGCCATTTTTCGTTTCTCCCTCATCATTTTAATGGGTTGTCTATTCAACGATTGTGATCCATTTATCGTGTATGCGAAAGACCGCATACTAGAGCATTATAACATCCATTTTCGCAGTTTTTCAGCATTCGAGTGCAGTTTTCCAGTCGTCATTTGCCTTCGACTTTTTTGTTTGAAGCTCTTTCTTCCACTTCTCTCTATCTCTCTCTGTCTCTCTCTCTCCCCCGTGGAGCAATTTTAGAGTGAGCCTCCAAACGTTTTTTCAATCCTCATTTAACCACTTTTTATTGCACTCTCATTCAAATCCATGCCAAATGCGCACGGTTATGAAACCGAGGAATATTTTTATATTATCTCTTGCTTTTATTGCCAGATTTTTCGGCTCACAACAGTTCAAGTTGGAAATTCCGTTATTTTGAATTAATTAAAAATAATTTGCAACTTTTAGTTTTGTTCGGGGTGCGCTTGAATCGCACATTAATGTTCCACACATTAAATTGTTTCTCTGGGGGTGGAAAAATGTCGTGCTTACCACGCTTCGATGGTGCGTACTTTAATAATTGACGAGTTATAAAATTGAATCTCTTAGGTGACCGACACCAATTAATTTGACGCGTTTCTCCTCCGTCTCAAATCAACATCAAACCGACGTATTGATTTCATCGCATCAATTATGGCAAGTTATTTTATTCGTATTCCATTCATGCGATATTAATTCGTCAATTAGCGCTTCAAAAGCGTTGCAACATTTTCATAGCAATTTGTTTTGTTTGAAAACTCGGATCCAATTTCGGTGATGGGAAATTGGAGGGGTTTTTTTCGTTCTTTTGAAAATGCACAGAGTGCCAAAGCTGCCAATGGATGAACGTGTTTTAATTTCTCAAACTTTGTACAAACGCGAAAATGTTGAGAAAAAGTTTTGTGTGAGAGTATTTTTAAGCAGCTTCTGGTGCGATTCAATTCATTTTCATTTTAAAATGGATGCGAACGATGCGAATAAACAATTAAACATTTATCAAGCCCTTTAAAATAAATCTGAAAATATAAAACAAAATCAAGGCATTTTTTGACAACCGTTTAATTGGATTGATTCAAATAATTTGAATGAATCAAACTTTAAACGATGGAGTATTTTGTAAATGGTCAGAAGAGTGGGGTCTTTTGACCCCAAAATCATCAATTTGGCTCAACATTCAAAATTTTCTAAATTTATAACATTTGTTTTTTCTGTCATCTAGTGTCAATGCGAGTTTGACTGGAGGGTCTAATTGATCTTAGATGCCAGGGGGAGTAAACCCCACATATCCCACTAGCGCATGTATGAATGACCGAATTTTTTTCCTAAAACTGGTCAAAACTGTCATGAAAATCTTCAAAAAATGGACAAAATCCAAAAAAAAAATTCGAAACATAAATGACTAAATGTCAAAATGTTATCAAAATGACCCGAAAGTTTCGAGAACATGAATCAAAATGTTCTTCATGGATTGTGCTAAAACTGCATTCCATCTTTTCAAGCCTAGTATCAAGCAAAATGTGTGTAAAGTGACAAAAAAAAGTGCTGAGTTCATAATTTCTGTTTCAATTACTTCATTATCATCGTTTCGAATTAAATACATTTTGAATTGAGTTGTGACACATTTGACAAGTGATTCAATGGATTGTATGTGTGTTTTGTTCTCACTCTCTCTCTCTCTCTCTCTCTCTCTCTCTCTCTCTCTCTCTCTCTCTCTCTCTCTCTCTCTCTCTCTCTCTCTCTCTCTCTCTCTCTCTCTCTCTCTCTCTCTCTCTCTCTCTCTCTCTCTCTCCTCTCTCTCTCTCTCTCTCTCTCTCTCTCTCTCTCTCTCTCTCTCTCTCTCTCTCTCTCTCTCTCTCTCTCTCTCTCTCTCTCTCTCTCTCTCTCTCTCTCTCTCTCTCTCTCTCTCTCTCTCTCTCTCTCTTTCTCCTAGTATTCAGTAAATCATGAAAATTCGATAAGGATCCCAAAGTGTTGAACATGTAAAACAGTTGAAAGCAAAGCCAACCGTCTTCAATCATGTCTTCAAGAAGTTGTTGTAATTGAATTGATTAAACTTATGAACAATTCGTTGTAATTATGAGTATTGAAACGGGAGAGAAACGGGCAGCATTGAGGCAGTCGTTGCCTTGGTGTGCTGTGCTGCATGATGTATTCGAGTGTGTCTGTGGTCCGCGCCAATGCTCATCGGGTGTGTATATATTTGTTTCATAGTAACAAAAGGCATCATGCAAATTCACATACAATCCGCTCACTAATTAAATTCAAATATCAAACAATCAAATTTAATTACGAATTTGTGTAGCGTACATTCTCATTGAGCTTCCATTTAGCATCTGGTGTATGTGTTGATGTGTGTGTGTTGTCTGTATAAAACTTCTATTTATATTCCACTTTCTTTCACTTTTCCACGAGTAACAGTGCAATTCATATACGGTAACCGCATTATAACGACGACGACGACGACTTGTATGAGTGTTGAGTTTTGCAATGAAAATATGCACATCATCATTCGCATAGCTAGATCGTTTCGAACGATTCCTCTCGTTGCAAAGGAGGTGGAGTTCAGGAGGGAGGGGGAGGATAGGCGGTGTAGGGATGGCATCGCTCACAAGCGAACGTTGAGGTTTTGCAGATGGAGCAATTGAATTGTGAAAAACCCAAATACAATTTGGTTACTTTTGTGCTAAAATTATAAGTTAAATACCAAAGGAAATGAGCAAAATGAGAAAATATTCTGACCGAGAAATGTGCAATGCCGAATTCAAAGCAGCCGAATGAAAAGCATTTCGCTAGTTTTCTGTTGTTGTTGTTTTTTTTTGTTGGTGTGCGCGCTCATGCGCTCATTTATTGCTCGGGAAATGCTTCCAAGAATTCCTCGAGTATTGTATGCAAAATAATAATAATTTGTTATTACGCAAGCAACATTTTACGTCGTTTTTGTTCATCTCTCGTTTTACTGAAAATGGCTTTGATTCTCTCTCTATCTCTCTCTCTCTCTCTCTCTCTCTCTCTCTCGCGCTCTCACCATCGTTTTGGTGTTCAATGTGAAACAATGAAACAAAACGCACGAGAGCCGAGCACACGGGTGCTAAATAGAATGAGCAGCCAGCGGGATGCTATTCAGATGGTGTTTGTGTGGAAAGCGTCGCACAATGAACATTTTAATTAAATACTATTGAATAGCTACCCCATTTGAAATGGCCATACAGACACCAAAAAATACCCAAAATAGTATTTATAGAAAATTTCAAAACACACACACAAAATGCAATTATTCCATGACGAGATGCAATATTATGAATTGCATACTTACCCCGGGTAAGTTGCCCCCAAAAACACCTCATCATATTCCGTACAATTTCCTCACAAAATGTTACACAAAATGATGAAAATGCTCATTTTCCACATAAAATATGTGTACATCTCCATCGAACCGTCTGGTTGATTCTTCTCCGGGTAA
The DNA here is from genome assembly GCA_030463065.1 of Aphidoletes aphidimyza. Taxonomy (NCBI): domain Eukaryota; kingdom Metazoa; phylum Arthropoda; class Insecta; order Diptera; family Cecidomyiidae; genus Aphidoletes; species Aphidoletes aphidimyza. The sequence goes on from CM059999.1 coordinate 41,946,767, forward strand.
TTTTCCTCATTCAAAACTAAACAACAAAAAAACACCATTTTACTCTTTTTTTCGAATTGGAATTTTCTCATCTTGTTGCATTATCCATTTTATTTATTTGCATATGCACATAAACTAGGTATAGTTATCCATGCATCTGCCATTTTACAATCATTCAAATCGTTCTCTCTTTACATCCATATCCACTGTTGCATATGAAACTTACAATAGGTAAAAACTATATTCGCAAAGCAAAAAGAAAAATACACAAACAGATTTGAAGAACAAAGATTCAAATTTAAACTTAACTTAAAAGTTGTAACGAACAACGGATGAGAAGCATGGGGAAAATGCATAAGGAACCAAACAAACTAACGAGAATATGAGAAAAATTTCGCTTTTGTTCTTTTAATCCAATTAAAATTGACGCATAATTTTCAATATTTTCTTAACTTTTGCTCGTTATTCAATAAACAAGGTAGATTCTCATCGAACCATATCTGCAAAACTTATCAAGAAAAAAGAACAACAACAACAAATAACTGAAGCGAGATGCTTGTGCAGATGAAATGAAGGAATAAAAAAAACAATCAAGTTTCAAGAAAGTTATACGTCAAGCACTATTAAATTTGTAGATAAAGTATGCAAATGAATTCTTTGATAAAACATTCATGAGATAGTTGCTCAGAGCTACAAGACGATTGAAATCAACATACAGATGGAAAATGACTGGCTGCGAAGAAAAATTGGAGCGTTTTTCAATTTTCATAGCAAGAATTACCTATTGGTATCTAGGTCCTTTAGACACCTCTTTCGACCCCTCGGTAAAAGTGGTCTTGGTTTTTTTTCACGGCACAAATCATAAACGGGAACTTACAAGCCCCTAAAATGAGGGCCTACGGGACCAATCATACCCAAGCGAGGTCATCTGCGAGTTGGGGATATCTGACTACTTTGGAAGGGGGGAAATAAACCAATTTTGGGTGAACACAGGGGAACACCTGAGGAAATTCTGAGCTAATACTTGGGCAGCAATAAAGGTTCCCCAAACGACCCAGGGGTTTAATCAGACCCCTTAAACCCCTGGCTGTGTGCACAATATATTCGGAATGAGCCAAAATATGAGAGATCAACAACAAACAATCATGTAAATACGACTCAAAAATATCGCGTTCACAAGAAACAAGATCTTGCATTTAATCCGTATCCAATCAATTTTAGCAGTAAGTTTGTATGGAATGTTCTTCTGCTCATTCATTTTGCATGATATTCGAACGAAAAAAAAAATCAACTTTTCATATTTCAGTTCGTTTCAAACAAAGATGTTGAAATAAAATCCAAGGATCCTTTGCAAATGCAATGACTGCAATGCATACTTTAAATTTTTAACCTCTCCTCCCCCCAAACTACTTCTGTAGGTTTTCGGTATAAATCAAATGACAGAGCTTTCAATTTGTGTTGCAACTTTTCGAGATGTTTATCGAAAACTTCCAAGACAAATTGACTTCTCTTTCTTTCGTACTCTCACTCTCTCCTGCTCTCATGGGCTGGCATTCGGTAAAGTTTTTCACCTGAAATTTGTTACTCTCGAGATTATTACACAGACACAAAATGTGAGAGCAAACATATTAAATGACATTCCTAGTAAAACAACAGCACGAAAAAAAAATACAGATCGACAAACAAACTTTGTTTTATGCGATTCACAAAATTTGTAAAATTCGGTTTATTTTTCAGGTGATGCTTCATTTCATCCAGGTTGATGAAATGAATGAATATTTTTTGTTTATTTTTCTTTTTACTCAACGACAAAAGACATTTATTTCAATCAGCCAACAATTAATAATAATTTTATGGACGAAATTGGTCACAATTGTGATGATGCAAATAAAATTTGTCTTCTTTTTCACCTTCAACATCGATATCTTCATCGTCATTGTCTGGTTCTTGTAAGGTGCCTTCTGGTTTTTGCGTTGTATTCGGTTTTCGTGTTGTTGTGGTAGTTGTTGTTGTTGTTGTTGGTTTTGGTGTTGTTGTTGTTGTTGTTGTTGTTGTTGTTGTTGTTGTTGTTGTTTTTCTTCCTCCTCCAACACCAAGCACTGAAGATTACAATTTGAAATATTCGTTATAATTTTACCATCAGAAATCAATTGATCAATTCACTGTCGTCTGTGAAAAAACACACACCTCCTAAAATTAAATTCGCTCCAAATTCTAACAAGCATCTCGCGCTAGCGTTTGCAGATTGATTTCCATCAATCTGTCCCACATTAGAATTAAAATTATCATCAGCCTGTGAATTGTACCAATATCTATGTTTTGTTAAAGAAAAATCTGAAAAAAGCCTAAAAAATCTTAAATTTACCTTAAATTCCACCATATCGCCTCCAGAGTACTCACCATTGCCATCTAAACAGTTTTATCAAAATTTGAATTGATGACAAATGAAATAATCTTTGTTAAAATTGACGGTTTTTTTGGTTGGTCAACGTACCTGGCTCATTGTCGACACATTCTTCCACTGGCAGAGCATAAGCCAATGTGAATAACAGGCCAAATGCGACAACCAACGGAATTGGACTCATCATGATCAATAATGAATAGAATTTCTTCATGCAGTTAGATGAACGAGTCAAATGGATACACACCATTGAGCTGAAAGCCTTACGAATCATGTGAAATTTTGGATATTTGGAATACTTATTAGTATATGAAATATATTGATTATATACGTCCAATGGTTGGATTTGTCCATGTTAATTTGTTAATTTCTCGTTTTCAATTGCGACATTTCATATAAATCAAACATAACCGATTTTGGTGTTTTTGCTAAAGCAAAACCAATTGATTGTTTCCTTTCTTAATATTTGTTTTATTCACAATATTCAAAATTTTAAATTCGTTATCGTTTTGATTTCAAAAATTGATAAAAACACTGCTCACCACATGAGTCCCAAGTAACACAATGTAACGCACTATGTGCAACATTATTGCAACGCAATATGTGCATATTTTGTACACATTTGATGGAAAAATGTCGACTTTATGAGTGAGAGTGAGAGAAATGAAAATGAGTTTTGCAAATTTGTCAAATTGATCATTTTTCGGTCAATTTGGGCACAAAATGTATGACAAAAGTACACATCTCATTTCGCACGCATTTGGTCAATTGAGGCCTGTGGCAATTTGTCAATGTTGGAAAACATTAAGAAACATTAATGATAACAACATGCAACTCTATGGATATTCCGACGCAATTTATGCAGAAGATAAGCAAGATCGAAAATCTAATAGTGGTTACTTTACTTTCACAAATGTATATGTAACTTTATAATAAACAAATTCAAAAATAATAAAATAAACAGCGATTCACAAAATTGTAAAATTCCGTTCTTTTTTCGGTGTTTATCCAAGTTGGTGTAATAAATGAAAATTTTTGTTTATTTTTTTTTCACTAAAAGACAAAGACATTGATTTCAATAGCCCAACATTTAACAATAATTTTATGGACGAAATTGGTCACAGTTGTGATGATGCAAGAAAAATTCGTCTTCTTCTTCTCCTTTCACATCTCTATCGTCTGGGTTGTGTGTGGTTCCTTCTGGGTTTGTTGTGGAAGTCTCTGAGGCGTGTGTGGTTCCTTCTGGGTTTTGTGTGGAAGTCTCTGAGGCGTGTGTGGTTCCTTCTGGGTTTTGTGTGGTACTATCTGGGTTGTGTGTGGTTCCTTCTGGGTTTTGTGTGGAAGTCTCTGAGGCGTGTGTGGTTCCTTCTGGGTTTTGTGTGGTACTATCTGGGTTGTGTGTGGTTCCTTCTGGGTTTTGTGTGGTTCCTTCTGGGTTGTGTGTGGTTCCTTCTGGGTTTGGTGTGGAACTCTCAGGGTCGTGTGTGGTTCCTTCTGGGTTTGGTGTGGAACTCTCTGGGTCGTGTGTGGTTCCTTCTGGGTTTGGTGTGGAACTCTCTGGGTCATGTGTGGTTCCTTCTGGGTCGTTTGTGGTTCCTTCTGGGTTTGGTGTGGAACTCTCAGACTCGTGTGTGGTTCCTCCTGGATTTTGTGTGGAACTCTCTGGGTTGTGTGTGGTTCCTTCTGGGTTGTGTGTGGTTCCTTCTGGGTCATGTGTGGTTCCTTCTGGGTCGTTTGTGCTTCCTTCTGGGTTTTGAGTAGAACTCTCTGGTTTTGTTGGATTGCACTCATACATTCTGTTCACTTTCAATTCGTCAATTTTAGACATGCCATTGCGTTGTCCAATCACATGCAAATACTTGTCATCCTTGTACCACCAGAGAAATAAAAGTGACATTTTATGAATTTATATATGTGTATAAAATTACAGTTTTTAAAAGTATAAAATTACTTTAGGAACAATGGTTCGTTGTCGATTCATTGTGTAAGCATATGCGCCAAAATGCATAACACTCTCATAGTCATACTGTGTATCGAAATTTGACACTACATTGGGCCCGTATTTTCTAAAAAACTGTCTAAACCTGGGCTCAACATTATTCAAATGAATTATAACATAATCATCTCTGTCATAAGTAGAATGCATGTGCACAAAACCAAGCGCTGAAAATTACAATACGAAATATTTTTATAAATTTATCGGAAGTCAATTGATCAATTCACTGTCATTTGTCAATAAAAACAAAAACCCACCATGTAAAAGCTGATGCACTACGATTCCCAATCGAGTGAAACATCTCTCGCCAAGGTTTACAAATTGATATCCACCAATCCGTCCCACATGTGAATAACAATGATTACCATCAGCCTGTGAATTGCACATATGCCTTTTTTTTGTAAGCAAAAACTAAAAAAAAACACTCTAAAAATCACAAATTCACCTTGAATCCCACGTAATCAGGCTGATTATTTCGTTCCACGAATCGAATGCATGAGACTAATTCAATGTTTTTCATAGCTTGAATAATATATTTGTGTTGTTTTTGTGTATGGTTTGGGCTCATCACGTATGGTACAATTCCATTTGGCCATCGGTACTTAATTTCGTTGAGACCATTTCGTGGCAAAATATTTCCGGTGAAGCGATTCATTTGTTCTTTCGTCAAAACCATATCACCTTCAAAATACTCACCATATTCGCCATCTGTCAAGTTTTACCAAATTTGTTTTGAGAACAAATGAAATAATTCTAATCTTAAGCTATCGGCTTTTTTGTTGGTCAACGTAATAATATACCTGGCTTATTCTCGGTAGATCGTTCCACTGGCAGAGCAAAAACTAATGTGAATATCAGGCCAAATATGGCAACCAACGGAATCGGAATCATGATGATCAATAATAATTAATCAACAGAATTGCTTTTTGCAGTTAGATGAACAAGTTAAATGAATTCACGTCTGTGGGACGAAAGCCTTATCAAAAGTGTGAAATATTTACTTTTTGATATATTTTTAATCAGCTCAAATAATATATGGAATATATAATATAATGAATATTTACGGTGTTTTGTCCACTTATATGTATGGCTTTGAATGGGGAGGGTGATTTTTTTTTAGGTCCTTAGCTATAGAATCAATTCCATCTACAGTAAGACCAAATGGGAGGAGGGTAGCTCCTCCCAAATTTTAGGCTTACCCTCAAGTACACTAAACCGAAATTTATGCTAATTATCGATATTTATTCATTTTCAAACGAACTAATGAAAAACATTTGAAATGCCCCAAAATTCTGATTGTGAAATATCAAATAAATCAAACGCAATAGAATTTGTGTTGTTTTGATGCGAAACCAATTGATTGTTTCTTTTTGAGCGAACAAAAGAGAAAGAGAGAGAGAGAGATAGAGAGAGGGGGTGGGCTGAATCAACTAAAATGTTATATTCTTATCCGTTTCATTTCAAATGTAGTTCGAATTGTACTTTGTCAAATGTGGAATTTTCAAAAAATTTATTTCATGCAAAAATTTATTCAATGACAAGAGCAATAACAGCAACAATAAAAAATCCACAAACAAACTATGAAATTTCATTATTTTTCAGGACCCATTTTTTTTCCAGTAAAACATAGATCGCAAATAATCAAATGGGCCAAAATCAATAAATACGACATTGTTTTTGGTTTGACTCAATCAAGACAATTCAATGACAGAAAGCGAAAGAAATTGTTAGATTTAGAGAAATCGTACAAAAGTTGTTGTTATTTCGAAAATCGGCCGGAAAATGTTGAAAATTGCTGTTTTACCAATTTAAAAACACTTCTGAAGGCCCTTCTTTATTGTACGGATACAACATTTTCAAAGAATCACTTAGAAAAAAACAATCAAATAAAAAGAGTTCCATCACTCGTCTAGGCTTCGTGCTGTAGTTATCCTATTGACACTCATACATTATATTCAGTTTAAATATGTCGATGACACTTAGGCTTTTGCGTTGTCCAATCTTATCGAGATACGATTTATCCTTTTATCAAAATAAAAAGAAAGACAACATTTTACCAATATAAATGGAATTACAAGTATGACACGCACAAAAATTACCTTTGGAACAATGGTTGGTTGTCCATTCTTTGAGTAAGCATATGCATCAAAGTGCATAATACTCATATAGTCATAGGGTGTGTCAAAGGTTGACACTATTCCGTTGCTATACGTCGTTTTAAAATTATATTTATTTTTTTCTTCAATATTTTCCCAATGAATTGTGACATATTCGTCTCGATTCGAAATAGACTGCATGTGCCCAAAACCAAGCGCTGAAAATTGTCAATGGCGAAATATTTGTTTGTTATCAAAAGTCAATCAAGTTCACTTGGCGAGAGAATAACTGTCACAAATACTGTGCAATTAACCGAACTCACTGTGTAAAATTTCGTGAATTACATTCCCCAGCACTTCGAAGCAATTATCCGCAATGTTTAGTATTTGCTTTCCACCAATTCGTCCTACATGTGAATAACAACCATTCGCATCAGCCTGTGAGTTGCAACAACATTTTCGTTAGAAGCTAAAAAAACACTTGAAAAAACACTTTACAAATTTAAAAAATTAAAATTTTACTCTGAATTCCACGAAATCAGGCTCATTGGTTCGTTTCACAAATTGAATACATGACACTGCTTCAATGTATTTCATAGCGTACTGAATATCAGATTGTTGACTCCGTGTGTGTTCTGAGGCTGAGCTCATCACGTATGGTACAATTCCATTTGGCCATCGGAATTGAGTGTCGATTAGACCAATTTGTTGAGCACTATCGATTTTGATGCGATTCATTTGTTCTTCCGTCAAGATCATATCTCCTTCAAAATACTTACCATATTCGCCATCTGTTAAGTTTCATTAAATTTATTTTGGTATCAAATGAAATAATCTTAGTTAAAATTGTCAATGTTTTTGTTGTTGGTCAACGTAATACCTGGCAGAGCAATAACTAATGTGAATATTAGGCCAAATATGACAACTAATGAGATTGGAAGCATGGTGATCAATAATTTGTAATCAACAGAATTTCTTTGTGCAGTTAGATGTACGAGTTGAATGGATACACGTCTGTGAGACCAAAGCCTTACCAAAAGTGCTTTGATATTTGATATTTGAAACAGTTAATATTTGATTTGTCCATGCACATTTCTCGCTTTGAATTGTGACATTCAAAATTAATAAACGTAATCAATTTTTGCTGCTATGCGAAAACAATTGATTATCACGCTTCATGAGAGCGCGAAGGAGAGAGAGAGAGAGAGAACGGAGTGAATCAATTAGAATCTAAAATTCGAAGGCAGATTCGTTTCATTTTAAAATTCAAGCTTGGTGGCGTCACGAACTGGAGTCCGGGGAATTGAATTCCCGAACTACGGTCCGAGCAAAAGTGAACCACTATCCGGGACATCATTTTCTTCTTAGTCCGCATCAATTCGTCGCGACTAAAAAAAAATTGTGTTGTAATTGTAATTATTATATTTTTATTCAGGGCCAGGATCCCCAGACTCTGGTTCCATTTTAAAATCGAACTTCATTTTGGGACTGTAGTTCATGTATCCAAACTTAGTAACGTTTTCCACATTTTCAAATGTATGATGTTTTGAAATTGAAATTCGTCCTTGTTTTGGTTTGGCGAATAACCAAGAATTGTTGTTTATTTTCTATTTCAGTAATACAAAGACATTGATAATAAATAATTAGAACTCCCAAAAACAGTTTTTTTCAAGTCTTGGTTTTACCGGTCAATTTATTGTCCGAATTTCGTTATCAAGTAAAATTGCTGTTCAAAAAATTAAACAATTTTCGGAAGCCCCAATGACAATTGCACAGAATATTTAAAGAAGAAACTGACATCATTTGTGATGATCGAAATCACATTAAAATAATATTAAATTAAAAATAGTTCTTTCCGTTTTCTAGGCGTCATAAAGGTAGTTTATGATCCAATTAGCAATCATACATTTTTCTCAATTTAATTAAGTCAGTATCAGTCCAATTTTTGAGTTGTCCAATCTTATGGAAATACGATTCATCCTTGTATCAAACGAGAAAGAAAGGCGACAGTTTATGAATATAAATTGGAATTACAGTTATCACACGCATAAGGTAATTAATTACCTTGGGAACCATGGTTGGTTGTCCATTCTTTGAGAAAGCATATGCATCATAATGCATAATACTCAAATAGTCATAGGGTGTGTCAAAGGTTGTCACCCAATCACTGCTGAACTTATAGAAATTATTTTCAACACCTTTGATAATATTTTTCCAATGAATTGTAAGATAATCGTCTCTATTGTAAGAACATTGCATATGAAGAAAGCCAAGCGCTGAAAATATTCAATGCAAAATTTTTGTTTGTTAAAAAATAATAAATAAAAAATTGAATTAATCAAGTCACTTAAGACTCAAGTTCGGTTTGAAAAAAAAGCTTACATTTGTTTTGTTAAAAAAAAATCAACTCAAAACCGAACTTTAGTGTTAAGGTGACCGTCAAAAAAATTACAAACGTCTGGCAAAGATCGTTAACGATTGCAATCCCATCTTGGAAATATCACCAATGAAGTGAATCCCCAGCTGTTTCCCCTGTCGCCAATACACTGTCGTTTACAAACATTTAACTCACCATGAAAAATCTCATGAATTATGATAAATAATTCGCTGAAGCAATCATTCGAATAGTTTATATCTTGCCATCCACCAATTCGTCCCACATATGAATAACAACCACTATTCTCAGCCTGTGAGTTGCAACAAAGAATTTTTTTTGCGTTAGAAAAAAACTTGAAACAAAAAACTACACGTAAATAAAACAATTCAAACATTTACAGTGAATTTCACATAATCATCCTCATCAGTTCGTTTCACGAATTTAATACATGACACTTCTTCAATCTTATGCATAGCTTGCTCAATAAGATTATGTTGGCTGTGTGAGTGATCTGAGCTCATCTCGTATGGTACAATTTTATTTGGCCATCGGTAAAATTCGGGGATTAATCCATTTCGTGTGTTGATGTGTTCCATTTGGTCTTTAGTCAGAATTATATCTCCTTGAAAATACTTTCCATATAGGATGCTAGCTTCACAGTTTTGACACACACACACAAAATTGATGACAAATTAAATAATCTTAGTTAAAATTGACGGTTTTTTTTTTTGTTGCTAACAAAACCATGGTCAACGTAAAAATATACCTGGCTCAATCTCCGTGGACCGCTCTACTGGCAGAGTGAATGCCAATGAATATCAGGCCAAATGCAGCCACAAATGGAATTCGATTCATGATGATCTATAATCAAGAGAGTTTCTTTATGCAGTGAGATTCTTGAAAGTCTTTCCAAAAACGCGAAATATTTGATATTTGAAATACTTAATATATGAAATAACAATTTCCGAAGTTTCAATTTGTCCATGTAAATTTGATAATTTCTTGCTTTGAATTGCGACATTACGACCAAATAAACGCAATAAATTAATATTTTTGTTGTTCTTCTGTTTTGCTGCAGCGAATCCAATTGATTGCATCTTTTCTTGAGAGTGCGACAAAGAAAACGAGAAAATCAATTAAACTGTCAAATTCATATTTGTTTGATTTCGTAAAACGTAGTTTGATTTCTACTTTGTCAAATGTGCATGTTTCTTGTGCAATTTTCATGTTTCTTGTTCATTAGACCGTTTCGTTGTTAAAATGGGTTTTCACTTGCCGTATTTACTTGAAGGCACACCGTGCACCGAATTCCATGATGACACATTTCGTATTTTTGGCTTATCTCCGGAGACAAGTTGAAAATTTTCACATCTCTGATGTTCGAAACTAATTAAATAGTGTCATTTGATCGGGGCTGATGGAATAAGTTGAAACTTTGTCACACAAAGTTATGTAAATGCACCGATCTGAATCTTGATTTAATGAAATGTGTTTTTTGTGCTTGTGTAGACAGAAAATCGTACAAATTCCATCGTGTGATTTCAATCTGATGCAGTTGCTCGCAATTTTTTGAATTAAACTAAGTTTTTGATATCGTTTAGTTTTCAACAGTTTGACAAAAATCTTAAGCTACCTGAAACAATCAAAAGAAGCGATTCTGCTTCATTGGATTGACAACAGCAAAATTTGCTCAAATTTTCAAAGCACAAAGGAAAAATCCTATTTAAATGATTCGATACCTCCCCAAAAAGTCAAAGATCCGCGATATGCGATTCGTTAGTTTCGCACAATCTATTCCATTTGCATCGAACTTGTGCAAAAAAACGCGCCAAACATCTACAACAATGTGTCTCATGCAATATGAAACTCATTTTGAAGCTGGTTTCGTTGTTGTTGCTGCGACGATCTAATTAAATTAATTAAATTCTTGTTCGTCTGTGGCACAAACGATTGAAGTGTTTGTTGCTGGATTTTGACCGAAAAACAATGACAATGGCAGTAGCGGCTGTGACAGTTGCTTAAAATTTTGAGAGGACGAAGAAAAAAAAATGTGGCTGCAGTCGCCATGCAGCCGCATACTTTGTCGTTGCCGGTGTTACAATTTAACCATCAGCTACTTCTGTTTTTTGTTGTTGTTTCTCGGGTGAACATCGTTTTTGTGCATTTAATGGGAAATTGTGAATCAAGGTATCACACACACACCCAATGGGTATTGGTGCAACTGAACCCAACGGTTGTCATGGCAGGCCATGGAAAAAGTGCAACCGAGAGAAACTCATTCTCCAAGCGACAATTAACGATTAAATTTATACCAGTACCAAGTGTGTTATCATTTTATTAAATGAGAATGGCACTCGGGACGCTGTTTTAACAGTACGGTGGCATTGGAACGCTATGAAAAGCACCTTCTACTGCTGAGACAGCATCTGCATAACAAAAATAGCAAGTCTTTTAACTTTCGACTTTTCGCATCGCTGAAATCGATAGACACTGTTATTTTCGACCATAAAACGGTACCAAAACCGCTCGAAATAAAATGCGATTGGAAGACTTAGTTTTTTTCGTTCACCAGCAGCAAAGGTGCTGTGGTCTATTTATGGCTTTTATTTTTTTGCTAAGCAAAAGCATACCAAGCACATTCGATTGGGTTGACGGGTAACAAAGGCACATTGCACATTGTAAAAAGTACATCGTGCCAATGTCACTTGCATAAAATATGCGCCGCTTTTGTAAGCGACTTCGTTTCTCTCCCAGGTTATTTATTTATATTTTCGCCTTTTTCTTTGATACTTGTCTCTCTCTCTCTCTCTCTCTCTCTCTCTCTCTCTCTGTGTGTGTGTGTGTTTTTTTTCTTGCTTCTCTTTCATTCCGTTCACATGGTAAATTTTGCTTGGCGCACATGGTTGCACATCGGCTTGAGCATATCATGTGATGCGCCGCCGCCACCGTCGCCGCCAACAACAAAAACCTTGGCAAAACAGACAAAACCAACAGATGTCAAAGAAAATTAGAAGGTAAACCAATTTAAACTTTGCCGTCACACTTGCTTTGGTTTGTTCGGTCGACAAACAGCGCACCAACAGCAACCGAAAATCCATTGTGTATCGCAACGTGCACAAATGTCGTATGCAATTTCATGTCAATTTCAGTGTCAACCATTTTCAAATGGTTTCGCCTACATACACAAAATAACCGTTTGTGCTGTCGCTCTTTGTGTATTGCAATTTGCCACCCCCTCTCCTCTTCCGAACCCCACACACATGAGTGGCGGCGGGTGGATTATCAATTTGTAGCTACAATACCATTGTTTCATCTTTCTCTGCATTCAGGTGAACGTATTTGTATACAATACTTTTGGTGGTTATTCCAAACTTTTGCATCTCTTCACACACACACAAACACAAGATGTTGGTGCTGTTGATGCCGTGTATTCACTTAAAAATGGATTAAGAACAAAAAAAAAACAGACGAAAAATTCAATTATTTCCAGTGGTGGGTGATCCAACGATTGGATTTCGATCGACTTATTTGCTGCCTCCGTTCAATTTAGAAAAGTACAATTAAATTTGTCGATTGTAAAAAACGACGCATTCTCTTTACGGTCGGCTGTCATGTGGAATTTGTCATCCTTTGTTGGCCACGATGGGGATGTTCAAGTGTTCATGGGTATTCGAACGACCGGATTCGTCTGATAGAATTGTGCCCATGGGTACCTCTAGTTCACACCGCTACCGACGCACAGTGACGATGAAACATTAAAACACCAAACTCACTGGGTATCGACTAAAGCGATGCATTGAACAGATTTGTGTATGACATGCGAAATACCTACAAAACGAGCGCTAAATGAGTGACAAAATTGTGTGTATGGTAACAAAGGAACCATTGAAACCACTAAAAATCGGTAAGCAATGAGCTTAATGCCATAGCATGTTTTATCGGATCGGTATGCGTTCCCCAAATGCTAAACCGATTTGTGGTTTTTAAATGTGGCATACAAGCCGTGTGGTTCGCCGGTTCGCTGAATTTCTCTTTCAGTGCTCATGTTTCAACTATATCTTCCATCATTCGCACAATTCACCAGTATTGGATCCATGCTCTCTCAGCTTTAGCTCTCCATTTTTGTGGTCTTATCGGTGGCACAAAGAAATTCGCTTCTCGGTAACGCAATATTTAACACAAATTCGTATACAACACAAAACAATATCCATTACGATGACAAAAACAACAACAAAAAAACAAAAAAACAGCCATCTGTAATCGACACATCATCGTGTATGGCGAATGTTCATTTCAATTGACAAGAGCCAGCGAGAGAAAATGCTCTCTTCTACCTGGAATTGAATGCCGTCTGTGTGCGGGCATTATTGGAATGTACTTTTCACAACACACTGTGAAAATGTTATCCAATGCCAATGCAATGTGCTCGTATTTTATTGGGATTCCCGTTAGGTCAATTAAAACCATGCCGATTCGATGAATGCGAATCGGAAAAACGAAAGAGAGAGAGAGAGAGAGAGAGAGAGAGAGAGATAGAGAATGAAGCGAAACCATGGCATTGGAATGGCGTTTATATGACCAGCGAAAGAGAATCGCTTAAAGATGGACTACAAAAGAGATCGCATTACATTGCGTTGCAGTGTTTGGTACGTCCATTTACCTCTTTGAAAACTGATAAACATGGTAGCGATTCGCCCTCTATTCAACGTGTGAAACAATGCAAAAAATGCGACCGACGGTATTGAAATTTAATAGAATCGTGTGAGACATTGCTGTATCAATGATACAATGCACCACACTGCGATGACAAGGCTCACTTTGTAGGGTTTTTTGTAGATGTGAACACAGAACAAAAAGAGATGGAAATATACATCTGTATCTATCCGTCCCTCTCCAACATTCTCTGCCAGAAAAAAAACCCTTTAAAGTGAGCCTTGTCATCGCACTGTGCAATGCACGAAAACCCAACTAATCCGATGTTAATTCATTAAAGCGCCCCGTTTTTGTGGGAGTTCGGGAAAAACGCAATACGGATTCGTATTACACACTGCCGCACACAGCACTCGGCACATGTCAATGGGTATGCAGTGCACAGCACTGTGTACTTTGCGATTCTGCGGAAGTGGCAGAAGTGAGCAACGATGCGAAATTATTGGCGAATTCGAAACGATTATGATGAAAGAGTGTGTGTCGCATATGAATAGATCGGCATGTGGAATATGGTTACAAAAGCCGTTCGATACTTGCTACCCGCTAAGCCACTAGAATCTGGCCATCAAATTGCTTATCAAACGAATATATCACCATATCGCATTTATTTTACACACTTCAAAAGCCATATTCCAAAAATCAGCCCGCTGGCTTAACATTCCGGCATTTGCAATGGTGCAAAATGTTAAATGCCATTTACGAATGTGAACACAAAACTATTCCAGTCCAATGAAATGTGTGACACAAGCTCCGTTTCTGTAATATCTCGTTTTTGCAATTGCAATCACCAGTCTCAACAAGACCTTCCGGTTGTTTTACGTTACAGATTCAGTGTGGCGTAGCAAAAATTCCAAAGCAAATGCTCCATTTTCCAAAACCTATGAACTAAACATTTAAGAGCCATTTTCATATTCGTTATTCTTCTTTTTGATCATACGTGTCGGTCATATTGACGTCATCGCATTGGCAAAAGACCATTCAATGACGATATCATCTTTGTTATGAGGCTGTTCTGATCTACGTATGTGCCGTTGCTATAATTTTCATTCTCAGTCAAGTCATAGTTTTTCATGTTTTTTTATGTTGTTGGATGGCGTATTCATTTCTCCTTGTGGGCCTGTGAGCGTGATTTTGCCTTTTATTGGTGATCTGATAAAATGATAGCTGAAACATCAAAAGCACATTTCGTCACATGTAATTGCAATATTAATCTTGTGCAACTGAAAATTGTTTGCGACCAAAACAGGCAAAAGTACCAACCAGCCATCCATCTATCCAGCCAATTCAAAGAAATTTCACCCGGCAGGCATTTTGCACGTAACATTTCCGTCATCCTCTTTGCCTCTCGTGCAATTGCCACCCAGTAGCCACTGGGCTAGCTCAAGCTCAACAAAGCAAAACGATTCAACACTGAATATTACACTCAATAGAATTTCCGGATAAATATGCATTCAAAGCACTCAGCAATCCACTGGCACAAATACCGATTTTGCCCTTTTACAGCATTAAACAACAACAACAACAAATGGCCAAATAGTTTTTCAACCAATCGAGATTTGCTCCACTTTTCTTTCAATGGATGGAAAGTATCAAGGCACATTTTGTAATGTGTTAAGGAAGGAACAAAAAACACGAATCGAACCATTGACTAGTTCAACATTCAGGGATTTTCCATCCATAGCCGAATGTGTGTGTGTGTTTGTGTGTTTTTTTCACTTATTTCGAGAAGAAAATTGCTTAATATTGATGTCGATGTGAAAACGATGGCATTACGATGCTCATATAAATGTATGTTACGTTAGTTTTCGGTTCTCTTTTTATGAATTGGGCCTCATGAATCTTTTTTGCTTTTGTTTTGCTGGATTCTATCAATTGAGAGGGAGAGAGACAGCGAGAGGCAAAGAGAGGGAAAGAGATAGCGAGAGGAAAGAGACAGAGAGAGATGGACAGAGCACAGAGTACACTCTCCCGGTCCCATTTCAGATGGGATATCGTTTGTCATTTGGACAATGGATTACGGATGAGAAGGGCATTGAGCCGAAAAGAGTGTTTTTTTCCTTCAAAAACCTAGTTTTTTGTTGATGTTGGATGTTGTTCCTTGTACATCGATAAGGACGATAGAGGGAAAAAAACGGTCAATCTACATAGCATAGTCATAAAAAACCGAGGCACTACATCTACATGAATGAACCATATCGAATGATATCGACTGAAAAAGGTCAGTATGTTTATATGGTAGACTCACACACACACACACACACACACACACACACACACACACACACACACACACACACACACACACACACACACACACACACACACACACACACACACACACACACACACACACACACACACACACACACACACACACACACATACAAACCGCTTCAAGTTTGAGCATTACCATTGAGATGCTGGCGCTCGACTCACTATTACCTCTGCTATTGTTGTTGGTGACGTCGTTGCTTCTGCTGTTGCTACAGTTCCTTCAATCGATGCACTGTGCTGTGTGCCATACATTTGTCTATCCATTGAATGATTGTGATGAGAGTTTGCCCTGTTATTTCCCTTCATTTAACATCCACATCATCTATCGCTCTTTTTTACTCTCTCTCTCTCCTCTCTGCTCTCTCTCTATCTATCTCTCTCTCTCTCTCTCTCTCTCTCTCTCTGCGATTTCTAATCTACCTCAATTTCCAGTTGATTCCAAATTTCAGAGTTTAACGAAAGCAAGCAACAAAAAACAGATTCCGGCCGAACGCATTCAGTTCTTAAACTGTAAACGTCTCGAAGCTACGACATAATCATAGCTAAACAAAAAACCCCTCAGTCCCTTGTAATTCGATGTTATTGTTGTTGTTACAATTTCCATGAGTTTTCTTTTACGGCGTTGAAGTGTATTCACTTTAGACACACTGTCTGTGTGTGTGTGTTTTTTTTCGGTATTGTGGTTTTCTTTTCGGATGTTAAACCATGTTTTCAGTTAACCAAAAAGCAGTGGTTGGCAAATAGAAAATTCATTGTGACATTTCGACTTGTGCCGCTTGAATTGAGGCAGGAATTGTGTTTTGGATTTTATGATGAAGAAAATGGAAATCGTTTTAAATTCCGATGGATTTACCAACAAAAAAATCCAGTCGGGATTTTATTTTTTTTTTGAGGATGAGGTCAATATTTGTTGATATCGAGGCGGGATCTAGCTGATGGCAATGGCTTTACCATGTCTAGCTTTTAAATGCACATTAAACAACAATCGAACGTACAATTTGTGAAGCCGGAAGCTTCAATTTCGGTCTCGGCAATCGATTAACTCAAAAATGTTTTTCGTTCAAATAAACTGGAATTTTGTTATTTAACCGCATGCTCATTGAGCATCCGATTGAAATGTAAACTTGAATGCGTAGTTCAGGATGTAGAGGGAATGGTATTGATAGTGGAAAAGGAATGACAATCGGAAAAGGAATTATTCGTCTGGAAAAATGCGAAGGGAAATGAATGGCCTATGGCAATTTGGTTGCATCGATTGCATATAAAGCATCTCGTATTGCGTATACACCACCAAAAAAAAAACCTAATTGACAACATCAATTCGACATATCGAATGAAATTTTGCCAGTGTATCCGAGCATTCCCATTGAACTTAATCCGCTCAAACACCTGGGACAGTTTACGAAAGTGAAAATCAACCACAATCGGTTTGTTTTATTAACGGAATACTGTTAACTGTGTGTTACAGTGTACTCGGTTTAACAACTCGAGATTCCGAAATGGGAAATTAAGAATTATAAGCGATGAAATCGGTTGTCTCGTTACCAATTGCAGTATTTTGCAGTGTGTTGCATGTTGAACATGCATTTTAAGTAGTTTTCGTTGGTGACATCATACGACACGAAAAACCGGAGGCCGCATTAATATCCGTAAATGACACACTCGACTCGGCAAAATGATTCTTCGGGCTCAGGAAAAACCAACGCCATGACAACCACTATCATCTCTTTAGACTGAAATAATGTATCTACGTCAGTTGCATCATCTCAGTCCACCCACTTACGTCTCTGCATCTCTGCGTCTTTTATCTCAGCACAGCTCTCACAGCACACGAAATATACTATATATTGTTTTGACGATTTTGTAAATTGCCGCAACCGCATGTAGCAGTGAACCCAAAGCATACACAGCGGATGAAGCGACGTGAAATAGACAGGGTTTGTACAACGCAAATTCAAATACGATCAAAATATGTATATGCAAAATGGTTTTTGGTGGTAAATGTGGTTTTGTCGTTGTAACAAAACCGTCTCGCTTAATAACAACGAGATGTGAAATGCATTGCGCTTGTTTCACTTTTGGTTTGTGTGTGTGTGTGTGTGTGTGTGTGTGTGTGTGGATATCACAAGTTTCGAAAATGGAGAAAGCATTTAAGTGCATCCCCAAGAAACATTAACCGCCCTTTTTTTGTTGTTGTAATTTGTGATAAAGATCCCGTTGCAGACGATACACTTTACACCAAGGAAATGAATAAAGAGAACGAGAAGTGCGCTTTTTTTGTTCGTTGTTCAGCCACACTATCGAGAGACAGCGACTCTTAATAGACCGAACACGACTACAAACGACATGATATCGTGATGACTGTTTTACACTATGGGTGTGAAAGCGGACCTGTGTGTGTGTGTGTGTGTGTGAAAGAATTGAATTAAATGACGATGCGGTAAATGAAATGAACACCGTACCACCGATGCTACAGATATCAACACCATTCTCTGTTTATCCCACAGTGCCCATGACACATTTTAACCACTACTCTTCATACACTTTAATGTTACGGCGTTTTTCTTATGCCAACTGCACCATTTCTGGCAATCCATTTACCATGTTTGAGCCGTGACACAGCTATAATGTGGTAACGAGCTTTTGTGATTCAATATGGTGGACATTTCGATTTGGTCACGTCGATCATCATTTGCGAACATTTTAATGGACATTTCGCATTGTATGACAAATCTTAACAAACACCTCAGTTTATCGATTGGCAATTTTTTTTAAAACATTTTTTGTATTTAACTCTTTTTATGACACCGAAATTCACCCAAAAATGGCCTGGGCCAGGTGTAATAACTACACTCCATTTTGAAGGCCTGTCGAATGAGTGAGTATACATGAACATTGAACAAGTGGTTCCATTATGAAAGATTCAAATTTCAAAATAACTATTACTATTTGTTAGAGTTACTGAGCAGTGCTGCAGAGACACTGAGTCAGTGAGCACAATGTCGTAGTGTGTACTCCACAAGAGACTTTGTAGATCGAATACGTTTACCTTAATGAATAGCGTCACTATTGCATTGGCCTCGTCAGATTGACATTAGTTTGCATAAAATGGTGACACTTTCAAGAATCGTTACACAAAACCTATTTAATACATGGTTTCAAATATAAGGAGCAATTTTATAGCTTCTCACCATGGTGAGAACACCTGCAGATGTTTGGGGAGGGAGAAGTTTATTTAATAAGCCTGCACTGAACTGCGATTTATAGACTCGAAACAATATTGGCAAGGAAAATAGATTCGGAAATTCACAATTTGAATACACATATGATTTCCTTTGCTCTCTGGCCATTAGCTCAATAGATTGAATAATACTAGGAATAATATCAAACTATAATGATACAATGTTCAAGTATTAGAACATTACTGCTACTCAAACCGATTTCTAAGACTTGGTCTTGGTCCTTCAACCTTGAAATTTGTTGAGCTGCTCTATGATCGCATTCGAAAAAAATAGTGCTTTTTCGAACCATTTTCGCGTAAAAATCATGATTCATCACTGCAGTGCACAATTAATACGAGAGGTGAATTCAATCGCATCGATAACTACAGGTCAATGGGTCAGTTGTTCGGACCATTCAGAATTTTAGCTTGTGACATCGAGTTGAATTCTCCCTGAAATGATCCTTAATATAAAGAAAGATGTTGAAGTGTGAAAATGGACTATTTAGCTATCAAGAAAAAGGTCCCCCGATGAAATAACCCATGTCATCCATTCATTGTCTCAAAAACTGTTTCAAGCTTACGAGTAACACATGTCGACATTCATTAAGTTCAAGAATATAATAATTGTGAATGTAAAATCAAAAAGATTTCAAATGAATTTTCATTACAAATTTGTAATATTAATATTCAAATGAAACCGCGATATGAAAAGACCATATAAAGCTTTTGGTAAAGAAAATGTCATTCTGTAATGAGCTGGAATATTAATTTTCACTATAAAAAAGTGCATCGAAAAAAAAATCCTTCGAATCATGGTGTTCCTTAGCATCAGCATGTCAAAATGTTGTTAAATGCATATGTAAGTTTTCATGTATGCATTTTGTGATAAACTCTGAACAAAAGCATTACATGCTCTTTTCCTTTTTGCTGTGCATTTATACGTATTAACATAAGATCATTTTTGCTGTAGAAATAAAACAAAATAATTAAATGAAAACATAGAAAAAAAAAACGGTTTTTAGCTCTTTTGAAAATTCCATTGCAAATCCGAATGAAGCGGGGAGAGAGCAAACAAAAAACGGTATATCTATATGAAAACATAATTAAAATGTAGTTGTCTGTTTGAAAATGACGACAAATGCAGCCCGCCAGATATTGTTCATTTAGTGAACAGTCTGTAATACTACACAGTTCCTGTGCATAAGTGAATATGGTTAACGGTGAAATGGTGCTGTCGAAACAATTGCAATAGAATGGGAACACAGAGAACGAAATAATTATGATTAAATGAAAATTTTGTTGTGATTTCATACGGATTTTCCGTTGATCTCCCGGGGCATACACTACATGGATAAGAGCGAGCGAGTGAGTGAGCTGGGGAGCTGGGGAAAGAGAGAGAGAAAGAGCGCGGAAGGCGAAACGAAACGAAACTCACTTCATGCATTATGTTGTGCACAAAAGCGCATAATTATAATGCCGACGATGATAATAATGAATAACATGATTTTATGAAAATGCCGGAGAGCCAGTTGTAAATAATTTGTCGTTGCACACTTTGCTACGGTTGGCCACGATTCCAATGCCAAAGCAGTCATTTGTGCACGCATTTCAACACAAAAACAGAGATGAGTATATATGTGTGTGTGTGTGTGTGTGTGTGCGTTTCAAGCGGAAGTGTGTTGCATCTCTAGCTTTAAAAGCGGAAATAGAGATTCGAGCGGTATGAAAGAGGCGAGAGGTAGAGAAGAGAGCTGAACTATACGGTTCTATTTGAATAACAGGGATCAAAAGGAAAGAGAGCGAACTTTTTTTTAAAATTCAAATCATTATATGCATGATGTTCAACACACATTTGATGCAATTAAAATGGTTTCAGACTGTCACAATCAGGCAACGGCTATAAGCTAAAAATGATCATTGTCACAGTGAATGACATATATAGAGCGATAGGGATACACAATACACACACACACACAAAATATCCCAATTATTCGCACGATGTCAGCACCTGATTTTAATTGGCCAGTTGGCTATGGGTCAGACACAGATACCGGTGCAGGTGTGCAGGTGTGTGCAGTGCAGCCTGGTACACAACTGTGCAGAGTGCATATTCCTGAGACGAGGATACACAAAAACATGGAAAATCAGCAGTGCATATTAAATCAGTATGAAACACACTCTGAATACTACGGGGAAAAGGGTGTGAGAGACAGAGACAGAGAGAGAGAGAGAGAGAGATAATAAAGCGAGTGTGAATGAAATGTGGATTTCGATTTGTTAATGCTTATAGTTGGCTGCCACCTGCTTTCAAACCGCATCCAACCGACAATTTGATTCAGTCGAGCGAATAATGTGAAACCTGTTCCTGGGGTGCAGCAGCATGATAGTTTTTGGAGCCTCTTTTGTGCAACTCGCTGATATATATAATAAACACACACACACACACATATTTAGAAGTCAAGAAAATTTCATTTGTGTTTTGTGTGTTGAAAACTTAACAAAGGCATTCTCTTCTTTCAAACGACCCCAAAAGAAGCCGAACAATAGCACATATGTGCTGTTACGCACTTCATGACGATTTTCGTCGATTCTTACTTTTGTGAAAACTGAATGGCTTCAGCCCTTTCATGTTCAACTCCTTCGGTGGCTTTAGAGGTGGTCACGGCATTAAATTCGAAATCCGAGATGAAGTTTCTGTTTGCGTGGTTTGGTCGAAAATTCAGCCCCGGGATTCGATCTGAAACTTTAGTCCCGGATCCGGTCTGGTCTGGTCTGGTCTGGTCTGGTCTGGTCTGGTCTGGTCTGGTCTGGTCTGGTCTGGTCTGGTCTGGATCTATGAAAACGGTCTCTATGAACATTGAACACCTCTAGTTAACATCACTATATACTTATGGGTATTGAACGAATGAACAAGACCAGGCAGCAAAAATGCATCAAAAGCTGTTGTTGTCGATTTTCCGCGTTTTTCATCAGCACGTACCGTCTAAATGTCATATATGTGTGATGTTCGGTTGTACGGTAGAAAAATAAAAACGAGTCGAATGCATTCACAATGTGAATGTAATTAAGGAACAACATCTTGGAAACGAGCTTGGCTCGTGAGCTCTGCACTTTCTTTTTACGGCTTGTTCACTCAACAACTGTGGCACAACAGTCCTTGTTGTAACCGGAACACAAGCACCGAAATTGTGCAACGACACGAACAGAATTAGTGTGAGCGCTCATTTAAATGAGTTCAGAAGAAAGCGAACGAGAAGAGAGAGAGAGAGAGAGAGAGAGCGAGAGTCCTGACGATTGAGTGTCATTACATAAAATGTGTTATGCGTATAGAGAGACAGAGAGACGTTTTTGTGACAAAAGATGGATTTTCTACATTTTCAAGCCACACAGAAATATACGTATGTCATTCAACAATACAATGAGAACTCAGCATAAAATATATTATGTAAATACAAAGCAGCCACAGAGAGAAGAAGACGATGTGGACCGAAAGAAAGAGAAAAAAAAAGAAAAACGAAACGATAACAACAACATGTTAATTTGCTCAATGTTCAACATGAAAATTGAAAACAAGCTTCAATTCAATTCAATTTTAATTTTATATGGCAGCTACAGAAATAATGCTTTTGCATTGCATTGAAACTTAAAGCGTTTTTGCGGTTAAGTTTCGAAAAGCAGCAACCAAGCAAAAAAAAAAAGTTTTCCTTTTTTAATCGAACATGCCATGGTATTCATGCGGCGTGTGAACTTACATAAGATTTCTTCTTCTTGTTTTGTTGTTGTTGCCGTCTCCGTTTTTATTTTCTCCTCTTCATTCATCATCAACAGTTTACAATTCCATTTCCGTTTTGCGATGAATTGCAATGCATATATACAACACTCAACTGATGTTGAGTCAACTCACAGACACACCCGAAACCAACTCCCAATTCTGTCAGCCACACTTTTTGTTCACGCTCATAAATAGTTTGTACACTCGAAATGAAACAAGACAGTTTTCCTCTTCTATGGAATTCAATTCGGTTTACATTTTTACAACTCTTAAAAGTTGGACGGACAAATGTCACATCATCAGTTAAAATGACCAGAACGTTTTGGTTCTCGTTTAAAATACGTTTATTTTGATTTGCTAGTTTTGTTCAGTGCTGGGTTTGAAATAAGCGATAACTGTGAGAAAAACCGATTTTTCTTCAAGATTTTAGTTCGGTAGCGGAAAATTCGGTTTTCGGAAGTTAAGAATTTAGCATGATTACTTTTACAAATATAGGCTCTCACCTGGGGCGCGTAGGACCGATTATGACAATATGACCCCCGAGGGGTTCAGCCCTAACCCCTGACCCCTAAGCCCTCTTACACCAGATATGCCCTTTTTCGAAATCTCCGAAAAAACATTGGAACTTACTACACTGTCCCCCTCAAGACCACCTACTGAAGAGCCATTATGATACTTGAAGACAGATCAGTAGTCAAGGAAAATCCAAATTTTAAGCGCTGGATCAGTGTACTCACTTTTGTCTCTATCATGCATTTTTCACCACTAACATGGATTTCGCATTTATTTCAAACTGTTGCCTTCATTCCCGTGGTTCTTCTGTCATGAGTTTCAGTTTCAGTTACAGTTTTTCCCAGTTTTGGTTTTTCCGCTTTTGACTAATATTTTCATTCCAACAATATGAAAACAAACACAAAAACGCGGCGGTGACAATTCAATATGATTGTGTTTTTTGTGCTGTGGATGAAAATTCCTATTTGGAATTTCAGTTGATTTCCGGATACTGCAAATATAGTACAGGAATATCAGCTTAATGCATCCTTTTTAGTGGATTAAATGTTCCAATCGTGTCCGATTCATTGAAAATTCCGTTACAAAACCATCCTCTCTGTTGCTTGTGTTCCAATTCCATTTGCATACATTCAAAAGCATACAATTTCAATTCACGTGCCGATTCCATCTCGTTCTCCTCCCCCTCCGCACCAAATGTGTGCTCTTTCAATATACAAAATCATTTGTAAACGACAACACCATTTTACATTGAATAATTTCCATTTCAAAGTAAAAATGAATCATCGATGCAAATCCACAAATAAATACCACAAATTTGATCATGTATAAACCATGAGCTGGAAATAAGAGTTCAAGCTGAATGCGAGTGTTGTGTGTGTGTTTATACATGACTTCAAAAATTCATGCACCAATTTCAAATCAAAAATCGTCGAAAATAAATTCAAACAAAAAACCGAAAACCATCGAAAATTCCGGCCAAATACAAAAGAGAAGAAAGAACGGAAAAACAAGCGAACGGAAAACCAAAAATTATGACAATTGAAGACAAAACACAGGAAAAATGCGTTTCGGTTGATGTTTCAAAACCGCCCCCCCGCGCTCCTCCCCGAATCAATGAAAAGACATGCAAAATTTTCTATTTATTTTCAATTGAAATATGTAAATTTTTGATGTTGCTGTTATTGTTTGGTTGCTGCAAAATCAAGCAGAATGCGAAAACAAACGAGCGATGATCAAATTCACTGGGTATTGACAAATGAACAAATTCAATCGAATGTTGACAATATTTTTTTTTCATCTCTTTTGTATGTCAGAGGAATTGCATTTGGTTTGCGAGAGGGTGGGAGCGTTGACAATGACACAAACACACACACACACCGACGCAAGACTCGCATCCTGTTGCGTTTATGGTGCGGAATTTTTATATATTCCATAAGCTAATTTCAATTTTCAATTGAAATGTATAAACTTATGGCAATGTCAAGCTGGAAAATGTATGGAAACGAGTGAATATGCGAGAATGAAGTGAAAGAAAAATGGTTGAATGTTTGCAAAAAAAATAAAATCGAATCGAATTTCAAACGTTGTTGCTAAAAAAATGTTATTGGATGTGATGCCAAGACAAAAACCCATCCGATAACAGTTCAAAATAATGCAAATCAATTGTGTGCGATAGCAAACAATCAACCAAACCATTTGCCTATCATCAATTGGTAGTGTGTTGTTTCATTTTATATGTGATGCCACTTTTCTAGCTGTTTCGAGTCAATTTCAATTGAATTGTCATTGAGTTTTATTTTACGACAGCTATATTTCACACCCATTCATTTATATCGCGTCCACAGTCTGTCTCTGTCTCTCTCTCTCTCTGTGTGTGCCGTCTATTGTTTCGCGCCATTCTTCAAACACCCATAAAAAAAACAAAATAACATTCGGCATGTGTTCGTCTGCCTCGTTTTATAGTATTTTACATTTTTGTGCCACTTCAAATTGAAATTGACTTCATTGTTTTGCATTTTCATTTGATGATTTTGACAATTTTTTTTTTACTCCGCCCTTTCCCACACAATTACCGCCAGAGGAAACACGAAGTGCGAAGAAACGGAATACGAAAATTCCGTAAAATGAATATAAAAAAAAACAACAACAACTTTACCGTCATGTCAAACGAACTCAAAACATATATCAAATCGAGAAATCTTTTACTTTTCACCATTGACTGAATCATTTCCATTCAATGTCATTCCATATTTTATGTACCACATTCACATTGGAATTCATTTTCACCTGAATAACGAACGCCGTTGCGATGAGAAAATGGAAAAAAATGGAGAGAATGAATAGCCATATTTGAATAATAATAGCTTATTATGAAATTTTGTAAAATGGCAGCAAAGAATGAGGCTTGAGGTAATATTTGCACTATGGCAGTGCCACTGTTGATGTGGTTTCATATTGGCCGCCAAGTACACGATACTAAATTGTTATTCTATTGATTTTATGTTTGAACAATTTTACCCAGTTAAATTGAATTCTACCGAGTGTTACTGGGCCAACCTCAAATTATTACTCTAAACAAAAGCAACTCAGTTGGTAACCGAGTAAACTGAATTCAATTAATATACATATCAATGTCTCTATAGCACATTTATATCGCAGTTTTGGTTCGCTGTTTGACGCGTCCAATAGGGCTCAACTCACCAAAAAAAGCTTCTGTATCAACCGTACAGTAATAAGCAATGGTGTAGCAACTGACTCAGAGGGATATTATTTCTCGCAATGACCTGAATATAACTTTTTAGTTTGCTTGGCAGTAGGTAAATTACTATTGATTGATATACAGCAACACTTCTTAATGACAGCTTGGCGTATATACTTTTCAGATCCGGTGACTTTAGACCCAAATGATATTCTGAATGAAAATTCCTTGACTTTGTTGGAAAAATCAAAAATATTGAACAATTCAAAAGTGCTAAACCACAAATCCTAGTATTTTCATCGATTAACGAACCAAAAAGATGAAAAACATGAAGATAAACTGGGAAGAAAGACCCAAAACAAATTCCAAGCCACCGAAAGTCTATGGAAAAAAAATCCGGATCTATGATTAAAATCTTCGGTTTTAAGGTTAAAATTCCGGATTTAAGGCTAAATCTGGAATTTAAGGTAAATTCTTTAGATCCGGATCCATGAACCTAGTCCTGCCTAATCAGCATGAAGTCCGGATTTGTTTGTTTGGATTTGAGCACAAACGGTGACCATGAGAAGTTGAAAAAGTGTTTATTACGACAAATCCAAAACTACCTCTACCCTCTGGGGAGGTTGGTCTCTTGAGTGTACAAAGTACAATTTTGACCAAACATTGACCAAAATCAAGTAAAATTCCAAATAAATTCGTTCAAAAGCATCTGATCTGCTTTGAAATTCAAAAATTGCATGCCACAGTCCAGAAAAAAGTGGTTTCCCATTCAATGAACATCGTTTGCAATTTCATTTAAACCTTGAAACTAAAATCCACGAAACAAAACCATATTGAAGAACGTCAAAGCGTGCTTTGTACTCTATCCAAAACTAGATATTGCACAAGCGCTTAGCTAATTCTGCGAGAGAATTTCGAGAGCTAAACTTGCATTCACCACTAAAACTACCACGGCGACTATTTTTGTTTTTGTATGATGATGGTGTGTATGCAATTTGAGCTGTAGATCTAGCAACAAAATGAATGTAATAAAATCGAGTTCAAACCGCGTTTTTGTTACTTTAATTTAATATGAAAGCAAAGCAATGGAAAAACATGCCGAAAACAGCTTTTTATTTCATCTGTTTTTTTTTCTCCCCTTAAAGAACAACAACAAAACATGGGGAAAAAAGTAAAAGATATACAAACATTGAGATTCGTTAGTGAGTCTCAAAAGCGTATTATCACGTTCGATTTGAGCGAATGCAAAGCAAACAAGTAAAACGGTTGAGTTTCCATCAAGCAACCGAAATAAAAAAAAAAAAAAAAAAAAATGCGGAAATTTGGACGTTGTTTACGTTTGCAATGGATTTTCATTTACTTTGAAGCGGCTTTAGCGCTGAGCAGTGTGCTCAATGAGCACCACATACGCACACAAAAGCGACCCAGAGATAAAAGTGTATGTTATTTGAGAGGCTCTTTGACGATGCTATTATTGCCAAGCAATATGGTGACTTTTGATCATATGCACACTGTCAATATTTGGACGCTTTTTTTTTGCTCGCATTTATCTTTTTTTGTCATATTTTATTTACATTTTCAGTGTCATATTTCGGATGGCATTCGGAAAAATGGTGTAAGCACATTTGTCACAAATAAAAAAAAAAAAGAAAAGAGACGCACAAAATCCATTTCGTCGACGTTTAGAAATTGTCGATGGTGAAAGAAAGAAAAAACCAACTGAAGCGAATTTGATAGCATTTTATTTTGTGTGGAGAGTAGTCAAAAGTAAATATAGAGATGCTTGTGAATGATTTTATGGTGCGCGGCTGGCATTTAGTTAGCTGCTGGTTCAGCACAATTTTGACAGGGTCGATGCAATCAATGGACATACATTCAATTGAATGGCGTAATTTGTTGTATTGTAACACTGTAACGAATGGCCATGGGGCCAATAAGCGAACTGGGCACAGCAAAAATGATGTGCCAAACGCAAAATTGCGAGACGGAGAACGAGAGATGGTATTCTATCGATGATATTCTATCGCATCAAAATCCCCAAAAAAAGAACAAAATTACGATTTAATTCAGTCACTTTATCATTTTATTCGAAAAAATGCCATCGTTAAACTGAGACTTCATAGATTTTACTTTGGCCATAATATCGAATAATATACGTATGAATCCGTTGAACCGCTCTCCCTTCGATTGAATCGATAACACCACGCACTTGAAGTGCGCCACTGCTATCATGTATATTAGTTCAAAGAGCATCATCGATTTATGCGAACATAATCGGGTACGCGTATACACTCAACGGGGGAATTGTAAACATGTGTATTTTGTATACGAAGCTGTAGCCTCGCGTTCCCACCACACCACCTTTCAATTGCCCAACAAATCCACTTCCAACGCATAAGCAACTTGTTTTTTTTTCTGCGTTGATGTTTCTCTTCTTCCAGTATTTTGATCGTAATATTTGGTACGTGCTGCGTTGATTTATGGTGTAATTGGTCGCTTTGAAGCGAAAAACCAAATCGATGAAAATATTTTGGTTCGTGTTTTGAATGGAATTCACGCGGCCTACACACACACACACACACACACACACACACACACACACACACACACACACACACACACACACACACACACACACACACACACACACACACACACAATGTGTATCAATCCAATCAATAGATTAAATATATGGAGCGACGCACAAAACGTTGCTTGGCATCAAAAGCATCAATTTTCTGAAAATGATTTGATTTTTCTCGTATATGTCAATAATTTTAATAAAATGTTTTGTCGGCTCCGTCAAGCCTGAATATCAGCGATGCGAGCAATGAGTGGCAATACTCGGTCCACTACGTTCGGAATCAATAACATTGAAATATTTTGCCCGCCGAAAAATGAAATTTTCCGCTAACTCATGGAATTCGCGTAACGATTTTTTGGTTTTTAATTAAAAAAAACATAACAATATCGCTTCAACTTCACAGAATTTCGCCATTCTTCGATCACAATCTCCATGCTTCTATGGAGAGGAAGTTTGCAGGTTTTTTTTGTTACTCGTCTAAAAATGTTCAATATAAAAATGATGTGATAAATTGAATAAATTTCATCAGCGCTGAAAATCAATCAAAATATTGAGGAATCACAGCCACATGAAAACGATACCATCATCAATTGTTAACAAACATCAAATTTTAATTTCATCATATATTTTTGATCGTGTTTGAGAATGGTTTTTTTTGTGCGCTCTTGATTCGATATGTTTCAATCATCAGCCACTCTCTATTTATAAAAATCAAGCCAATTTTTTACACTTAAATGTGAAAATGAAATGACCTTCTTTTTTCCTCTTTTTTCGTTTGAAATGCGCTATTTTTGCAAATGTTCGAGAGAGAAAGAGAGAGAGAGAGGGAGAGTGAAAGAAAAATCATTATTTCAGCTGTAACAATATACATTTACAATGTATGAACCAAAATATAATTGAGTGAAGCCCCGGCCCTAGATTCGTCTGGTGTGTGCTATTTTTTCTCATGTGCCGTGAATATGGAATCGGTTTTCATTCAAACGTTTATTTACACGTTTCAATATCACATCAACATCAACACAACAGAATAATAACCAAAAATGCCGAAACTTGTGTTGTTTTCGATTTTTTGTTGTTGTTGTTGTTGTTGTTATTGTGTGTGACTCATACTGAATTTCATCGTTGATGAAATGTAAATATTTATATTATGATTCGGCTCCGTTGCGCCATTCAAATGGACCAAACAGATGAGGCCCACTCGTTTTGTTTTTTTCTGTTGTTGTTAAATTAAAATCCAAGCGGATATAGAATACGCAAATGGAATAAATGAACAATGTGCTGAATTGAATATACAAATTAAAAGGTGATGGTGATTGCTGCATATTGAATGTTGAATGACCAACAGATAGAATTCGTCGGTAATGAAAATCGGTGACATTGATATAAATATTTACGCGAGCACGCATGCAAAAGTCCGAAATGGACTTCGCGGGAGGAATTTGAAGAATTTAGATTGGATTCGATTAAAGTTCAAAAACCATACAATCAAAGAACAAATGTGTGTTTTTTTTCAATGAATATTTCACAATGGCCCAACGCCATAGGTGTGCGAGAACCCTCAGTAGTTCCGAACTAGTAGTTTGTTTGAAGAAAAAAAAATACATACAAAATTTCAATCGATCGATCAGTGCTCACTGCTTCGTGCTGACTGCTCAGTGTCATGTTTTGGTGCAGCTGCAGTAAATCCTTCAGATCGTGCCAAAAAAATACGTTCGTGTAACGCGGAATGGACTATTCCTCTGGTTCCTACTCCGGTGTCCCGCATAGGGTCATGGTCGCTTGGTCAACAATTCCTGTATTCCTGTTAAAAGCCCACGCACATCGTAGCCACGGTTCTTTTCACATAAATGAATTTTCGTCGCAAATCAAATGAAATTGTTGACCATCGTTTCACATGAAGTAATAAAAAAATCATAGCAAATTGCAAAATGCTTTTCCTCAAAAATATGATTTACGGTAAATTGTGTGCTTAAAGCTCCCCCCCTCTCCTTCTTTCCCTCCCTCTCCTTCCCCTTCTCTCTCCTTCCCTCTCTTTCTTTCTCTCACAAATTCCATTGCATGCCTCAAAAAAGGTAGTATTTATTGGTAACTAATCTAAATTTTTCATCAAAAACAAAAAGACAAGCCAAAAACGTCATTAAAATGAAAATAACGTTGTTAAAACAGCAATAAAAACTCGGTTATTTTAATAAAAAGTAAACAATGCATTGTTTGAAGTGAAAATTCCTTGAATTTTATTTGAATGAAACGCAGTTTGCCCCAGATTCGCCTCTCTCTCCCCTCTCTTGAATATGCGTCATTGCTAAAGAAAATAACCAAAATTGCATTTAAGCTGTATATAAATTGAATTGTTTATTTTTTGTTGTTGTTGTAGCTTTTTTATATTTATACAAACAAAAGTATTTCTATCTCTCGATCTATGTTTCTGTGCACACACACACACACCAAAACGCATCAAAGAGAAGTAGCTCGACAGAAAACTCCTCAATAATTATGTTGAAACGGAATTGCTAATTGAAAATGGAACCGAGAAGAATGCAAAAACGACATCAAATTCAATGTGTATGTGTAGCAAATAAAATGACGAGCACCTAAACACTGTGTTTCCAATTATAATTAAGACGACTGAGCGACAGAGCGACTTTCTCTCTATCATTTCATCTTTCTGTCTTTCACTAGTGCTCTGTGTGTCTCTGTGTGTGTTAGTTTGTTTCCGTTATTGTCTCTATCTCCAGAGATGATGCGATTTCATCAAGTTATTTTCAACGGAAATGCGAGAGCTCAAAGGATTCTCTCTTCTAATATATAAATTGAAATATACACACACACACACACACATACGCGCGCGCGTGCCAAACGAGATAGTGCAGCATACTAGAAATTCCATTTTATTGCAATGCGTCTTTATCTCTAAAAGTCCTATTTTATGGTGGCAAGATTACAGAAGTGATTCGCTTGAAGCAAAAATTCAAGTGAGAGAAAGCGAGAGAGAGAGAGAGAGAGAGAGAGCGCGCGCTATGAGACAAAACTAGGGGCGCTTTCTCAAGCGCGGAAACGCAAAAGTAAATTTCGAGAAATATTCATTAAATTTGTTTTCAGAGCAAAACTTGTTATTTCTATATATATTTCAGTGAAGTACTTGAGTTACTGTTTTGAAGCCATCCATTGGCTTAAAGAGCATGAATCTCTCGCTCGCATCAAAATGGATGGAAGTAGAGAGTAAAATTGTGTTTTGAGTGAATTTTCTAGTTTTACCGTGTTGATTTCAAGTAACTTTGAAAATGTGCTCAAAATGCATTTCGCCTTTTGTGACACAATTTGATTGTCGTCAACGCCTTGCCATTTCAAATGTTTCACTTTGTCGCTTCGATGCTTCTATTCGTGTTCGTCGTTCGTGTGTGTGTGCGTATGTCTGTCTGTTCTCTCTGTTCTCTGTGACAAGCAGCTGACATGAATCAAAAGTGGATTTTGCACTTATTTGTAAGCACCATCTCACGCTCATTCTCTCTCTCTCTCTCGCTCACTCCCATCTGCAATTGGTACACAAACATACAAATGGTTACAGCGGCGACGGCGAGAAAATCTCATTATCCTTGCTATTGGGTAAGATTATGGCATCTTTTTTGGCGGACTCACTCATTCAGCGCCAGCGTTAGCGGCGCTCACTTTCGCTCTGCTCACTCTGTTCGCTCGCTCTGTTGTTAATGCCTTTTTTGTTTTTGATGCTTTTGTAAAATGTTGTCCAAATCGAATTAAAACATTTCGCATCGCATCTTTATTTGGTTTGGCTTGGTGTGTCTTTGGAACGAGCTGAAAATGCTCATCTTGACATACTTGTGTGTTTCAAGTACATCTCTTGTTCTCACTCCTCTCCCTCTCTATCACTCGCATTTTCTTGTGCTGTACTCTTATGCGCCGCGCGCCTGAAAGGCACAATATTTCGAAGAAGAAGCAAAACAAAAAAAAAATCCGTGTAATTCATTTTGCAACATCAACAGCAGCTGATCGACTCAAAGTTGATTATTTAGAAAAGTCTTTTGCTATTTTTTTTTCTCGGCTTTTGTGATGAATTTTTTTTTTGATGTTGTTGTTGTTGTTGCTGCTGCTGGTGGTGGTGGTGGTTGGTGGTGTTCCTTTAAAACCGACTTTTTGTGCAAATTTCTTTTCATTTCTTGATAACATGATTAATGAGGCACTAAGGAGATGAGAGACATCGCCCAAAGACGATGCCACCTCCAAAAATCTCCGAAAAAAGCTTTTCGCCTTCATTTTTATTTATTTCGATGTAATGAAATTACAAAAGCACAAAATATGGAATCACTTTTTATGTGTGTGTGTGTTCACATACTGAACAGTTTGGGGAGAAAAAATATTTTAATTTAGAAAAAAAAAGAAGAAAAAATTACGTTGGTTCAGTTCACGCAGGATTTGAAGATTTTACTTTAGCTTCGATACGGTTTGTTTTTAATTTGGCTTCTTCGTTGAATTTTTTTTTCTTTTGTTCCGAGGAAATTCCAGTAATTTCTCGATATTTCAGTATCGTACTCATGCTTAATGCTTAATGCTCATTAGCATGATTCAGTTAATTAAAGTGCTCTCCCTACGAAACACCTAATACCCTCAGAATTGAGTATGACTTAATCGGGAATTGCGATAACTGTATAGGCATTCGGATTTTGTGTGCGTGTGTGGTTTTTGGATTAAGCGTTCGAGCATTCGACTCATTTAACCATAAATTTTAATTGAAAATACTTGATATTTGAAATTGAAATTGTGTGGAGGCCAATTTCAAGACCTTTCTAAAATTTGAATAAATTGAATGAATCAAATCAGTTTCACCCAAAATATCTTGCCATGTGTGGATGGTGTGTGTGTGTGTGGAAATGAGGTACAGAGGAACCATAACATATCTTATATCAATCACCATCCAAAAGGTGTTGATTTACATTGAATCAAAAAGGCACGTGGATATTGAGTTGGAAGTAATTTAATTATGGCACCAAATGGCAACAGCATTGCAAATTATGGAGTAAAATAGCTGGTGGATACAAAATTACACACACGCTAATTGGATTTCGTGCATATGTTTCAGAGCTAGGGAAATTGTACTATTGTATGT
Organism: Aphidoletes aphidimyza; assembly: GCA_030463065.1. NCBI lineage: Eukaryota > Metazoa > Arthropoda > Insecta > Diptera > Cecidomyiidae > Aphidoletes > Aphidoletes aphidimyza. The sequence goes on from CM059999.1 coordinate 41,980,509, forward strand.
TAGCATTGAAATGGATATTTTTGGGGGGCGCATACAGTGTATGCCATACACCCAAGTGATGATATGGTGTGATATAAATTCCGTTGGAAATTTTTAATACAAAACGGTCTTTGCCGAGAAATTCTTGTGAATTTTGACGCGACGCGACGTGAAATGGTCTGGATTGACTCTTCTCGATAAACCTCAACTGTTTGAGAGATAATATCGCCCACTAGCATCACAGCTGTAGACACCGAAAGGCACTTCAATGAAAATTCATATCAATTCTAATATCATACCGAATAGATTTGCTCAAAAATATTTTACAAAAACAAAAAAATAATCCATCCACCATTTGAACACGTGGTTACAATTGACTATAGGCATTAAACTAAATGGCAACACACCATTCGCGGTTGCAAACCGCCGACTTGTGTTACACACAAGTTGTGTGTAGGCACTCAGCGGTTTGCGATAGTCGAAATATATATATAGAAGATAAATGGACTGTAGCCTGATGAATGAATGATAAACTGATGTTGCTGAAGCGATTACATGGCTGAGCCGCTGGGGCTGTGACCAAAGTGACATTAACTGTCAACACATAAACGTTAATAGAAGTGTGTGATTGTGGTTTCAGTTCTTTTGGATTTTTTTGGTTGAGTACTTTAATGGCACTTGTTTGACATTGGTTGCTATTAGCAGTCTGCTACACATGCCACATTTGGCCCAATCGTTCAACCAAACCGCGTAATTACCCTTCATTTTCGTTCTACTTCATGCTCCAATTCTGTAATATACAAGAAATAATTGCATTCTTTTGCAACTTGCAATCACCAATTTATTACTCAAATGTCATTTGGCCCAAATTTGATGATGACCTTTCTGCTCAATTTGAGTACTAAATAACATTCAAAATGATGAAAAATCTTGAATAGATTCGAAGAAGTTTCTGATTGAATGCACATCAATGAAGTTGCTCCCAGAAGGTTTTTCTGTGCCAATGAGAGAGAGAGAGTTCACCGATTAAGAGGGTTCTTCATGTTGATTCCATCAAAACTTTTTTCAGCTTTGTTTCTCAATTTGATTTCGATGCTATATTTAGATGAATAGCCTATTCATTAGAATGGGTAAAACTTGTTCCGGCCAAACAAATGCCTTCTAGGCCGTCGCCGCCATCACCAACAACACAAACGTGTTGATGTGATCTGTGACCCTGGTGGGTTGTTACTAACATCTCGTTAGTTTCGAAAATCAACGTCACCTCGGTGTGACTAATATGGTTGCGCATTTTGATAGATTCATGTGAGGAGTGAAGAGTGAAGAGCATTTACAATTTTCACAATTATGCAAACACATCAATCCTCCCCAGTGATTTGATTAGGTCTAAAACTCACCGGATTCAAATGCAGATTTGATTTGGTATACACCATTTTTTTCTTCTTTTCTTATCATATTTCAAAAAGGATGTTGTTACCTTTATGCAAAAAAAAAACTTCCTTTTTCGAGAGAGAGTAAAAAAAGTGAAATTCTATGCTGATTAAATTCTTTGTACAAACAGTTGATGTCTCCGGTGGACCGGTGAGTCAATCTATTGCGTTCAAGCATTTCCCTCATCCAAAATCTGACTTTTTGTTTGTGTGTTGAAGCAGCAGCAAAAAAATGCACAACTCTTCATCTTCATCCAGTGGCAAATATCAACAAAAACGGAAACAAATAAATAGCACATAAAAACACCTGACTATCGTCTTCGTTTGACCTGAAACCCGAATGAAAAGTGAAAAGGATTGAGAGAGAGAAAGAGAGAGAGCGAGAGAAAAAAGCGCCAAACAAACGTAAAAGAGTTCAAACCAATGTGATTTGTTTGCGCACGTGATTGGAACGGGAGGAGAACGTGTGTGTGTTTTTTCTGGTTGCTGTCGATGGAAGCACATCTACGGGTAATGTAATCCAATGAAGATTCAAAAGCGTTGGTTTTTCTACTCGGTTTCTTTATCTTGGATGCGGGAGACTTTTGTGCGGGAGTATGCGGTGTTTTTTTTTATTTACTAGTGGTAGGCATTCGTAAACAAGAGCATCGAACGAATCTCAAAACTTTACGATGTTTATCTCGTCGGTCTTTTCATCAAGCAAACTAGAATGTATAAACAAAAATGTATCTCTCTACTGTTGCGGGGGCCGATCAAAATGTAATGGTTTCAATCTAAATGTCAACGGGCACGCGTGCATCGTTACCAATTCACCATTTATTTAGTCTGGATTGACTCTTTGTTGTTGTCATTGTTGTTGATGCATTTCAAGATCCAACCAAAATTGACTCTATCGTCAAGATTTCAGCATTCTTTGAACGAAAATGGGTTTTGATGTACATTGCAATGACGTTGACAACGATAAATGTCATCGATTACACTTTTCACGTATCAAATGAATTCAATGTTTGATGCAAATAATGACCCCGGGGTTTGTTTACATTTTTCTCGTCACTTTTGGAATGGGATTCAGTTCTATCGGTTCTAAGTATATCTTAAATTCGAAATCAGTTGATGTGGAAACAAGTAACCAAAGCTAAACATCAACGTCATCAAACCGAAATGGCATGTGTGTGTGTGTCTTTTGTCAAAACATCGAAAAGTGCATAAATTTTGAAAAAGGAAATGCCTGTCGGCATATACATCATCATTGAGTGATGCAAATGTCTTGAACACACACACACACACACACACAGCAAAAAAAACACACTCACAGAAAACTGATAGCGTCGACATATTTTTTTATTATTTATGCAATAAAAATAAAAATGTTTCAACGATAAAAGGCATTTGATGTGCATAAATACACGGTTTTAGCTGATTTTTTTCTGGGTTTTTTTGTTTCGGTGGTGTAAATGGCGCGTGTTTTACGCAGAGTGGAAGAGAGAGTGTGAGAGAAAAAAAAGAAAATGATGAGCTCAACATCGGCATACATATCGTTGGTTTGTGTAACTGTGAAGCCATTTATTGTGGGAGCTTGTACCTTCGATACTGTTCGCCGAACACATTTATTCGGTCTGTGTGTGTGTGTGTGTGTGAATCCAAATGTGATATTAGATTCCATAAATGCGTCAGCCGTTCCAAGACATGTCGAAAATCGAATAAAACAACAGCAAACCACAGCGTCTCTAGCTCTCGCTTTCTGCTCTCTACTTTATTCACAATCACAAATGGAAAATCACAATTTTTCGACTGAGAAACTGAGGTCGGAATAGCTATAGAGCAAAGGCAAAGCTCGAACCATTTCTCTTATTCACTTTCTCTCTCTCTCTCACTCTCATTCACCACGCATAAAGCGTATTTTCATAAATTAATGTGCTTGCAGTTTAGATGATTTTCCATATCCCCGAGAATATTTCATGTTTGTGTGCGCGCCATTGCCTTTTGGGCTCATGCCCATTGCCTCTCGCCCAATGCATTGGGCGATATTGCGTATGGTGTGTAATGGATCTATTTGGTTTACCGTTATCGTTATTAATGGGTTTCGTGTGTTCTTTATCTCATTTGTTTGTGTTTCGCTTTGTTTTCGGCACATCGCAACCGAATTCAACCCGATGGAAATCATTTGTGGACTATTATGTTGGAGCTAGGCGAGCATTTGTGTGTTGTCTTGGACTTTTCTTGTGTCTTTGTGGCTCAATGGCTCATACAATACCTCACATTCCATCTCTTTCATCTGCTTTCCTCTTCCATCTTCCCCCCCCCCCCGAAGACCCCTTTCGCCCCCTCCATTCCACCAATCACAAAATGCTTGAAGATGTGTAATACCATTTTCTAGTCTCTTCGATTAAATGCTTTTGCTGACTACAAATTGCCAGGATTCGAAATAGTCATGCATATTGATGGCAAGCGATAGCGTTAACTATTTACTTTTGAATTCACCATTGGTACACACTACACGAAACAGTTTATTTATTTGAGTTGCTATTTCGTTCGTCTTGTGGCAGCTCTTTCTTAGAGCATCGCTCTCTTTCTCTCTCTGCTATCTCGGTCTCTCCTCTCTTACTCCGAGTAAGTTACTCGTTTCCATCTAATATCCTGTGCTCTGCCATTCCATCCGCTTTAGCCCATTCATTGGCCATAAATGCATACATACCAATTTTACGAGGCATTTTCGTCTGTTGCGATGTTTTGATGCTCACACTTTCATTGAGACTGAATCGAAATGGGAATATTCGCCGTCAACACCATCTCCGGACCAAACTAAACCAAACACATTCAAACAACACTGTAGTTTTATGTCACTCACTCACTCACTCACTCACTCACTCACTCTCTCGCTCTGTGTTTCTAAGCTAGTGCCCGTAAAATAGCGTTCGGCTATCAATTCCAATATCATTTTATGGTTCTGCCGTTCATGTCAGTCTCTGACTCTCAGATATCTACCTGACATTGAGATCAATCTGTTCATCATAATCTGATGAAATTCATTTTGTTTTGCTATCAAAATCTGTCTTCGTCCCAATTTTAGGTGAAAAAGGTTTTTGGCTGCTTGAACATCGAACCATTGGGTTTGCTGGCTGCAAATCATTAAATCTCTGTTTGGTATTAAGCACGGAGAGAGCTCACGTAAGCTCAGCACGGAGAGAGCTGCAAACCCCGGCTGCCATAATAGGAACATTTCAAGACAATTTTTGAAAGACACATTGAAAAGGATACTAAATTTTAGAGAGAGAAAAAAAAATGCAACAAACAACAAATAAACTGTGCATATAAATCTGTCCAATAAGCGTCGGTTCACCTGAAAAGGAGAAAAAAAAACCACCCTGCATACAGTGGATGCGGGGTTGAACTTGTATTTTGACAGCAAATGAATGTTGACAACAACCATCAAATGCTGCATTAAATGAGATTCATGAGCTGCCATTTATTCTCATCGTATCGTTTTTCGTGTTTTTTTTTCTGCATTCCCTAAAATGACATTTACCATGTAGCTGACTTATGGCATAGGTGAACAGAAATAATAGCTACACAGACCGCCATCGTAAATGCTCAAATCCAAATGAGTCCGGATTTATTCAAAAGCGGGTAAAAATCCATGAATCCGGATTTGAGGCTGGAAATCTGGATTTTAGACTATATTTTCGGATTTGAGTTGGTGGAAACTCGTTGACGAGAACTCGTTGGAGAAAACGTTGGCGAGAACTCCACGTTGGCGGTAGAAACCCCGAGATACACATAACTCTGGCTGTTTTTATCCGAATTCCAAATAAATCCGGATTCGTTTGTTGGATTCGAGCACTTACGGTGACCAAGAGAAAATGTTTGTGCAAAATAATAATTTCGGCATTTTGTTGATAGACGGAGGCCAACTAATGTGTGCCTTTATCGAAGAGATTCGAATTACATAAATAAAGTGATGGCAATCATCGGTGACTCTCGGTTACGTTCATGTTATTTACCATTTTTATATTTCAAACAGCATTTTTTTTCCGAGGCGCTTAAATATAAACAAATTTAACCGCAGCCAAAAAAAAGAGAGAAACATATTTTGTCGGGTAATTTTTGGTGAGGAGAACAAAAACAATAAAAAAACCAAAAGAAATGGAAAAATATTCTGAGCAAAAAAAATAAACAAGCAAATAATGTAAATTATTATCGCATTCAACAAATCAAAGCCCATAAGCAACGAATTAAATAAACATGCATGGGAAAAATGAACGACATCGACCAGAGCTCCATCTCAACCACCCGCATGGCTCTCACTCGTTCCCTCTCTCTTTCTCCCTTTCGCTCCTCAAAAGTGTATACATGCAAACAATAAATCACGTCGCATTAAAACAGAATGAATAAAAAAAAAACCGGTACACCAGGCCATGATTCAAAAGAGCCTTGTTCAGACTCGAGGTGTATGTGGAATTGTGTGGCTGTAATAAAATATGAAATACAATTGTCGAACAAAACGCAATGAAATTTGTACCGTCAGAATATTCAAGAAAAACAAAACAACAAAAAAATGAAAAGGAACGGTGAATTTATTAGGTTTTTTTTCTTCAACCAAAAACGAAATTTTGTGGCACCTTACGTTGGGGTGAGAGATAGAAAAAAATGCCATTTTAAAGATTCAATGTATGATTCGAGGTTTTGCGTCAACCAACACAAACCCCAATGTAATTTAAATCGCCCTGAACACAAGAACCAAAAAAAAAAAACACACAGAAACCAACAAAAATAAATATCTAATAAAACAACATCAACATAACGGCATTGAGCTAATATTTGATTTTGTTATACATTTAAATCGAAAAAAAAACCGAACCGAACCGAACCGAATCCGGTGTATGCGAGCTGTAATAGCATGGTATTTATTTTAACGCCATCATACCGGGCGTAAAAATTGTATATGCAACTGAATTTTAAGGTATAATACAATCATCGCGATAGAAATCTACAAAAACAAGCATCACAACGGTCGGGTACACTTTTTTTATGGGTGTGCTGGCATAAAAAAAATATACCAACGATATAGGATACGTACAGTGTACGTCGTACATAACATGTGAAATGCTAGCGGCTACAAATGATTTACTAGACATCGAAAAATAGGAAAAAGGCACTAACTTACCGGCTGATGCGGCAAATGAACACGAAAATGACGAAAACGCAACACCAAACACCAAAAAAAAAAAATTACTACTTATGACCGCAATGCTGTAATAAGACAATCCACTTAACCAAGTCAAGTCAAGTCTTTACTTTTACCGCGCACAAACACTTGATGCAACCGATAAAAATCCCATCGCATCGTTTTACACGATTTCAAGCGTATGGTTTTATTTTTGGTTGCAGATTTCCGTGTTTTTTTTTTGTTACTACGAACAGAGAAATCGTTCTCTCTCTCTCTCTGTCTCTCTATCTTCCTCACCCTCACGCAAATGATGTAAGCTGATGCCGTGGCATTCCGGGGCGATGAACATGCAAAGCGGAACACACAATATGTATCGTGTGTGTATATCAAGCCAAGTGTGTTGTATGTTTAATTGGCTCCAATTTTTTTCCCCCATGTCACATCGTTTTAATGTTATTTTTGGTTTACTTAGGGCTTGTTGTTCACAGCCCAGTGCATTACCGGATGAACAAACAAACAGACGAAAAAAATCCCTCATGCAAATGCAATAGTTTATCATTTCGAATTAATCATATGCAATTGTGTTGATAAAATTGATTCGGCTTGGATCGACTTTCACCGTGGATACAGTGGATTCTGGACTTTGAATCATTTGAAGCGCATTTCAATATTCATTTTATTCATTTCATTTAAATTTCTAAACCATTCGGTTTTTTCTGTTGTTGTTCATCTCACATTTCAATTCATCATTCCGAAAAAAAGGAGCTTTTAGTTCGCTTGCGAGCGAGAGAGAGAGAGAGAGCGAGAGAGAGAAAAGCCCCTGTCCCATGGTCATAAAGCATTCAGGTTCGAAATGAACATGAAATTTTGCATAATCCATGTGTAACTGGATGCTGTTGTTTGTCCAGTGATGCAGTTTTTTCCTGGTTATTGTTGATGCGAAATGTTGCCGCTTGTTTTTTCAATCTCCATTTCACTGGTCGCTCCAGAGGAATTCTGTTTGCATTTGTTGGTGTTTTTTTTGTTCTGTTTGGATGTATGAGTGCCAATAGCCTGCCATCCATTTGTGCATCACATAACGTGCTGTTGTTCTGGTTAATGTCGACATTCAAAAAGCCTTGCATAATATTTAAATAAAATTTGAATGGAATTCGGTGTTGTTTTTTTGTTGTTGTTGTTGGTTGGGCTCGGTTGGTATGTTGTTCAGATCCATCGCGCACCAAATTACAATTTGTGTGAATTTATTTTTTTCTGGCTGCTGTCTTTTCCTCCATCCAATATATCGGTGTGTGTGTGTTTCAGGGAAGCTCAAGCATAAACTTACTTGAATGCTGTGTGTAAATTAACCGGGCAACACACAGCCAAATTTGTGGGTTGAGATATAAATTGAGTGATGTATACGATTGCTATCGCCGATGGTGATACTGTCGCATATGGAATATTTTGGTGGGCATTTTTTTTTCTCTTTCTCTTACAGCAGTAGAGCGTTTAAAATAGCTTTTTTTTTTCATTCCACTATGTAAAGGTGGATGTAGTCATCGCGGTAGCGGTAGGCATAGATTTCTATTTCTATGCTATTCCTCAGTGAAGAATTTCCTCACGCACTCTCGTTCACCGTTCACAACATTCAGTTGTGTGTCCTTGGAAATTGCGGCATACATTTAATCGCAAAATGGCCGCAAAGCATTTAAACCAAAATAAAAATGTAATCGGTTCCAATTATCTCTCTCGCCGAGAGACTCTCGGTTACGTTCACCATTCACTTGCAAAGAAAAAAAACCGCGTCAGTATCGAATTTATGCGTACTGTTTCTAATTCATTTGAAATGTTCGTAATTCATGTCTCGAACGAGAGCTATCCTGATCCAACAGCCAATAGAGAGAAAAAAAAAAGCTGCAAAATTTCAAGCAAGTCCGTCGACGATTTGCGGTTCAATCCACAGAAAATCCGCACGTCACCAATGTAAATATTGAAACATTTTCAATGTAATCGCTTTTCCATTAGAAGCATCACATTTCCCAACATTTATCGTGAATTTGAGCTTAAGCAAATTTCAGTGTGTTTGTGTGTTTTTTGCGTTTCGATGATGAGCCATGAGATTATGACCGGCAACGGTCGCTTTTGAGCCTAAAATTCTCGAAATTTGTACAAATAAATCAGAAATACGCGAAAAACGAATTCTCAGCCGAAAAAAATACACGATTTTGCAGCAATCGCTCTGGTTTCCAACTCAGTTGCTATACGAATACAAAGGCTTGAACATAAAAAAGAGAATATAGAGCGTGTCGGGGCTCGTTGATTATCCCGAAAATTTGCAAATGAAATCATAATTAATTGAAAATAATTATAGAACAATCGAGCTACTGAAAATTGCACATCCGATTCGATTTCAGCATTTTCAATGTGAAGCCAACCTCCCACGCACACACACACACACACAAAAGCATAAATATCTAAAATATGAAATTTATAATCGCGGCTTTGTTCAACGATTCAAGTATTTTGTGTTTTTGTAAATCGTTTCGCTAACCCTTTAGCAGTTGTATACGGTCCATGGTCGACCGCTATGTACTTTTACCCCAACTCCCGACACAAATTTCCCTTGACTACGCTTTGTGTTGCCTTGAAACATTCAATTTCGTTTGCTCGGCGATTCGAGTTGTTTCTAAATGAAATTTTCCAAACGCTAAAAACAAAAACTCGCATACTCGCAGATAATCCGATCCTGGCACATTAAGTACTGCGATAACGAGTATCACAGAACCCATTCCGTGATCCATTTTTTTTGTGTGTGTTGCTGGTAAAATCATCAAATTTTTCCAAAGCGGAAAAAAAACACGAGCCTTTTGAACAGAGAGGCAGAGGTGCGGTGGATGAAAATGGTTTGTGTGTTTCTTTTAAACCAGAATCAGTGAAAAATAATCTCTCCATTTCCATGTAAAAAGCATTCGAAATCGAGATGTTGTCATCAAACGAAAATGAGTGTCGCTTTTCTTTCACTTTCTTCTCATATCGAATAACAGTTTTCAGAACGAGCCAAATTTCACTTTGAATAACATTGAAAATTCTAACGCAATGGCGGCAAATTTCGGCTGAACTGATAGAAGGGAGAAAAAAAAAACACACACCAGAAGAAAAATGGATTCACCCACTCGAATACGAGGATACACACCATCCGGATAAAGGTGCCACGATTTTCGGGCGCATGTTTTACAAATTACAAAGTTCATCAAAATGAGAAGCTTAAAATGATTATTCGAATGACCTAGCGGAAATTCAATATCATGCGATAGAAAACCCATTTAACATGATGAATAATTTAAACACGAAGTCTTTTGCATTCAAAAAAACAACCGGTAAATGAATCAGCCCGAATTGTAAACGCTGGCTGCGTAAACGGAGTAGAGATGTCTTTGCATTAAACGATGTTTTTCTTCCCGAACGAAAAAAAAAAACACATCCGTACTTCAAAGTGTTTATTTCTGTCGGTGTCTTGGCATGGCTCTCAATTCCATGAAATGATAAGCATCGATTCGAAATTATAAATTCCCTTTTTCAATCCGTTGATTATGCATCACACGCACCACTGTACACTGTCAGCTTGTCACCCACCTCCGCCTTTTGAAATTCATAAAATAATTCTTTTTTTTCGCCTATAAGTAAAGAGACAAACAGTCAAAGCACACAAAAATGCTTGAGACTTTCGGTGCAAATTCATTTAGTGCGTTGTTATGAATAAACAAAAACAAAAGCGATGCTTTTTGAGCTAGGGCCAAACATCATTGTGTGCCGCCGCCTTCACTAAGAAAAAAGACAAATTAAAGATTTTTATCGAGGCATAAATGTGCTCAAGTTATTTAAATACGAAAATCGAAAACGATGATAAAATGCGGCTGGGTTTTCTCTCTCTCTCCCTCTCTCTCTCTGTTTGTGTGTGTTTGTGTCACAACAACAGCTGCCAAAGCAGCTAAGAACCAACAGTGAAAACGGAATCATGATGAAAGCAGTGAAAACCAGTGAAAGCAACGGAACAATGTGAAATTTAATAATAATCAAGTAAAAATCCGTCCCTTTTTTGGCTGCTCTCTGTTTCTTTGTCTCTCGTAAAATTGCTGTCTTCCGTCATATCGAAATAATCAAATATTAAATTCGTTCTAAGAGGACTCTTCGCATCTATCATCGCAATTTTTGCTACGGTTTCTATCATTGAAGTGGTAACATTTGGTTCATATATAAATCATAGGCAGCTTTTTCCATCATCTGACCGAAGAAAAAGAAGCAGCAAAAAAAAAAAACGAGAATGAGTCCAAAGATAACGAAGGCGATTTGATAGCGATGCTATTATAGGGTTTTGAAACATTTTGCTAAAAAATATATCCGGTTAACAAAAAAAAATACGCGTTCATTGTGAAAGTTAAATTCATGTATAAAAGCTGAACTGATGGCGACTTCTGGTGCTGCGTAAATACACTCGCTGAATATTAGGCACACAAGGTCTTGTTAGTCACAAAAGTCATGTTAGTCACCAAAAATGCCATTGTTTGATTGTGATTCGGTGTGTCATCGAAGTCATGGGCTTTTAGTATATATATTTTTTCATTATAATCACAAAATACGGACGGCCATTGAAAGCGTGACCATGTCACCTGAGACACCAGATGACTGCATCAAAAACTTTATAGCGGGTAAATTAATTAGAAATTTTCCAAAGTGGGCCGGTTCTTTTTTTGTTGTTGACTCTGCGATGTGTTGGTTTGGCTCTGCGATGAGATGCACATGGACATTTGGGTTCAAAGCACGTGAAAAAAACACACAACGCACTTCACTTATTCACAATCATCGGCTATGGACGAAAGTGTGGACCGTACTTCACCTCAACTCACCTCACCCATTTCATGTCCAAATTTCATAGCAACCGACACCTGACAACGCGCGCGCTTTCACACCCAAAACAACAACAACAACAAAACATTTTCATTTATTACATATTATTTCCACTTAAATGAATCGTCAAAATGAAGCGATGGGAATTGAAACTTTGCCGTTCTACCTTAATCGCTGTTTTCAAACTGTTCTCACTCTCCACACTCGGGGAGAGTGTGTATGTGTGTGTGTGTGTTGCTTCGTCTTTGCCAATTTACCTTAGCCCAGCCGTTTCATTCGATCTATGTGAACGTTGTCAGGTATATTTCATCATTATTTTGGATTATAATCATTACTCTCATTTCGTCGGCGTGTTGTTCGTCTCTTCTCACCTGTCACTATCAATTTACAATGCGTCCATTGTATACCCGACGCGCGCTGTGATTTCGACATACATTTCACAACACAACACAACTCATACATACATACACAGACAGTGTGTGTGTGTGTGTGTTTCGGTTCAACAAAGCAGCTAAAATGAGTATTCAGGGGGACGCCTTCAACTCTGGACAACCTCAGAGTCAGACAGACGAAAATGGTATAATTGAATTTTGTAATTGAGAATGATAGTTATGAGCATGGGTGTGCATGGCTATGTCTGTGTACGCGCTTTCAATATCACCTTCGTAATACCATCAAGGCTGGAACGCCGGTGGAATGAGAGATGGTGAAAGATGCCGGGTGTCGATCTAGATTCTCAATATATCACTATCCATTCAATAGAAACCGTATTGTTTAGACGAATATGTGAACAGGTATTTCGAGGGGTTAAAATTCCATACGATTTCTATTCTAGGATGCTTGGACTTTGGCGCACATTTTGTTTTTGTTTTTGGTTTGCCTTTTTTGAAGGCTCTAAACGTAACTCAACCCAGACGCATTTTTTTATCGCATGATTGCATTTTTTTTGTGTGTGATTCAGCTTGAAATTCACGTTCCGACCAAAAGCGGCTGTGAACAGTGTTCACTGAACACTGCTCTTCACTGAACAGCGTTTTTTTTTTTCAAAAGGGGAATTTACATTTAAAAAAAAAGGCAAAACAAAATTCACAGTTTGAAATTCAAAGACATGTTCCAATGTCCTTTGTTACAGTTCAAATGTACCAAATACCCTCACTCACCCACCTCCCAAGCAACGGAACATGGTATATGTTTGTGCTGATAAAGCACACCTTTGTGCTTAATGGCCAGCCCCTGAATTAGAAAATATCATTTCTTAGGTTGGTTGGTTGGTTGTGCTGCTTTAGTGAAAACTTTCTAATAAATCTCGTATCACGTTTTGCAAGATGCAAAAATCTCTTCATCGTTTTCGGATTTCATCGCTCTCTCTCTCTCTCTCTCTCTCTCCGTCTCCATCCGTTCTTCGCAATCTGGCCTCTGTAGCTTTCTCGATTCGATTTTGTGTTATAGTTATATATGTGTCTTGAAAATGCCCCGGATAAAGCAAATAAGACGTTTTATTTACACAATTTTCGAAACTCGATGCCGAAAATGGTGTTTACTTAAATAAAAGCATGGATTTGTGTTTCCTTTTAGCTTTTGCTTTATCTCCATACCCCCAAACACAGCCCCCCGCTCATGTTTGCTTTACTTCGAATTTGATTTAATGTTAAAATTTGGTTCGTGCTTCGAATCAATCGTTATATTTGTGAATGCCTTAACCTGGTCGTACGTGATGCTGCTGATGCTGGTGCTGCGTGTGTGTGTGTTGGTTCGAGTTGCCAGCCGTCAAGCGTTATTCAAATAAAAGACGGAATAATTGTGATTTAGAGAATTGGTGCGTGAGAACAGGTAAACGAGTGCAAATGTGAGGTGCTTGCCTTTATCATCACGGCATAACCGAGCAGCCTCTCCCTCTCTCTCTCTCTCTCTCTCTCTCTCTCTCGCTTGCTTTTGCTTTTGCTCTCACGCGCACACGAAGCGAATGTCTGTTTGTATGTGGTGTATTCTTCACTGGGATTTTTAATGCATGTTGCGTATACACGGAACATATGAATTGGTTCGTGTTTATGTCAGCGAACCATCAACCATTGACAACATCCACACATGGAATTGGTCTAGTGCAGCATCGATGGATTGAATCGTGCTTAGAAACGGTGAATAGAGAAATGCCTTTTGCAATGAAACAGTTCGCAATTCAAGCAGAGAGCAGAACAAAAACAACAAAACCGATGGCAAAAGAGAGAAGAAAAAAACAAATGGCTTTTGCAGTCAAATCACGTGCGTTTTAAGCAAATTCACTAGTGAAATGCCTGAAAGTTTCGTATCGACGCACATTCACATTCATACACTCACAAATATACAAAATGCGAAATTGACGAGATTCCTTTTGTTTTCGATGTATTTATGTCACATTGAATTCAGTTTTCGAGGCACACAACCATGGCACGGCACGAGCTTTATCAATACAAATGTGCTACAAAATGAAAATAAATAAATAAATAACAGAAAAAAAAAGAAAATACGGTAACTTTGTTAATTTCATCGATGACAAGCAACAATAGTGACAAGCGCAACAGCAATATGGGGAAGACCCCCCCCCCCCCGCTGAGAAGCGGGAAGTTCGACATGTACCACACACACACACATGCTCACACAAATCAACCCCATTGCGTTTTCGAATTTCATAAACGCAACACATAATAAAACTAGACGATCGTCAATGTAAAATTGATTTAGCAACCAGCAAATTATTTTGTGTGGATGTGTGACGCTTTGTCATTCTATTATTCGAATGTGACACAATTTAGGATTATATATTATATATATTTTGCCGCGTTTTTGGTGTAAAACTGTACGCGCGCACCACGTCTCACCACCATTTACCACAATTCACAAAAACCACACGCACACCGCGCGTCGTTCACATTCGCCAATTCCGTTCGGGAATCATTCTCACATCGAATCGAGCACAAGAAAACCAGCAAAACTTTTGTAAAACATGCAAAACCATCATCATCATCATCACACGCCCCCGCCTCCTGCCACCCAACAAAAAAAGTTTGTGTGAATGATTTTATTTGAAACATTTTTCGTTACATTCGAAATTCGATTGTTTTGTTTACCATGTCGATGTGTACCTTGAATACCGTGTGTGTGTGTGTGTGTGTGTGTGACGCTTTGTCAAATCCCATCACGAACAATCATAACGGGAGTTTTCTCTCGCGCTCGTTTTCTATCATTTCCATTTAAAACGTCGTCTTTTTGTCATTTGCCAAGTTTTTTTGTTGTTGTTGCTATTTTATTAATAATGTCACCAATAAACGAAACAATATGAGAAAAAAACGGTGCACATTTTCTTTTGGAAATTTAGATAATTTTCAACATATAGGAAAATTTGCAAGGGATTTTCAAGAACTTGCAAGCTCTTCGCACATGTGCGAAAAGTTAAGAGCACAAAGAGAGAGAGAGAGAGAGAGAAACGGCCACCGGAAGTGCTTAAATCAGACACGAGATGAAGCATCCAAGGAGCGGAGGGGGTTGGTAAAATACCCAGATGCCAGAGGAGGAAGGGTAAGACCCAGATGCCCCCTCGTGCATTCATAGCTTAAATCCAAAAAAAAAAACGGATCCAGATTTATGAAAAGATACACCCGGAGCACTTACCATGGCCGAGAAAGAAAGAGAGAAAACTAATGATAATGGAGCACGCGGTGTCTTTGCTTGGTTGGATACACCTCATAATGATTTCACCTGAACAAACGTGACATAAAACCACCGAAACATTTCCGCTGTTCATAACAAATCGACAACAAAGTAGTTGGCAAATTTTTTTTCCCCCGGAATTTCTTTTTCAAACAAAAATACAGAAAAAACATTTTTGTTGTTGTTGAATAGTTTTTTTTTTTGTGTTCCGGGTGGGAGTTGGCAATTTGGCAGCATTTCGATATACACACCAAGCTGCTGATTTCCCATGACAACCGACTATATGAAAAAAAAAATTATGCTTTTGCTGCTCCGACGAAATTGTACGTATCACTTGGCGGGCACAAAAGTTTTTCATTTAAAAGAAAAAGTTGTTTTTTTTTCGGCGTCATTCAGTGTGTGTTTTTTTGTTTTTTGGCACACAGTTTTGTTTCATTGTGAAAATTTCACATCAAATGAAAACGTGAAATCGACTTAAGTGTACTTTTATTCACTTGGATTGTTGTTGTTACACACTTTTATGCCATATTCAAAACGCACCCAATCCACACACACAAATCCACATTTGTTAATTAAAATTTAATTAGTTTCACATTAAATTGGATCGGCTGGAGCGGTTGACGATGGAATCATTGGCAGGCGTATGGAATGCAGCGCATTCAAGTCATTTAACTGCAGCTCGAGCGCGTTTAATTGACAAGAGAAATGGCGAACAATTGTGCAAAATTGTATTTTAATTGGTAATTCCATTACGACTGTGTAACGGGCATTAATGGCACACAACAGCCTAATTAAATGTGATTGGATTGACGCAGCACCCGCATGTGTGTGTGTGTGTGTTTGGGGACGGGGAGGGAGTTGAGTGCATCTATAAAAGCTTCTGGGTTTGTTCGAGTATTCAATACATTTTATCACAAGGTTTCGCCTCTATGTTTACTCTTTACTGTAAAACTGCAATATTTAACACACACAAAAAAAACTCACCCACAAAAAATATTGCAAATGCGTTGATGAATTCGTGCTAATTCATCGTTTGCAGGTGAATTTCAATTAACCAATTAAACAAATTATTTTTAATTGGGTCCGATTTTTGTTGGCCGCTTTAAAAATGTAACGCGCCTGAAAGAGGAATGACGAACAAAAAAATGTAACGCTGGAATGCCTTGAGATTGATGAACACGAGAGTGTTGGCGAGGGAAAAAAACGAGAAGGATTGTTACTATTGACCGAAGCCCATAGTCAATTCGCTTGAATAAAAGTCAATGGACTTGAAGCCGTCAAGAAAAGCCGTTAAAACCTCCAGCCTTGTTATGCATTACAAACCGATTGCCATTTTATGACGTTCATTTTTATATTCGCTTAATATACGCGCATTTTATGGCTATTTCGTGTGCACGATCACGAAAAATTATCTCTTGAAGATTAAATTTTGGACATGTGACCCTTCGAACTGGCTGTGAAATAATTCCGATTTTTTTGGCATGGCCAAAAAACAGAGCACCAAAGTGAAACCCAGTCACAATGTCATCGTATAAGCGTTGAGCGTGTGAGCGCGTGTCAGTTTTGTGCATGTCAGGTACGTCGTAGACCTTGGCTCAAAGAGACACCAACAAAAACGAATAGAGAATGCAATGACAACGATAAAGAATAGTGAAATTGGAATTGGCTCAGTCCGTGATCACATTTTATATGCAGGTTAATGCACAATAAATCTTTTTTTCAGTTGATTTTACTCAACTGCTCTATGCCTATGCGTTGCGTTGCGACCGCGTGTAATTCTGTTGCCCATGGATATTTGATACCCATGTCTCACCCTAGGTTAAGCTAACAAATCAATGCCAAGTCTTTCTCAACAAACATTCAAACATGGCACATGACTGAACAGTGTTACAGTCAGCACAGTTAGGAGTATAGTGTTTTGAGCCGTATAAAACCATTGCCTTTTTAAATTCTATAAATATAAATTAAGGTAGCGAATTGAGGTTGACTTGATGTGATTGTGTGTGTGTACGAAAAATGCCACAAACACCCAATCCAATAGGACAGAATCCTTTAATTTATTGGTAACCACGAATGAAATGTATTCGCTACTAATTAGATTTATTTCTTCCATATTCCGTCGCATTAAGTATTGCATCAGACCATTTGGGGTCGGATCGGTGTTTGGGGGCTGCAGAGCCATACAAATACACGATTTTGTAACTACTTTTTTTTTCGAATTCTATATACACAATCGAGTGAATGCGCGTCAACAGAGGCTAGACTGAAAGGTTAATCTCACCAGTCAACTCCATTCTTTAACGAAGACATCTAACGCCATGGGTTATTACATTTTTTTTTTGTGTGGCTCAACCGTCACATCTCTCTTTTCTTTATGCAAGAACATTGCCAATGGCAACATAAAAAAACGCACATTAGACGCGTGAATATTTCATGGTGTTAATTATCCAAGATGAAATTGGACGATTTGTAGAAAATAAATGAATCACGTGAAGCGACGAGTGAAAATGCAAAGAATAATAAACGAGGGGGGAACGAGATATCGACAAAGTTTTGGATTTTAGATATTAAGACAGAACAACATGTTTTGTACTCTGCTTAGAATCCAATTATGAACTGGTGTACAGAGTGAAACTATTCATTGTTGGAAATATTTATACCCACATCTTTATACTCGGTAAATTTAACTCAAACAATTTTCTATTCACTGGAACAACATTCCAGCAATCAGTTTATTATCTCATTTTTATCTGTATTAAAATGGATTTAGTTTAAAGGCCAGTTTTGGAATTTGATGATTTTACCCAAATTAAATATCATGGAATACCTGTTTTGTATTCCGTTGGGATTATGCTGTACAAATTAAGCAGCTAACTTATTATATTTTCCGTAAAGTTTTCATGTTGATTTGCATTGAAGTGGCACAAACAAATGCCAATGCCAATGAACATTATTGAAAATGTTCGGAAATGAGTGTTACAATTGAATTGAAGGAATGCTTGAACACTTTAGAGTGATTTGGTTTTTCAAACCTGTGACTACTATCGCATTTCTACCGGGCCTGAAATAATATTCACTGGAGCGCAGCCATTGGTATTCACCAGGAGTCGAAGGGATTCAATGGCACCCTCCGAGCAATTTTTGCTATTCCAAGGGGTTTTAGTCGCCGAAATGTTTTCTTTGCGAGAATCACTTTTGATTCGAAGGCCAAAACCCCCTTTTTCCCTAATAAAATTCACTTTTTTGGCACCCCTAAGAATTGAAACCGACCCAGAGGGGGTTGGGAGGATTCCCGAACAACTTACTTCAGAACTTCTGGGTGCACTAATTTGCTACCCTACTTTTTTAACAAGTTTGAACTCGATTCAAAAAAGAGCAAATTTTGGCCGTGATAGGATTTTCAAACATCTCGATTTATGAAATTGTTCGAAAAAATTGTCTGGACAAAGTTCTGAGCTCATTTGGCAAACAATTTTCGGATACTTGAACGAATATAATTTCTTTTTTATTGAGGATCACCCTAGTGCACACTGCACACTTACCATGCTAAATTAGCAACTTTCTATTCAACCTCATTTATTATTATGAAATAATTCTTGTTTTTCCCAAATATCGTATAAAAGTGAACAATAGATTGCACGTAAATTTGAGAGTGCACTTGAACCGGATTAAATCCGTTCAAATTCCAATGGCTCATTATTTTGATCGAAATATAAGTTTTGAAGCATTCACAAAGTTAGTGTGGATTAATAATGTTGTACGAACGCAGTTTTCGGCTGAGCAACAAAAAAAAACTAATAAGCCAACTATGGAAAAACTAACGACAGCTTTGAAACAGCATAGCTACAGTCAATTAAAAATGGAGTGCATTCCAAAAACAAGCGTAGTGCATGAGCAGTATCATGGTGTAGCGATCATTATAGTCTCTTTGCACTAACGGAAATAATTTCAACAAATATTTTCAAAACTCAGAAAACTAATATTTATTAAATACCATTTTAAAATTAGATTCAGTTTGTTCCGAGAGAAATTGAAATAAAAGAAGAAAATGATAAATCAAATTGGAAATTTCCAATGAAATTTCAAAGTGCTCATCATGATGAAATGAAAAGCACCATGGCAACAGTTTATCTCTCATTGTTTTCTCTTGTGGTCTATTTATAAATACCAAGAATATCTAATACGAAATTCGCTGAATTCAATTTACCACTTACAATTACAATGTTTAACGTAGCTGTGTTTCGCTTCTATGAGATGAGCATAAAGGTGGTTTATTGAAATCTAAGAAAACAAATTGCATTTTTCATCGGTTCATAAGCAGTATAATAGAGTTCTTTTGACGGTGTAAGATAGAGTGAATAATATTCACTGATTATTACATCCAAAATTGTTTAATCATTGTCAATCAACTGGATTGTGCAAATATTGTTCGTAAGAATGATAACATTGAACCAATCTTTCGGTCATAATTTTTGAACTAACCAAACCGAACTATAGATCATTTTTGTATCAAAGTCAACTAAAATGGGGTCAACTTTTCAGAAAAAACTATTAATATTCACTGGATCAATTGAATATGAAAATCATGACTTTTTGGCTGCAACTCTCTATGAACAAGAGGACTCGTTTGTGCCAATATGGGCAATTGGTCGGAATCAATTGGTTTAAATTGGTCGATAAAGTTGTGCTCCAGTGAAGTTTAGTTCGATTATGCTTTTGCTGCTAATATTAGAACTTAATATTTCAAATATTAATGTGTTAGCCAAATTGGAAACCATATCAACCTCTTGAACAGCTAGAAATTGAAATCTATCTAAAATCCTTCGGTTATGTGTAATCTGATTCGAAATCTCTTGAACAAGTCAAAAGAAGCCACACTACTTTACGTTGTACAAGTACAATGTACAATTTTATACGAGTTAATTGATTGTGATGAACATCCGACTTCAGGACTATCTCTAGCTTTGGGATATTATTGTTTAAAGGAGAATGTCAACATTATGGTAATTTTGTTAAAAAGATTAAATTAAGTTCTGATTACCACAGAATCACATAACACCCAAAAGTCGTCTTTAAACGCAATCTATTAAATTATAAGAGCTCTAATGTGGCTACTCTTGGCTCCTTGAAAGTATGAATCAAATAGTTGACCTCAAAAGAAGCAAAAAATATAAATCAAATCTCATCCGATTGAAATTCGTAGCAGAAAATCATTCTTGATGGTTCAACTGACCGTTGAATTGTTGATACTGGCCATTGTGTGTGTGTGTGTGTGTGTGGTGCTTCTGAATTCGCATATCGTGCACTGACATTTCAAAAGGGCGGCCGCTTCGAATGTGAATGACGTGATTTATGGCATTTTGGAAAAATTACATGCAGATATCGAACTGAACCGGAGGAATATTTCAATGAAATTAATGCGTCTGTATATCATACAACTGCTCTTCGGCAAGTTCGGGCTCATCATCATTTGCATAAAATATTACGTATATTTAATGCGGCACACAAACTATCGATGTCAGTTCAGTTGCAGAATGGTTGAAGCTGTGTGTGTGTGTGTGAATCCTTTTGTATCGTATGTGTTTGAGCGAATCCAAAGTGATTCATTTTTCATTTTAACAAGAAAAAAATGGAAGGCAAATGAAACAAAAAAAAAACGCACAAAAACCGTTGCAGCAGCAGAAAAGAGAGAGAGAGAGAAAGAGACGACGTACGGTGAACATTCGTTATCGTCGCTTAGCCACCGGATTTCTATAGCTAGTTGTCAGCGCCACAAAACCACAACATAACCCCAAACCCCAAAAGTATAAAGCAAAGCGAGCCAAAAACACTAACGCGTGTATATTTTACCCACACACACACACACACACAAAAAGTAAAATAAAAGGCACTTGGTTCCGGTTATCTTTCTTATGGCGTATCCGTTTTCGATATCGTTGCACATATTCGAAAATATAACATTGAAATCCGGTGTTATTCCCGCGAAAGTGTATATGAAAAAGTCGAATAACGGGTTATCGTTCGTTCACTCGTTTTAGAGCACGGTTGGTGCTGGCACAGAGGGTTTTGTGTGTGTGCGCTTCGCCATTTTAGCCAATCTCTGGCTATAAATTAAGCTATTGTGTGGCGGCGGTTGATGTCGGCATCGACCGGCAGAGATCCTTACCCACCCTCCACCCTCTCAAACCCCCTTTCATGAACGAGGAACAATGGCCAAAACAAGAAAACGGAACGCATTGAATGCTCGAAAACCCGCTCACTCACTTATTTATTGTGCTAGTGTAACATTTATCTATCGAAATTATTGCGTGGAGTCTGTTTTTGGAGAAAAAAAACACACATTGAAAGCAATTTCTCTCGCTTTCTCTTTTGCTCTCGCTCTGTGTGTGTGTTTCTTGTTCGCTTTTCAATCGCTTCTCAGTGCCAATGGTCGATTTGCCATTATGCTTCATCACACAAACATAATCGATTCGATTTTTTTTCGCATTTTCCAAAAGACCATCGCACAAGATCACTACGGATTACATTCTTCAACTACACTCTATCGCAATGCCATTCTTTTCCTCTCTCTCTCTCTCACACACCAACATGCACACACATTAATGAACATAGCACGTTTTATTACCATTGAAATATTTATGCGCATTCATTGAATCGCGCTCGATTCCCGCGAGAATGAAAGAAGAGAGAGAAGAAAAAAAAATGTACGATAAACTTTCCACCCAAAGTGCCAGAAGCAATTCGAAGCAATTTATTTAAATTAAATGCCGTTTTAAATTAGGCAAAACTCGAACACACCAAAAAGTTCTGCCAAACCAAAAATAAAAATCAATGTGTACAACGATTGGAAATGATGTGTTCGCGGAATTGGTGACAAATCCCATTCAATGCACTTCCAATGAATTTTTTTTTATGGATTTTTATTTTTAGCTCTTTTCTTTGGGCTGTTGCTGTGAACGCTCGTTTCAAAAGTTGCCAAATTTTTTGTTGGTGAAACAAGCGAACGATGACCTGGCATACACGACTTGTTGTCTTTTTAATCTATAACAACCAAATCTCAATCGCGAACAAAGATTTGAGCGGTTTTTCCGTTGTTAAGGGGCAAAATTCACGATGTGCGTCATTCGGAGGGGTTCGTTGTTGTTGTTGTTGCAATAGCTGATCATTATTCATCCATTTCACTTTCAGACGCTTCAATCGGTTTCTCTGTCTCAAAGGCCCGCCGAACAGTAGCAAGCCATCATCGTACAGCTCGATGCGATAGCTGAATATATCGAAACTCGAGCGGTTTTGTTTCGCTTTTAAAGCATCACAACGTTTATCGATGATTTTTGTATCATCGTCGATTTCAATCGACAATGGCTGGTGCTTGAACCTAGCTTAGGTTACCTAGGGATGTTCATGGATACAGTTTTCATAGATCCAAAATCCGTTCCGATACCAGAATCTTACCCAACCCAAATTGTCAGTCTCCAATCGGATAAAATCCGTACATTTTTGGATTGAGTTTCGTGGAAAAATCCGGCTTTCGGTTGATCCATGGAGATCTCTACTTGAACCCAACTATTCCACCAACCAAATGTCGAAATAGCGCTGGAAAAGAAACAACACAACACAACAACCCAACACACATCCAATTTCTCTTCATAAAATCTCTACACTCACACCCGCTGTGTATTCGTGTGTTTGGGTTCAGCGCCAGCAAATCACTTGGACATTGTTTTGCTCGTGTATCCTTTTGTTTATCATTTATTCATGGCGTGATCGGTGATGCTGTTTTGCTGTTGTTGTTGTTGTTCTCTTTTTCGTCGAGTATTTAAAACCAAAAAAAAACTACCCCCGAAAAAATCGAAGTGATTTGCTCTTGGAAACGAGTAAAAATGTTTGGAAAAGAGCGACCAAATGATGGATTTGTTGTGGGGATTTTCGCATGGTCGGAATCAGCTTTGGCGATGATAATAACCGAAGATTGCACAATATCACTGGCTTTATCTATTATGCAGTAGCTAGTTGCTACGTTCTAACACATAAGTAACGCACCAACAGCACCAGCAGCATCAGAAGCACCAGCAGTAGCAAAAAGAGAGAAGAACAAAAAAAAAAAACTCCCGACACAGAAGAGTAAAATGTTGCTCAAACAAAAAGTAATGGGATAGTCTTGGGATTTTAACACGCTCGCATCTGAATGCGAACATCGGCATCAAGTCCAAAAGCAAATCTAACCATTTTCAATCAAATATGGAGGACACGAGGAACAGAGAGAGGAAAAGAGCGGGTGAGAGCGTGAGAAAAAAAATTGCGAACAATACGAAAAATGTGGAGCATGGCGAATGCGGCAGCCAACAAGGAAATTGGCCATTAAATGATTGTTTCATATTCAGTTCAGTCACATTTTGGATTTTCAGATAAATTCCGTTCGTCGGGTGCCAAATAGATGCCCAGAATGATATATACAATAAAGCATTGGAACTGAAATGACTTTCATGTAACCGGCTGATGTCAGCAATTCAACAGATTCGACAATGCAAAAGACAGTGGGAGAAAAATTGAGGCTGACTTTTTGTGTGTGTGTGTTCAGTTTACTCGGTTCCACAGTTCAATCGGGACATTCTCACATCTCATTCACATAAGCAAAACGAAACGAATGCTTGCAAATTATTTCATACAAATTCACAATCATTATAAATGGCATTTTGTTCTGTTCACACAGAGGCTTACACAGGCACACAGGCACACCAAGGAATTGGCCGCAAAACGAAAAGATTGAATTTAATATCCACCGTATCGAAATGCATAAATTTCTTAAATACAAATCTACCCGCTTTTATTGCGACAAATAACACATTTCCACCACTTTTCTCTCAATGCAAAAGCATAAAATGGCATTCACGACGAGCGCGCGAGAGAGCGATAGAGGAGTAGAGGTGGGTGGAGGGGATGACAGCGGATAGCGAGATAGAGACAAATGAATACAACCACCCAATGACAACAAGAGATCGAGACTTTGTTTTTTGTGTTACTTCTGTTCATTTTCGACGACAACGACGATGACGACGACACCAAATTAGCATTTTACAAGCACAAATATTATGTAACTTTTCTGTACGACAGGGACTATTTTGCATTAACTGCAATGCAAATGGATTCGATGGGGTCGCATTTGCAATGCGGAAATGGATGAGAGAATACAAAAAAAAAATATCACATGAATTAAACAGCAGAAGGAAAATCGGAAATGAGAGAAACAAAGTGGCAAATTGCACACTGAACAGTGAACAGTGTGGATTTTGTTTCACGATGATTTTTCCACCACAAAAGTGATTGAAATCAAACCAAAGACGATAGAAACGTGTGTTTTACAATTAGGCTAGCAATTATGTTGAGCGGCCAAGAGCTTTCAAAGGAGCAGAGATGAAAATGCTGGTAAAAATGACAGTAATTTGCACTAAAAACGGCCAAACTTCCTTAAAATGACCTGAAAAGTCTGAAATTACGACTAAAATTATGGCAATTTTAAAAAAACAGTTTGAAATTATGACAATATCCAAGGTAGATTTGATAGATTTCCTATTTGCAGCCATTTCACTGAGTGTCAAAGTTCGAAATATGTTAAAAGTCCTCTAAAACGGACTAAAAGGCCATTGAAATGTCTCAAAAAGTCGAAATCGTCCTTTTTATACGAAAATATTTAGTTTTTCGATAATGAAAATATCCGAAGGTCATAAAAACGGTCAAAAATGGCTGAAAAAGTAGTAAAAGAGACACGAACGCATGATAAAGCGAATGCCAGAACGTTGGGAGATGTTTTAACATCATCTCTAAAATCAGCCCAAAAATCGAACCCGATCCAAAAAAATACGGTTCATTTGCCAGTGAAATCATAAACCAGCTTAAGTGCTGTGCAAGAACAAAAAAAAAACGGATATTCCAAACGTCAACTAACTTTGTCATATCGCGATATAAAAAAAAACGCATAAAATCGTCGAATATTTTCATCAAATTTCAAAGGTTGTGAAGCCTTCAAACGCAAATATTTGGCATGAAAAGCGAAAATTTATGCGTTTTATCCGCAGAACATTTCATTGATTCAACTTTGTGATCATCGAAAATCGCTTTAGAAAAAAAAAAACGGACGCATAAAATCCTTTGTACGAATAGTCCCTGAGTGTCGTATATCGTGATAAATTCACATATGTTAGTTTGACGCGTTTCGAAAAATAAAAAAAAAATATTTCCATATGCACGTACACTTCGTACACACAGCAATACAATAGCGACTTGGGCTAGATGTTCATCAAATCAAAAACCATATACACACACACAAACACAGTGGTGTGCTCTTATTCACGCGAGCGCACGCTTATATTTGTTTGGCTGTTGATGCTCGCAGTCGTTCGATGATGGTGTAGGTAAAATGGCTATAAAATGAAATGGTGATGTGCGTTTCACTTGCCTGCATACCAATTGTTGGAAATTAGTGTTGCGCTCTTCATTCTCGGTGCTGGCATCTTTTTTTTCTGTCCTTCCTTTTACTGTTTGGGATGTTTGTAGGACGCGTATATATTTTCCAAAACCATGATGATTGTGATCTAGATTCAGGACCAAAGTCAAAAGACACAGCGAGAGCGAGAGAGAGATAGAGAGAGAGAGAGAGAGATAGAGAGAGAGAGAGAGAACAACAACAGCCAAGAGACATACACACGTATCGCGAAATTCAAATCGACCGCGCGCTCCCGAACATTGCGCAAATCATACATTTGCCATGTTAAATAAAACCACTTTTTCTGGTAGTTCTTCTCTCGGCAAAACTCGATCCAAAATGTGGCACATTATCATGCTTAAACGATTCATACATGTGTTTGCATTAATTATGTGCGAGATTAAAATTTATGCAATGGTTGAGGTTATGCGTGTATGCATTGAACGATTCGTTGAATCGTTGCGCATGTTACATACTATTTACTCTCTCTATATATGCGCCCCCCCGACACACACACACGAAAAAAAAACAACAGAATTGTCGCACGCACACAAATCGAGCCGATATTGTTGAAGAGTTATTCGTCTGGCTTGGCCGATTTGTTTAAATAGCATTAACACAAATTGGATTCGGGTATGTCGTTCCCGTTTTTCGCTTCCCGTGACTTTGTTCACCGTCGTAACACCCCATGCACTTGCACGATAATCAAAAATTGCGTAATCACACAATGGCACAAATGGCAAATGGCAAATAGCTGTGTTGTAATTCTAGGGGGAAATCGCTAAACAAATAATGCAAAAATCTTGCAAATATTGCAAATAGAACAAATGTTGGAGTTATATTTGCAAGCATTTACATATCACCATTCGCATCATTCGCACTATTCGCTGCGCACACACACACTGATAACTTGTTTGGATTGTTTGTTAGTATGCGCGCACAACTACGAATGATACCGTGTAAATACGCTTGCGAATACGATGCAAATATTCGCAAATGCGTCGTCTAAATGCGAATGGCGAATAGCGATTTCCCCCTAGTTGTAATTCATACAACAAAATTGAAAACAACAGCGCCAATTAGTTGATGAAACCGTATTTCTCTGACGGTTTTTCCGTTTTGTGGGTGCGGGTGAGCGCGCTCGCGTGTGTGTGAGTGTGTGTGGGTGAATGAGTGATATTTTCAATCTCCAACTCCATATTAAACACATTTCAGCTAACTCAAATTCGAGCAAAGTGTTTTTATGTTCGAAATTAAAACAAAACGTGGCAGAATTGGCGAAAAGAGCCCAGGAAATGTGTGTGTGTGCGCTCGATCACACATCCGTAATTATTGATTGCATTGAACGCAACGTTTGGTAATGTGTTGAAGGCATTGAAAGCAGGCAATAAGTGTTAATTAATTAGACTGAAACTGGCATTTATTTCGATTCGTTTCACTTAAATACCGTTAGCTAACACGAACTAACGTGAGAGTGCAATTTTTGTTTTGTTTTTTCTGCTTCAGAAAACGTGCGTGTACATTACATTTTGAAAATGAATTCTCACACGAACGATGACAGCTTTATTCGAATCATTCAATTGAGCAATCGTATCTTTACATTTGATTTGTGTGTTTGTGATGATTTCGAAATGTTTGGTGTATTCATGTTCGATGTTCGATGTTCGATGCGTTTTACCCGTTTTATCAGAAAAACAAATTCATCGAATCGTTTCAATTTTGGCAAATTCATGTTGAAATTGAACCAATTTTTTTTTTCTCCAAACACAACGCAAAGAAACACATGGCTAGCGCTTTCGTTTCGAAGTTTATTGATACCCATCACGGATAAACAATATGAAAGCATAAGCAATCTAACTCACGCATTTCATACGCCTCTCAAGTGTGAGATTGCTTTCATACCAAAAACATAAACATTTTGAACATTTGGCAGCTGCCGGCTCCGTTGATGGGCGTATATCGATGTGTGTTTGTTTGGTTGGTTGTCAAGTGGATGCAAGTCGATGAATCGACAATATCCCGTCGATGTTTGTATTTCAATGATGTGTATTACATAATGTTTGATTTGTGACGCTACTGCTGTTTCATTTCCGATAACGTGTTCAATAAATAAATAAATGGGCTTACATGCGTAAGGCTTACTTTTCCGCACTTTTAACCATCAAGTGATTTTGTAAAATTTGTTTTAATGTGAAAGTAAACATAGTGAAATTGCAAGAAAACGTCATCCAATCGACCTCAAATTTCATTTAGACCATTTTTTCTACAAAATAAGCAATTTATATGGGTTCGGAGCAGTGAGTCAAAAATCGGTGGTTCCACCTATTTTCTGAATCCAATCTATTTTATGACCACAAATATGGAATGATTGTATTTATAAATCTCAGAACCAGTATAGTTTGTCTCAGGAAAGTCAAATGGACCCGCGGAATACATTTAGTACGCATATTCGCGGTACTTTCCATATTAAATTGAATTTTCAAGCAAAATAGCCACATTCGCTTGAGTCAGTCATGCGCCTCAACGACTACTACAATACTGCTCAAAATTGGATGGAATCTTAGTGCTATGAAGGCCAAACCATTTTTGATAGTTGTCCACGAGTCAAACATTGGATTTGAGCGTAAATTGATTAATAATTTTGCGTATGGCGTACGTGTACGAATTTTATGAATTTCGTCTATTTTGGCTGCAAATTTGAGAAATTTCACATCAAATATGGAATGATTGTATTAAGGAATCTCAGAACTAATATAGTTTGGCCCAGGAAAGTGAAATGGGCTCTCGAAAAACAATCAGTAGGCTTATTTGTGGTAATTTCGCTCAAAAATGGCATTTTTAAGGCAATAAACGTATATTCACTTGAGAGCATGGTGCGCCAAAACGGCTTTACCAATATTGCTCAAAATTTGATAGGATCTAAGTCTAATAATTTCCAAACAATGGTGAAAATTTGAAATCGATCGGTGGAGTCGTTTTTGAGCTATCGTGGTAACAAAAAACGTGACACCGGACAACGGACGGCGGACGGCGGACGGCGGACGGCGGACGGCGGACAACGTGCCACAGCCCCACATCAACATGAGCCAAAAACGGTTCCACTGCATTCCTATGGCTTCCAAACTTATAGAAAACTCATTTTTGGGGTTTCCAAAATTTGGGCCAATCGCAATACTTTTACGCATCACGTGGTGTGCGGAAAAGTAATACACGTTTATCACTGCACGCACAGCCTGTCTGTCATATTCAATGTACAGTGAACGCTCAGATGGGCTGTTGCGGTGTGATGCGAAAGCATCAAATGGAAAATGCTGTTTATGCTTCGCTTTGAAAGCGCTCAAATAGAAAAAGCACTGTTCATGTCATTGACATGATGTCAATCTTGCTGTTTGACTACAGAGCGAATTTATAAGATCGTTGTGCTGACCTAGGTAGCTAAATTCAGTTGGCAAAGTGCTCGGGCTTTTGATGATTCTTTGCAAGGGGCACGTTTCCGACGGATACTATCCGATCAATCTCCGTTCGAATAATGTCAAAGTCATCAATCTTGACCATAGGTTCAACCTATTAGGTTGTCATAGGGGTCTGGGGGTCCATTTACCACCCTGACTCAGGGTCCCCGAATTTCGCGGGTTTTTTCACCCCTTTCACAACCCTCGAGAACCCCTCTACTCCCACTTTGGGGTATCAACTAGGTCCCTAAATCCTCTCTAAGTGAATATCGGACACAAAAATCCCAACTCCAGTATAATTGGGTGCTAATCTATCGACTTGTTAGAATCGAGTTTCCATTGCATCGATAATCGACTGTTTACAAATGCGTCGACAAGGCAAATAAATGCAAAATCCAACTGGGTAAATTTCCATTTTCTCTTGACATTCATTTCAACCAATCGGATTTTCCAACCAACCTCCTCCTCTGTCCCTCTGTCTGGTTTTCTTTATTTATTTACTTGAGTTGCCGGAATATCCAATACGTTTCTCTCGCAAAAAGAGCATCTTTTTTCTGCAAATATTTTTTTCTATTAAATAAAAATGAGAAATCTTTTTGGTCAGAGAGAGCGAACAAAAAATCAACGCCCTTGAATCATTCATTGTTATAAAATTGCTCACCAAACAACAAATACAGAACAGAAAAAATATCTGTAGAGATAAATTGTGCCTTTTAAACCGAATTGAATGTGCCAAAAGCAGATCGTCCGATGTCATATCAGTGTTGTGAATCTTGTTCAAATGAAAATTTGTTTTCATTTAATAATTTCCATCACACACACAAATCCATTTTGCTGTAACACAAATTTAAGTGGTAAAATTTATCGTTCACGTTGTGCGTTGTTTAAAACAAGCAACCATTTTTCGAATGGTTCCCTCGATATATAAATCGTATAAAAATTATGAACCAAAATAGCTTTACTATCCAGCAGCAAAATAAATTTATTGCAAAGCATTTATAGTTTGGGTGTGTGAGAGCCAGAGAGAGAGAGAGAGAGAGAGAGCCAGAGAGAGGGCGAGTGTAATTCGTCGCATCGCTGCGAGCTGCAGCTCATTAATTTTCCCGAGATGTAGGCGATATACGGCTCGACGGCTGTAGCGGGTGATAGCATCACTATGTAATCTGCAATATGAATAGAAAATAATAATGGTTGTTTGGTTAAACATCTCTTGCAACTATCGATAAATTGTACGGACGCTTAATAAAACTAGCTTCATGTTGGTCAATAAAATGTGCCTGTGTGTGTCCAACAACCAACAACAACAACAGCTACGAACAAATTAAAAAAAAATGAATGTTATTCGCGCTTAAAACGATTTAGGAATTTTGTGTGTCCGTTGGATGTGTGAGTGAGCATGTTGTTGAGCGGAATTCACATGTGTATTTAATAATGATGCACCGAACGGAAATTAAGGCTTTTTTGGAAGCTGCAGTTATGACTGCAATTCAACACACGTGTCCACTAAACTGCATCGCCCATAATAATAGAGTACACATCGATTTTATTTTCACTAATAAATCATCGGTCAAGCAAAACACTTTTTAGCTCCTCTGCACCTCACCTCCTCCCACCCCATCCTCATCAGTGTTCCCACGCCAATCCAACCAGCCCCATCGCCACCTTGTTTTAAAAGGGAAGCTTAATCCGTTCTGTTTATATATATATATGCAACGTGGGCCACTGTACACTGCTAGGTACACTGTGGCATGGTAAACAGCATTTGCATTCAAAAACAATTTTTCCATCCGGTTTCCGTGCAAACGGGACACATGTCGAGAGCGCGCTTGGCTTGATGCACACGTCCTCTCCCTTGTGTATACCATTTATCGTTAATTTAGCCACTTAAACTAGGTAATTATGTTTTGGAATTGCAATGAATGACTATGTGTGACTCTATCGAATAAAACAAATGCGGTTGAAATAAATCGCGTTGGCGCGAGCTCCATGTTTCAAAATGCCATTAAATACGAGTGTGGAAACAACATAAAATTAATTAGAACCAGCTTTTTTTTCAACAACAACAACAAAAAAAAACAACGGAAACGACGATGAAAAACCACGTACAATTGATTTTGACTTTGAAATGAACACGAAATGAAGAAAAAAAAGCTTTATTAAGTGGTTTTCACAATGCTTTTTGAACAGAACCAGCAAATGCAATGAAATTTTATTTGATTTGAATAAAATGCACAACCAAACTGAAAGGATGGGATTTTACTTGAAATCAAAGGGAGGGCTCAATGATCTTTTCCCCCTTAAATCAATGGTGCAATCATTTCCTCATAGGATTTGCCAAGAAACTAGGCCTACCCCAGATCAAGCCCAAGATGGAATGCGACCTTCTACCAAGGAACTTCAACCACATTCTGTTCCCTTCGAAATTTCCTTCCATATCACCTCTCTCATAATGACTTCCTCCCCTATACACCGATGGAATTCAAAGTTTGAATTTCAAACAATTTTAACGAGCATAAATTGTTCCGTTGGTTTTGTATTCACTTACCGACTTTCACTTTGATCTTGCAAACAAAACGTACAAAATGCAACTGTTTATGTTTACACATTCTTTTTTTCAGTATACACCAACTTTATTTGACTCGAGGGTGTTTTTGGATTATTCATTCGATTTCAACTTGCAATCGTTAAAATAATTTTTTGTTTTGTTTTGTTTTGTTGTGAGAAGCATTTTTATTATGAAATTCCCATTGAAATTTGCAATAAAAATGAAATGTAATTAAGTGAAATGACGTGAATTGAAATTTCTATTGCGTCTGCTCTCGACAAAGCACAAGACAGTCAATTTTTCTGTGGTCCAGTTAACAAGAGTGGAAATCACACTCTTCAAAGGTGAACTACATTTCGATGACTTTCATTTTCTCTGTTGACGATTTAAAAAGCAATTGAAAAAGGTCCTTCTTAGTAACGTTACTTGAGGGTTTTCAATGCTATCGAATGAATTTCCAATGATGACTTTCCAATGCGACTACCGATGAAAGGTTGTTTTTTTGACGAGACATTTCTAAAGAGAAAGTAATATTTTCCAGAGAAAACTGATTTTTCTCAATTCTTACACGCTGCCCGAGACTATAAAAAAGTCATTCAATTGGTAAATCGTGTAACATTTGAAATTGGAATGGTTTTTTAATTTAACTGCAACATTTTCTCTCTAATTAGGTTACAAATCTGACCACAAACTCAATCTTGCTAATTAAAATCTGAACTTGAGATTCTGAAGCAAAAAATATGGTTTTTTTTTTCTAAATTCTTTGACGCAAAAGAAAAATCAACTTTCTGGAACACTTTGAAGAGAGAAATAACTTCTTGCTCTTTTTCACAACTCTTTCACTTTGAGTAGTTTACTACAAAAATGGATCGTTTTTCAATGGCAACTGCTCGCAATCGCACTCTTTCTTGCGTTACTTTTCTCAAAATACCATAAAATGTTGCTTCAAGTTTTGAACGTTTAGGTTTTTTGTACAAAACAGGAGCAAACACTTTTCGTCAAAAAGGTTTCAGTGGGACCGATCTACCCAAACCTTCCGATCCAGAAAACCCATTCTCAACCAAAATTTCGTAATGAAATGTTCATGGTATTCTGAGAGAGTCCAAAAAAAGAAATGGCCGAAAAGACCCGATTGCGAACACTGGTGACAACAAATATTGTTACTTTACTGACATTAAAGCCTTAACTCCAATTGTTCATGCAAACAAAAGTGTAGATTTTATTTCGCTGACGTTTCGATCGTAATTCATCAATGGAAACATTCAATTGTGCAATGTGCATTCAATATTCATCGTTACTGTCAAGTGGCCACTTGTGTGTGTTCGTTTGAAGTGTTACGTACTTGCAAACCGGATGTTAGTAAAAATGGCCTTTTCGCACGGTACAAACGACACACATGGCATTTTCATCAGGTTTCATTGTGCAATGTGCACGTTCGCATTTCGAATGTAATTATCGTTAACCGTAATATTTCCGAGGCTCTTGATTACATTAACATTAACATTTTAAACTAGTTTTTAGAAAATTGTGTTGAATTTTCAAAGTTGGTTCATTTCATTTTGAATTAAATTACTTCACCCCGATAAAAAAAGACAAAAAAAAAAAAACTAAATGTTCCACTTTTTTGTGTATCTCGATTTGCAGGTGGATTTAGAAATGACAAAATGTCCATTGCAACCGTGCTTAGCCGACGTCTAACTAGTTTAAGTGCATCACATCTAATACGAATGACATCAAAAATGTTTGAAACATTTGCGCTAACAATGGCCACCGTATCGCTGATGAGCAGCGCTAGTGTGGTCACAGCCACAGCATCAGCATCAACCATTGGATTTACGATGCAGCCTCACATTCAACCGCATGCAGCTGCATTAATTTCATCACCATCCGTTTCCGCTTCATCGTCGGCCGCATCCATCACAAAACCCGATTACGGAATTACAAATGTTACCGCACAAATTGGAACAAATGCATATCTGCCGTGTAAAGTAAGTGGTTAAAATTGCAATGATTTTCAGCTCCAGCTCCATGCGATTCTTTTTTTTTTCTCTTTATTGTTGCTTTCATTTTGTGTGGCTTACACAACGACCTGCTCCGAAAGGGGGTTTTGCAGCCATTTAAATTCCAATGCAATGGAATTGCTAAATCGAATTTTCATACGTTTCATACAACGTATTTCAATTGATCCAATTTCATGTGCATACAATGCCATTTCATCAGCAAGTCAAACAACATATTTATCTTCAACACGCCACAATTTTCAAATTGCGTTTTACTAATTAGTTGGATTTTCACCAGGAATCAATCATCGATTCTGATGAACGAATCTCTCAGGGATTACTATGGGCTGACAATAGCAGCCTATCTGAAAATAGCAGATATTTTCCGAATAAAACAATGGATTTTATTGATGTCACACTGAATCTCTTCGAGCCACAAATTTTAAGATGTGGCCCGAAGAGATTTCGTGTGACTATCAATGGAATCCATTGTTTTATTTGGAAAATAAATCTTCGACCCACATGTAGGATGCATCTTTAAATTTGTGGCTCGAAGAGATTCAGTGTGACTATCAATAAAATCCATTGTTTTATTTGGAAAATATCTGCTATTTTCAGTCGAAATTTTTGAGATATCAGCTATTTTCAGCTGCTATTTTCAGATAGGCTGCTATTGTCAGCCCATAGTAATCCTTGCTCTCGCATTTGCCAATTGTTGATTCATATTTCAAACGTTCAATCAATTCATTCCAGAGACGAAATATCGCACACTCAGTTCAAAGTCCGTCTCACTTGTATGAGAGATAAACCGTTCGTGTGCGCTGCTATGCTCACTACGATGAATGTGGCAGCGTATTCAACAGAATCACAACAGATTGAGTTAACCGTTCTGAACGATGTGCGCACAGCTTCTCACTCAAAATCTAATGCGAAGAAGAATTTTTCCTTTCTTCCTTTCTCTCTTTCTTCTTCATCTTCTTCACTTCGTAGCTGTGAGTTTATGTGCGCACGGCGTTTGAGTCAACAGACACTCAAGTTTTTGTGAATTATCTTCCACTGTTACTCATTCGGTTCGTGTGCTGTATGCCGCACACAGAACTGAGCTGTTTTCACTACTCGTCGCGCACACTCAGTGCGCTAGATCATCTCTGATTCATTCGCTCTAATTTCTATTGAATAATGAAAAAAACCGATTCTACGAATTCATGTTAACTTGACATCAAGCTAACGATTACAGAACATACAGAAAAACGAACTATGCCCAAAATGTTCTATGCTCTCTCTCTCGACCACTAGAGGTGCCTACGGATGCTGACCAGAAATCCAAACAAAGTCCGTTGAATACGATTATCGATAGTTTTGGTCGATAGTTTTATTTGTATCAATAAAATATGCTTTTCTAGCAGTTAAACAGTTAAGTTATCATTATCTATTGGATTTTGTTGGAATTTTTTCTCGGAACAAAAAAAAAAAACGGAGCAAAAAGCCCAAAAATCAGACTCAGATCGGTTGAATTGTGTAAAGTTCGTAAAAATTCGGTCTTTAGATAATAATTTATCCGTGAACACCTCTATCGCTCGACATTCATTTTATGAATGTGCAAATTGTGCACATAATCACTTTAGCCTGCCATTCGTAAATACACAATATGTTTTTTGAATCGGAATTTCAAACGAACTAATCCGATGTGTCGAGTGAAAATGGGCCATAGCAACGAAGCATAAAAGTTGGACCTAGGGGGAAATCGCATGCAAAATTGCTTTAATATTTCTAATGTTTCACTTCGAACTAAAGAATGCAATCGAATTCACTCATATTCACGTATATTAACCAAAATTGAGACAAGTGAATGTGTTGAATATTTTGGCGACTCTGTGAATTTGTGTGAATATGGTGAATCAAAAAACTAGTTTCAACAGTAATGTTGACGTCATACACATTGGTTTGTTACAATAAATGAATGAGGTTATGTATATCACATCTTTGTTCAATTAACAATTTTATAAATTTTTACGGAACAAATACAGTAAAAGTCATTTTCCAAGTGATTCTTAATGAAAAATTAACTATACTGCAACTTTTTTTTCTATAAATGTGATGATACTTTATAGTTTTTTACCGTAAAACAAAAAACACTTTTGAGGCGATATTGAAAAAAATATTCCAGAAATTGTTTAGATATTCATTAAATTCACCAAAATGCTCATGCATTCTTTTAAAATGAAATAGAACTCAAATATTCTTTGAAATTCTACGAAAAAGACTGTGCAATTACCCCCTAGAGTTGGACAACAAGAGCAACAACAAAAAAACAACGAAATATTGCATCTTGGCCGAGGGCTGAGAGAGAGAGAGCGAGAGAGAGCGAAAGGATGAGATAATAAATTTGCAATAAATGATGTGGCTTGCACGCTCATTTCAAAAAAAGAAAAAAATACACGAGAGATGAGATTATTAACTTTCTGTGTTTTCTAGCAATTTACGAACTGAACGCGGCTATGAATTTCTCTAGTTGCTTTTGGTCATCCTTATCCTCGTCCACCATTCTAATTCTCGTGCTCGCTCACAAACACACAGGGAAAGAGAGAGAGAGAGAGAGATAGGGCTGAGAGAGAGAGAGAGGAGCACACTTTTTTGTCGAAACTTTTCATTGTAAAATTTATCTGTTCGAATGGTTGTTCGTTGTTGATCTTTTTTCCCCCTGAATGTGAAACGTGTGTATGTGTGTGCCAGAGGTTTTAAGGAAGTTTAATCGTTTGTTTTGTATTATGCGGTTTCAATGATGCACATTCAAATGGGAGCGGATGAAAAAGTTGTGCAAAAACCCAACGAGTGACTTTACGAGAGAGTGAGAGTGCACTCTAGTGCATATTAGAATTGAAATGAAAGAAGGCTCGAAAAAGGATGAAGTCAAAACCAAAGCCCAAAACTCCCCCCCTCCCCTCCGCCCTATTGTGGAAAAAGAAAAACTTGGAAATCAACACAAGCGAACAAATTGCGGTGGGTCAACATAAATCGAAAAATTGGAACAAGCAGAATAACACGACACACGATATTCTTAGCTATCATTCGAGCATTTGGCAAGCTTGGCCGATATCAAGCTGTTTTGTGATATGGAATCCCTTGCCCACTGCCAGTCTCTCATTTTCAAACATTCTCTTTGAATCTTTGCCGCAAAAACACCAGAGACGTTCGAGTTGTTTGAGTTGCAATTGCATGTTTCGATGCAATGGCATGACTTTTTCACTATGCGAACCATCGAGTTCACTCGCAAAAATGTGTCGGTTTTTTTACTTGTGTTTGCGAAAAATGTTTTATTAAGTTTCATTTGATACTGATTCCGAAACAATATAAATGCCACCGGAGCCGATGAGTTTATGTATGTATGTATGGGTATTACTGTCGAAAGCACAGATGTTGCGCTGTATGTGTGTTGTGAATGCCAATGTGATGACCAAATCCATAATGTAAACAAAACGTTAAAAGTGTGTGTGAGTTTGTGTGTGTGTGTGCCGAGAATGAACCAGTACCGGAATGATGGTAAAGCGGAACAAACAGACGCTTTGCGTCTGTGCAGATGCAATTTTAAGTTTTCTGGCTAAATACAAACAATGTTTGCCTATTTATTATACGATTACATCTATTGTATTTTTCGGTTGGTGGTCGCTTCACTGCTTCCCGTTTTGTGTGCTCTATTTCATTCGGAATTACTCTTTATCTCTTGCTTTTTCTCTCCTTCTCTCTCTCTCTCTTCCATTCCTTCGGTTATCTCCATCTCTCTCTCTCGGTGCATCTCTTCGTTGGCTCCTCTGTATGCAACACAAGGCGGTTTTTCCTACTGTTGTTATTTATATCGGTTTTCGGTGAAAATGTTGGAAAATTCATTAGAAATGCGATTATGTGAGCTTTGGTCGATGCATTTTGGCTGTGAGTCCAGAGAATCTAATATGATGACGACGACAACCGAGAGCACAATTATTTTCCATATACATATATGTTGAACGTGTATTGCACACACTAGGTCGAGAGAAGATAAAGTTGACTTGTTTAACCCAACATTTTACAAATTACACACTCACTCTCTCTCTCTATGCCTCGCATGCTCTCTCTCGTTTTCAAACTCAAACAAACAATTTCATTTGACAATTTTACGGTGTGCTAGCAACCAGCGGGATATCGTTTGCAATAGCATGGTAGATTTAAAACCGCATGGTTAACTCAAACATGATGATTTCTGCCTTCCTCCACGCCAACTGCACCCAAAGTGTCGGTTCCATCTTGCATCGATTGCTCGAAAAATGCTAAAAACCCGAAAATCTCCTCTAATTATTCATTGTTTTCAAATGAATTAAACCTGTTTTTTTTGTCTTCATCGCCGCCGCCGCCGATGAAATACCTTTTGTCTTTATGGCCCAAACGGTAAATTAAATGGCAAATTGATACTTATGCTCATGCAGGATTCCAAATCCATTTAATTTTATTTTCAATAAAAGATAAAAAATGAAAAAGCATCTCGAATAAATTTGCAAACATTTGGCAAATAGGGGGTTTCACGCGACTGATAGAAAATTTAGTGTATTAAAGCCTATTGAGTCTATGATACTTGTGTCTGTCGTCAAAATCCTCTTTCACACTAATAATAAAATGATTTTGTTTGCGGT
Organism: Aphidoletes aphidimyza; assembly: GCA_030463065.1. Lineage (NCBI taxonomy): Eukaryota > Metazoa > Arthropoda > Insecta > Diptera > Cecidomyiidae > Aphidoletes > Aphidoletes aphidimyza. The sequence continues at coordinate 42,018,791 of CM059999.1, forward strand.
TGAATGTGAATGAAAATTGCATTTTTCGCCTTAAGTCGATTGTTAAACAAAATTTGCTTTAACCGTTCAGAAGAGACTCTTTTATTGCACTTTATTCGAAGCTGAGGAGGATTTGATGGCGGGCGGGGTGGACGGGGTTGGCGGAAGGTATACTCAATTTCAACTCACAGCATCGCCTTCATTTCATATTAAAAGGCATAAATTCGTTTTCATGCCATTATACAAATTGCATAATGAAATGGCCAGTCTGTTTCCATTCGAAAAATGGTAAAACCGTTTCGAAAATCGAAATTGTCTCTGTGTGTATGCTAGAGAGAGAATATTGTTAAATCGTCGACTGTGAGTAAAATTGGGTGTTTGCTGAGCATCCATGCAGCAATAGCATGATGGTGAACAACAGACACAGTGGCCAATAGCCATGCATCGGTGTGTGTGTGTAAGAAAAATTGAGAGCATTTGCTTTTACGATTATGTTATTCGCTCAATAAATAACCATTTAGCTAAGCGGATTTCATTTTCGGTGTCGGTGGAAATTCATCGTTTTACGACGTCATTTCCATTCATTTCGATGGAATTGTGCTGAACAGTGTTGTTTTTTTTTGGTTCGCGCTGTTTCATTCTCTCATTCGTTTTCACCTCTCCACATTTTGTCACTCTTGTTTGCACATCCGCACATTTTGTCGAACTCGGTGGATAATTTGATTTGATGGTTTTTAGTGTTCCTCTTGCCTGTGTTTTTTTTTTTTCATTGAATTTTTTTTTTTCCTTTCTCATTCTATTTTTTTTCTCGGTTTCTCTGCTGCACACAGGTGAGACTAGTGTTTAACAAATCGGTGTCATGGGTGCGCGTTCGTGACGATCACATTTTGACCGTTGATCAAATCACATTTATAGCCGATGAACGCTTTCATGCGTATCATGCCACGGAAAATGGTGCCACGCAATCGTCAGCCACATTATCAAATCAACGACGGCAATTAGCCGGCGGTGGAACACAACAACAAAAAACCAACACCGACCATAGCAACGGTGCTGCAACCAGCACCAATTCAGCAAATGCACCATGGACGCTACAAATTAAATATGTTCAAGCTCGTGATGCTGGCCTTTATGAATGCCAAATTTCAGCCGAACCAAAAATCAGCGCCCGTGTCTATTTGCATGTAGTCGGTAAGTGATCGGATCAAAATGGTTGCAATGTATCTTCCAACTAGCTATATAGTTAAAATATGGTTTGTGTTAGGAATTAAAGTGGGCAAAAAAAACGTGGTTTGACCGAAAAAAAATGTAATGAGATTTTTCTCACGTTAAATGTGTGTTTCGTTTATTTTTTTTTTTAGTTCCAAAAACCGAGCCAATGGGTGACACAGTACGTTATGTAAAGGAAGGCAGCCGAGTCACTTTGCATTGCGTCATTAGCGGTGCCATCGATCCACCGTTATATGTGATTTGGTATCATGGTACACAGCAAATTTTCCCCGATAATCCACGGCATTGGAAAACCGAAGTGACACATCAAGATGTGAACAGCAACAAATTGTCCAAAGTGGCCGATGAAAATGAAGCACTTGCATTAACACAACAAACAATGTTCGACTCAAGGAAAACGGTAAATGCTCAGATTTGCCTAACATGATGCAATGTCATCCGGTTTAAATTCAGGGCTTAAAGTAAATGTTAGGTGTGACTCACACCGTGTGAGGATAACAAGTTGTCAAGATTTTAGTTTGGTTCTTGAACATTTAGTTTTTGGTAGTTTGATTATCAAAATAAATACAAGCGATATAAGCTCTTAACAGCGGTCTGCAGTCTTAAGGGGTCCGCAGGGTTTGAGGGGTCCAACTTGAGAAGAAGGACCGACGGACGGACGGACGGACGGACGGAAAATATTCCGTCCGTTACCCAATTGTTCATCGTAGAATTGTATTTGGGTAACGGACTGACAAAAATTCTTGTCCGTCCGAACATTTGTCCTACTCAAACATTTGTCCGTTCTTCTCATGCAAAATTATGCAAATGTCCGTCCTTCCATCCGTTTAGTGATTTTGGACGGAGGGACACCAGGCGGACGGACAACACCCTGTCCGTTCTACACCTTTACTATGATACTTGAACAATTTCGGTAGTTGAACGAAAAAAAAAGTTCGGTAGTCAAGCGAAAAAATCCATACTTTAAGCCCTGATATAACTCATCCATCACCCGTTAGTGTTAACTTTTATGATTGTTTGTTTAACTTTTGTGTGTGTTTGCTATGTTTCATTTTTTCAAATTCCAGGTCGGCACATTGTATATACCGGCGATCAAGAAAAAAGATTCTGGTAATTATACATGTAATCCATCAAACAGTCCAACCGTCACAATTGTACTGCATGTCATAAATGGTAAGTGAATTGGCTCATAAATTTCCGTTAATTAAATAGCCAATGGGTCTATTTTCGATGTGTTTTATATAATATTTTCATTCGTGAAAACTTTCAATTTCAAAATGTTATTGTTATTTACCGAACGTAAACGTGCATTTAGTGTTATATACGAAAATTTGTGAATATTTGATAAATCAGAAAATGTTCTATATTTTATTTAATCAACGTTTGACCAATGGCCAATGTGTTTGACGTAAACCTAACCGGAAGATTGAATGGTACTTTTGTTCGTATAACACAACTGCCGTTATTCGATGCCAAACACAACTGCCATCGTTCGTTGGCTCTAATTGAGCATGTTGTTCGTGTCAAATGCATATTTATAGTATAGAAAATTCAATTTACTTGACGCAAAACGAGGTCGGAAACGCTAACGCACATCAACAATCACATATATTGTCATCGAACGTAAAATTGGTTGGCCTAGCGCCTAGTTTTTGTTTGATGTTAAAAAGTAAACAAAAAAATAAATGTTTGATTGAATAGCTGCTAGCAAATTTGCATTTAATGATGTTCATAATGGCATCGGAACATTGACTAGAGTCATTTTAAATTGAAATTGGAATGAGACATTGCACAGGCCCGTAATCAGAGGGCACCTGAAGGTGATTCAATTCAAAAATCAACATCTAGAAAAAACAATCAACGTTATAATCAGTTATCCTTCTAAGGAAAATATTATATTTCCATCCAGCCATGATTCGGATTGAGCCGTCCTTGGCTGCATACGGTCTCGTATGACAATTTTTCAATTACATCGATAAAATATATAGCATACGCACGTGTTAATATGCAATTAGCTCGAAACATAAATGAAGCTAAACCACATTCGCGTTCTCTCACTTGCTCATGTTACATGAGCATATTGAGTAATGTTCAATGACGTCAATCGAACGGTGGATCGGTCAACGAGAGCAAGAGAGAAAACATGCACAAAAATGTGTACTTGCCACGATTTTCACAAGCGATAAAATGGATTTTCCATGTTCAATCCGCATAGTTACAATTTGATTTAGCCGAAAAATATATAAATTTTCATTTAATTCCACCATCGAATGTGACATTAATGAACATGTTTTTTTCGCTTCCGTGGAACATTGCATTGAACACGCACCTCATTCCAGTTTCATTACACCACTGACAGCAATAATCAATTGTTTTTTAACCGGTTGATCGCTGAATATGTTATCTCGCTATTAGTTAAGCTAGTTGTTGTTGTTTTTTTGTTGTTGTATGCAGCCGAAGCTTTATAGCTTTATCCGTTGATATTTTGTATCCCATTTAGTGTTTTTAATCGATCATTTTCACTCTAACTCTATATGTCTCACCATTCAGTGAACTTTTCATACCTCATTTTCTGATTACCATAAAATCGAACATCAACATAACTAAATGTTAATTCGAGGCTATATGCCAATAACTAAACCCATTTACCTTAGAGGTGTTCATGGATACTAGTTTCATCGATCCGAACCCGATCTCGATTCCGATTCCGACTCCGACTCCGATTCCGACTCCGATTCCGATTCCGATTCCGATTCCGATTCCGATTCCGATCCCGTTCCAATCCAATCCGAGACCAAACATTTGGAACGGGTTCGACTAAAATCCTATGCTAAATCTCGATAACTATGAAAAATTAAAACAATTTCTCGATTGAGGCGGATTTATTTGTGTCAATATTTAATTGATATATTTAATATGCTTGCTGAAAGCTATCGGATTTGTTGTGAGATATTTGAAATCCGATTCGTAATTTTTGTCTAGGATTTGTAAGTGCCCCGCGGGGAGCAGTCATCACTGAATCTTTGACCCTTTGTTCTATTTCAAATAAATTATTCAATGCTAATAAATTTATCGGAACCGTCCTTCGACAAATCCGTGGATACCTCTAATTTACCTCACCATTTTCCGTGTTCATAATGTTTAGTGGAGTGTTCAGTGTGTTGTGAACTGAACTCTGTTTATGCATTCAACGATACATAGAAATATATAATTCAATCGGATAATATGGGGCCCAGTATGAATATATTGAAAGAAATGATTGTTGTAATTTCATGTATTTTATTTTTGATCTGTTCTCCCTCCCCCCTCTCCGCCGCCATAGGTGAATATTCGGCGTCGGCCATCACATCATCATCATCATCATCGTCCGTCTCTGAATATCAACGAAAGTCGTTTAATCGCTTTTTAAATATTGTATGCATTGGCGTTACGTTAATTACACTGTTAATCACAACATGACAATATAGCGACAATTGAATTATCAACAAGAGACAAGTGAACGAGCGCGCATAATGTGCACACAACCGACCGTACACACGCTCCAGGTAAAGTTTACTGCAAACGAGAATCAAACATTTTCTCAGTAGCAATACAGCAATGTGTCAACAGCCAGCAGCCTAGCAGTCTCAATCTAACGATGACGTGCGGATTTCGTTCACCTGCACATACAACAGTAACAACAACAACAAAGAATAACACTTAACACATACATTTCTATATATAGATTTATACCTGGGCATAAAAACATATGTAATTATGGATAAGGGATATTAAAGGTGGGTAGAGTCAGTTTTATTGAACCGCATCATGTGCACGGAGGCAAAGCTAATGGATTGATTGTAATTTACGCTATGCAAACACATTTACTATCTCATACACTCTATCATCATCATCAGCAACCACATCCATTCATCGTGTCAACGATGACAACGGGAAACCCGTTTCTATTTACTGAGCATTAACACAGCATGTATTAACAATATGTTATGACATAAAATCGAACAGCCAGGCATTCAAATGGACATAGCAAAAAAAAACCTAGTTCGATGTCAAAAAGTTTCATTTCAAATATTGATCATGGAAATTCGTTGACCATTTTAAGTGGTAATTGTAGAGAAACGTGAACGAATGACCTGAAAATATTATTTTCAAAATAACCAACTGCACTCAACTTCATATAATTTTTTTTTTTTTTTTTTTTTTTTTGAGTTGAGGCGTGAAATTTAACGCTAGCAAAAGCATTTGTTGGTAAATTTTAAAAACCACAACCACCGCCGCCCGTCAACCAACTTTTTTTGGCCTTGTTATTCGCGTGTGTTTATGACGACAAACTTTTGTGCTAAACTTAAATCACCATTCGATATGATTTACTTGGTGAACGAAACACATGGTTTTTATTGAATTTTATATATGTCAAACGCCGTTCGTCGAACGATTGTTGCTTTTTTCCATCACCTCTGAATTGTGTCCATGTTCACGGGAGAATGGAAAATCTCGTTGAAATATCGTATTTGCAACGTTTCTACTGTTCTTATGAATAGTATTCACATGAAAACTTCAATGGTAACAACCTAGAAGCAATGAAAAGAGCAAACTGTTGTTGTTGTTGTTGGCGTCGTACAATTTGGTTGGTGGTTTTTAATAGCCGCTGTAAATACATATCGGCCTCGGGAGACTTGCGGTGTGGCCGTTTCGCGTGTTACTCTCAACGGGATAACCAAAAAAACAAAAACGAAAAAACAACAACAAAAATCTCCGTTTGTGTTCCATTTTGAAAATAGAAGTAAAACGTTGCTGTATTTCGTTGTGCTAGTGATGTGAAACGGTTCAGCGAGTGACAAACCACAAAAACCGCGTACATCGAAAACAATGACGATGATGGAAAGTTGGCGATTATCAAGAACAAAAATAACTTTTACGACAACAACAACAACCAAAATTATGCTCGTGAATTTCATGACAACAATCTAGACAAAAGTTGTCAAGTGTTGTTTATTCACCGTACACACACACACACACACACAACCACTAGGCATGAACCAAAGATAAAAACACATCTAACACGATTTGCTGCCAACTTTGAGATTTACTTGAGCAACGAAAAACTAAAGCCACACCGGAACAACAGTAAAAATATACAGTTACAATTTGGTCTTGAGCGCGACATTTTTTGTTTCTTCTTGTTGTTTTTATAGTTGCTGTCACTCAATCGGCAACAGATTCACAAGGAAGTGAATCCAACACAAAACACAAACAAAATAACACAAATGATGGATTTGTTTTTCTCACAACTTTGACAAAACACTTGTTTTACAAATGATGAAATACTTTTGCTCACGCTCCATTTCAGAATTTGTGTTTGTGTATTTTTGATTTTAAGTGTTCTCACTCTGATTTCCAGAAGTGATATCAACACTATCAAGTTTGTACCGCTGGGCAATATCAACCAAAAAACAGAAAAAAACACCAACTCACACAATTGACACAGTGTACTTCGATACTTCGATTTCGATGAGCAGAAAACAATATGCTTGTGAAAAGTTTTTGGCCAAACCAAATTACAACCAAGAGAAATGAGTTTCGTTCCGTTTCAGCGGCAAGTATGGATAAAAACACTTCCGTTTTGATTGTACAAAGTTTTTGGTCGGGGAATACACAATGAACCTCTCTTTTCGATTCAATCTTTGTCAAATGAACACACTCACGCACCACGTCCTCACTTGGATTAAGAGGTTTTTTGGGCTCTTCACACTCACACATTTCCGTATATTTTTCGACTGAACATCGTAATCAATTTGAAATCACTTGTGCATAATATCGAAATCAATCGAAATTGTGTGGTTGTGTGGCTTTGAAATTGGAAATGATAAAGCAACCATTTTCAATTGAGCTGCGTCACAATTGAATGTTTTGTCCAACATTTCAAATGAATGCGATTTAATGTTGTAAATGATTTCAATTGTTCAATTGTTCATCCACAATTCACCAATTCCAATTCCAAGTTTTACTTGAAGTTTATGATAAAACGGAACAGAAAACACGAAAATGATATTGTATTTTTCGCATTGTTTAATTTGAATCCACAATATCCCCCTCTGGGATTTTATGAGGCAAATTTATGATATTCGTTCTACTCAGCGATATTATTTTGTGAATTTCAATGGAATTGCTCAACCTTGACATTTAATACGGATATCAAAATTTCGTTCACCACAATTTTGTCAAACACATTTTTCAACGAACCGATTTTTTTTTCGTTTTTCGAAAGCTCAAATTTCCGTTTTTTGTTTAGGAACGATGAAACGAGGTCAGGCAATGACAAAATGGAAGTATTTTACTCATTTCCGTAAAGAACCCATTTCAAACGTAATGAACTGAACTTAATCAACCTTGACCAAAAAAAAAAAATAAAAATATAATTGAACAACAAAACAGTGAACGGTAGCGATATTCGTGACAAACAAAAATTTCAATCATTTTCATGGAATCTAAAGAGCTAAGCAGATTTTGAACCGGTTATAGGCTACAGATTTACACAGTTTTGGCTGTGAAGAGCCTACAGAGCCTCAGAGGTCTTTCAAAATAACGATAAGATAATTTGTCAACATAAAATGTTCCGTTTCCACCCATTTCAAATGCACTTTCCAAGAATCCCTCAATTTCAATTTCAATTGAACTCGTGTATTTCGATTTTTTGGTCTAAAAAGTGTTGAATTTCAACACTAAACTTAATTCTTATCATGGCAGTTCAATACCTCGGGAGAGCTTTCTGTGCTGAGCGGTGCTGAGAGAGCTCTCTGTCACCCCAATAAACTATTTTGACCATAAATCCAAGTGTAGTAAGTAAAAAGTTCGTTTTTCATTCCACATTTCCGCAATTACAATTCAATTTTTCGGTTTCGTTCCCTCCGTTCCGCTTAACTTCGCATTTAATTGAGTACTTTCATAAACTAATCATAGAAAAAAGTCGCATAAAAAGTCACCCCAACAACAAAAATAGTCGCATAAAAAGTTATTAAAATGATTATTTAATCTGGAACAATGGTGGAAGGGTGTTGCTTTGTTTTGGCAATTGCTGAAAATCACATGACAAAGCAACGCATTTCACGATATGTATGATGAATTAAACCACAATTGAAACAACATTGAAATCCATAATACCGTCGAATTAACTTAATGAATCAAAGAATTTCATTCATTTGATACAAAACAATACCATTTGGCTAAAAATGTCTCGAATTGACTCCCACACACAGCATGACAGAGCTCTTTAATACACCAAAAGAGCATATATGTAATAAACATACAAATTAATCAAAAACACAAAAATAAAGAGCAAAAGAACAAACACAAGCAAAATGGAAAGAAAACAACAAAAACTGAAGAAAAAACGGAAAATTTATTATGCATTAAGTAAATTAAACTAATTAGATTTATTACTGAATGAGTGGATAAAATGTGCGCATTGCCCCACCAGGAAGCATCAGCAGCTGAAACATCTTGAGACGGAAATTTAGTTTATTTTGAAATGATGAAAAAAAAACAAATAAAAAATAAACAAATTATAAATGTAGATATAAACAACAACAACAACAATATGAACAAAAAAGTAATGAAATGAATGTGAATTAATGGAAAGATAAACCATTCAATATATATTGATTTGTAAAGTTGATTTGATGAACAAAAAGTATGAAAATATATGACGTGATTCGTCAAGATCCGATAAAATCCAACAGTATGACATGTGATTTAAATCTCATTAATAAGGATACAATGACAATGACAACCAAAAAAAAAAAAACTAATCAATAAATTATGCGTATTTTAAATGAAATCTTTTTAGCTGAATGTGAAAACTAAATTTTATGTTAATTGTGCTATAAATGTACGCTTGAATTGTCTCTGTTTTGGGGATTTTCATAATAAAATCCAATAAATAAACGAGAGAAAAAAGAGATGACAAAATACACACAGATTAAATATACGTATTTGTTTATAATAAAAAAAAAAGAAAATGTCAAAAAAGCCAAGAATTGGCGAAATGAAATCAAAATAAAGCAGTTACTTTTAACGTTTTAGCTACAAAAAGAAGAAAAAATAATTTAAAAAAAAAACAACAACAGCAACAACAACAAATATAGATATTCTTCTTGACTGTGAAGGTGTGAAGAGAACATGGAAGAGCAACCGCATTCAAATAAAGGTTGACTCTATATATTTAAGATACCAATTAGTTTTAGCACTAAATTTATTCAAATTGTACATATTTTGCTGTTTCGTTATTCTTATCGATTAAAAATGATATTTAAAGAAAAAAAAAATATGATCAAACAGGAATATAGTGAAAGAAAGACCAGTTCCGATATAGTTGAATGACCGAGATGACATTTTTGGCTCTTGAATGCGCCTATAGGCGCTCATCTTGGCGCTCATCTTGGCACTCATTTAGGCACTCATCTAGGCGCTCGATATAAAATCAGTACATTAATACGAGACGAAAGCCTAGAGCACCTAGGCTCATCAAAAACAACACGAGAGTATAGAAGTTCTAGAGAATTGCGAGCGCCTAGGCTCTTTGGTGTACAATAATGCTTTGTATTTGGATGAGCGTTTAAATTAGCGCCCTATATTAATACACTGATTTTATATGGAGCACCTTGACGAGCACCTAGATGAGCGCCCGTAGGTGCATTTAAGCGCTTCAAATGCAAACTTGGGTGAAGGCAATCTTAAGGGGGGAATCACGATCAATCTGAATGTCAATGACTTTATCTTGAGAATGTTTTGGAATATTTCAATATTGAAGCTCAAGCGAAGTGATTGTTAATCAATTGAACTCGTATTAGTCGTATGGAGTCACCAAACACCCAGGGGTTATCACCAAATGTGAACTCTCAAAATATCTGACGAATTATATTGGTCCTGAGTCAGGACTCCTGACTGACGCCAGGCCATTAAAAACATCAATTTGATTGCATCTGCCACCTTAAGGACGCATGTTCACATGTTCAGTGAACATTGTTCACCGATGGATAAGATCTAACATTATTCAAGGTTTTTGATAGGTGTGAAAGTTTAAATTCATTTCACCTCAAATAAAAAACATCTAAAAATCATTCAATCACCTCTTAATAAGTGGGTCTTATCATAAAATATGAAATATTCTAGGTTACTCTAGAGTCTAGACATTAAATTTCTACCGATCGCTAACAATTGTGACTCATTTCAAACGAATGCTAACCACAATCGATGCACTGAACTTTTGTTTGGCAATCGATTGAAGTGAGATTGAAAGGTGATTCGGTCATAAGTTAAAATATCAATACCATGAACCATTCATCTTTTTAAACCACCCAGAAAAAAAACAAAACTTGAAAAAAAAAATCCATAATAAAAATTCCATCAACTTACCAAAAACCAAAAACCAAAAAAAATAGAAGATTATTCAAATAAACATTGCATTCGTTGTCATTTCAATGGCAATTAAATGTGAACAAATCCAATTATTCATAGGCTTAGAAAACATTCACCTTTGTATTCATCACAGCAACCGAAATAAGAAATCACACAAATCGATTTTCAAATGAATTGATCATTTTTGTTGTTGTTGATTTGTGTGTATTTGCTTATTTCAACGCTCATATTTCAAGTCCGTGTTATTATTCTTCGGATTTTACAGCTCAAAATTAATGGAATGAAAATCCCAAAAATGAAATCATGTCAACTTAAATGTAAACTGAACCACATTACACAACGTACATAAAAACAATTGATTCGGATCGTGGTAAATTGATTGCAGTCAATAGTGAACAAACATTTTTAAAATGAAACTGGCAAATGAATGTTCTATTTATGATGAAATGAGAATTTGAGAATGTAGTTTTTAAATTACAATAAACACAACTGTTAATACAAGAAAAAAAAACAAAAACAAAACAAATGTAATTCCGAAACATTTAAATAAATCCAACAATAGACTTACAGTGGCGATATGGACAAACCAATAAAATCAAATAAATTATTATAAATTATGACATTTATGGCTTTATTTTTCAATTTATTATTGAAGTGCACTTTGAATGGTGTGAGAATACACACCAGAGCCTCCCCAGTGGAAAATTGGAATGGCTCCATCATTAAATATCTTGGATTTTCTTTAAAAAGAATAGAAATATAGCTTAAGGAGGTTTCAGCTCGGAAATTGGGTGAGTGGTGCTGGATTTGATGGTTCGCACTGCATCTATCTGGGACCATTTGAGGTAAGAAATAGAAAAATGTACAGCCATGGTAAGTAAATAGAATAGTTTCTACTGTGAACATTGAACAATTCCCTGTGGATTCAAATTTTGCCAAAGCTTCCTCCTAGGCTTCCTCATACCAACTGTATGATTACTATACGATTGAACTATGAAGACTCTGCAACGAAAACATATTTCGATAGATCCATACACACAAAGAAGAGATTGAGTGACTGTACTCTGAAGGTTAGAGTAATCTGCTCGTTTACTCTGTTTTTATTCCGTTCACTCCAATGTCAGTGTAATGAAACACATTTCTCCTGTTTGGTTCATAACTTCTCCTTAAGTTCTTAACAAACAACAACATTCACTGAGCGCGCATCTCAGATCGGTGTAGGCTATGCAAATGTGTGAGTGATATGAATCACAATACTGACATCAGAGTGAAGGAACTAGAAAACAGAGTAAACGTGCCGATTACTCTAACGTTAGTAGTACTGTCACTCAAATTCTTCTTTGTGTGTATATCACAAACATGTAAATTGTTTAATGAAATTCGATAAATGATTAAACAGTAAAATTCCTGAAACACTTTCGAGCATTGTCTAATTTACATTTTTTATGATTTGCATTTTAAACTCACGGTAAGTTGTCAGTATATTGATTACAAATTTACAATCTATAGATTGTAGGAATCTATATATATATTATGAATTGAACATTGTTGTGGTGCTGTCTTTTGACACGAAATTCGATTGAAATCTCGAATGACTTGCATTGGCTAGACTATCAACCGATTCGGCTGTTGTTCATTTTGTCATTCGAATGTCCTTGGAGGAGCCAACTAGCAGGCCTTACGATCCGATTAATTTATCGGTGAACTAGAAACATTCGACTTAAATGGGATTACATGCATAAGGCTTACCTTTTTCTCGTTGTTTAACACCGAAATGATTTATCAAATTAATTTCCATGTAAAAATAAACACTATCGTAAAAATACTAGTATGTGTCAACTAGTCGGCTTAAAATGTTGTCCATTTTTGAAAAACATCCGAAGCGATGATTCTACTCATTTATTGAATCAAAATCATCAATTTGACTTCAACGCTTGCTTTGATCACCTTCCCCAGAGGTGAACTCGGTCCAGCCATGTACTTGGACTGTGTCCTAGACTAAAGTAAACAGTAAACATGTTATTGTTAGTCAAACGGCAGACTTATTCTTCCAGAAACTATTGGAATGAACGAAAATAAGATCAAACATACAGTTTTGTGAGCATACAAATTACTCCTTCAAAATAAGAAATGTCTTCGATTTTATTTTTCGAGTCGCATTTTATACGACAATATATCAAGAACACGCGGTTCATATTTTTTTAATTAAGATTCTCTTCGATGGCATTCAATCACTTGTCCACTTTTATTTCCATAGAATCAAACGCGTCTATTGAACGTTAACCATCAACGCTTAATATTCAATGAATATTATTTTAATATCGTGTTGATTCGACAGACAATAGACAATTAAATATTCAAAGTATCGAATGCATATCTAATTTGCATTTTCATTGATCACAAAGTTATTAAATAAAACTGATGAAATGAATGGAAATCAGTTGAAGTTTGTCTTTACGTTTGTTTAGTAGCTTAATCTTTCTATTTGCTTAAAGTGATGAAATTGTTTGAATCTATCAAAACGCATTTCGATTGTTTTTTAGCAATAAATTTATTGCATCTACACCAAAGTTATAGATTTAATATGAAAAATGTGACATTTCTTATTCTGCTTGTGCAATTTGTGTTTGCATCAATTGCATTTCTGCTGTTTCGTGCAAAAACCTTTGCTGAACACACCGAAACATTTTACTCATTAACAACTGGAATAGTCGTTGTCATCTCTTATTCATCAAATGTTCTTAAAAGAGGGAAAATTATTGAATTAATCGATTCCATGGAAAAAGCCATTCAAAAACGTTCGTTTTCAATACTAAGCAGTTATGCTGCTTTGCTAACAAATAAATAATAAATGTTTCAGGATCCGAAAACCCTGTAAAGGTCAGAGCTTATGAACAAGCTAACGGGAATGTCAATAAATTAACAAATAAGATTTTCTTTTCATTGGGCAAATTGACGATGCCATTAATTTTTGTGCCCGTGTGCATTTCAAGCTTTGTCACCTATTTTACGACGGATTTTGATAGTGAATCATTTCAATTACCACATCAAGTGCTGTAAGTATACGATTTGCAAGTGAAGATTGAGTTTTGACCTTCAAAATTTAAGAAACTTGATTTTATTCGATTTTATTCCTTCTTTTTCCTTTAATGAGGTTGCCATTTGATTGGAAAACACCGACGGGATTCATTTTAGCGTCCGTGTGGCAATATATAGTTTGGCTTTTCATAGCACGAAGTTTTGCATGTGTTTTATGTCTTTTGATTGGATTATGTCGAATGTTAGTTGCATTAGTCGAGCATCTGAAAGGCGATTTCCCAATGTTAAGTGAAATCAATAAAAATGACGACGATCGCAATCTAAAAGGGAAACTGTGTGAAATCATCCGTTTTCATACAAAAACAAAACAGTTGAGTAAATAACAATTTATGTAGGAATTATTAGGAATCCATTAAGTAGCACTAGACTCTTTTGACAAGAGTCACTATTTTCCATGATGAACCCTCAAAAATATGAAAATGTCTTTTTAGATTCGCTTCTGAGACAACACACATTTACACATATGTTATTGTTGATTTTTATCTATGGAGCATTGCCACGATATGCGGACGACTTTTGACATTCCAAATGGAAATTGTATGAGCTCATGTGCCATTTTCACAATTTATTTACTAAAATGAGACAAATATTCCAAATCACAAACTTAGTCGCAGCAATCAAAAGACCCACCCACATTGATACATTCATTCATCGGACTATTTTGGACTTTGACGATAATGTTTTGCTTTTGCCATTTTGGAGAGCAAGTCACTGAACAATTTAGTAAAGTTAACAATGCAATTTATGATTGTGATTGGTATTTGTTCCCTGTTGAAGTGAGACGAATGTTACCAATTATTATGGTGAATTCACGAGATCCAGTCATTATTAGAGGCTTTGGAAATGTCTTATGCACTCGAGAATCGTTCAAGAAGGTGTTTATATGTAGTTTAGTTGCTCATCACTTTGACGGAACCCGTTTATTTTGATTGATTTCAATTTCAGATTGTAAACGGAGCTTATTCGTACTTTGCGTGGCTTCGTCAAGTCGCTCATTAACCCAAAGTGACTTTCGGTGTTTAAAAAGGCCATAGTCAGACTAAATATTGTTAAAAATAGTACGAAAATCAGTCGAAAATTGTTCATGAGCTCAAACATCGAGAGAACAGTTCTAATAAGTTCCATTGATAAGCGAAGTAAAACCAATTTCATCGATAACTCAATGTTCAAGACAACTGAATTGGACAACTGGACATCGATGCAACTACTTTTACGCTAATATTTCAATAGATTTCCGAAATTAAATTTAAAATTATTTAAAATAAAACCATTTGAAATGAATGGACGATCAATCAATTTTCTAAATCAAAACCATGTAAAACACTTCAAAAGTAAAAACAAAGAATTAGATATTGAACCAACCATTAATAAACGCACATGCGTCGTTTCAATAGCAGCAGAGTGAATATTTTTATTGTCTTTGAATGTTAAATAATAAAACAAGAAATACATTTTGAATCACATGAAAATCTTCTTCCAAAATGAATGAAATTTCCAAAAGTTAATATCAACTTTCAAAATAAAAAGAATCACAGCCCCAAATGTCATTGCTGTTGATGTGCAATGCACTCAATTTTGTGTTATTTATTACGTTCAATCGAGTGACATTTCGCTGTTCAATTGGCTCAAAATGACAGTTCAGCCAAACAAGTGAATCAAAGCACTCACACTGACAACCGAACGAATCGACTCTTTCATTCTGGTTGCAATTGACATTGCGCTAACATCTTCAGTGAGACTGTGTCTTCATTTCTATTCTGAATAAAGTAATAAATTGGAAAAACTACACTTAAACATCTGATTTCAACGCTTTTTTTTATCAAATTATTGTTTTCGATTGATTTATTATTTTTAGTACTTTTCAATTCTATTCAATTGCTGAAAAATCGTCTCAAAGTGAATTCACTGTAAATTAACAATTGAATTTGGCCATTTGTTTAAGGTAAGAGAAATCGTTTGCTGAAAATGGAATTCAAGTAACAATTTTATGGGAAATTCATTAAAATTGAATCAATTATTCATTTGCTCTTTCGAACCAATGGAAGAATTAGGAACTTAGAATGAAATTTCGTCATATTTTCATATTTGACTGCGTTGATGAGTGATTGATTCTAACCTCACTATCATCAGCACACGTTCTTGTGCTCACATTAACCAAACTTGTTCATCCATACAAAATTCTGTTTATAAAAAAATGTTTTTATTTCGTCTAATTTTCACAGACCAAAATGTCCGATGTCAACTGGAGACGAGAAATGAGAGAAATGCTCTTGAACATTGACCGTCACGCCACTTTCTCATTGCGCAGAATTGGAAGGAGCTTTGGACAGACGGGTCGATCGTTTAATGATGAGTTTCGACAATTGTTTACCCAAATGACAAACGAAAGGTATTCATTCGCTAGATAAATCTTTCCACCCCAAACTCCCTCGATGCTAAATTCACAAATTTGTTTTTTTATTCTTTTCTGATTTTGGTAGATTGGCAACTACTTATTCCAGGGTTCAAATGGAATTGTTGAATGTGAATGAAGGCGAAAACGATGGAGCTCAACGTGAGGCAGGTGCTTCTGTCCCTCAATCCTCTACTTCATCCGCACACGATTTTGGTATGCATTTAATTGACTTTAGTTTACATGATATTGTCATTGGCACACTCTTTTCTGTTCAATGATTCGCAGGTTCAGTGAAACAAGAAGCAACACACGAAGACGATGCTCATGCTCAGTCGAATCAAAATGATTCGCTCTTAGTTATGGAATCAATTGAAAACGAACTGAAGAGGGAAGCGGAAGATCTGAATGTTGTGGTAGAAATTTATGGTTCGAGTGACGAGGAAAACATTGATGAAGCGATCGGTGAACACTCACGAAAGATCAAAGCCGAAAAGGAAGAAGATGACTCGGTGAATAGTGGCAATGCTAATAAAAGTGGTTCGAATGAATCGATAAATCAGAACGGTGATGAAGAGCGTGTCAAGGAAGAGTTCGATATCGAACCGAAACAAGAAATGTTCGACGACGACATTCCAGTTAGAAGATTCAATCCAAACGACGTCTCTTCGAATGGCGGATACAGTACAAGTAATGATGCCGCAAAGGGAAATGATGCTGGATCAGCTTTGCGATCAAAAAGTGGTAAAAAGAAGACAGGTGCAGTCGATGAATCAGATGCTCAAAAGCCATCATGTTCGAAAGGTACAAAGCGATTCGATTGTGAGCTTTGTAAATATGGAACAAATCAAAAAGGAAATCTCAAAAAACATGTACGATCGCACTCAAATGAGAAACCATATCGATGTATCCGTTGTACAAAATGCTTTACAGATTCGTCGCACCTCAAAAGACACGAAACGACGCATAAGGATCAATTTCCGTTCCATTGCTCGAATTGTTTCCGCGGATTCTTCCAAAAGAATGAAAAAGAAACACACGAAAAGAACTGCAGAAAACGTCGCTATGAATGCTTCATTTGTAAATATGTCACCGAGAAGACGAATTTGGTTAGACACATGCGGACGCACAGCGGAAATAAGCCATATCGATGCAGTCGATGCTCCAAAGGATTCATACAATTGTGGGATCTCAAACGTCACATGACAACTCACAAGGATAAGAATCTCCCGTTTCATTGTAAAGGCTGTTGTCGTAGATTTTCGTCGAAGAATGGAAAAGACGTTCATGAAAGTGGCTGTCGATATCGTCGCTACGAATGCCACCTCTGCAAGAAATATGTCACTGGTATTAAAACTCATATGGAAAACCATATGCGAACCCACACGGGTGAAAAACCGTTTCGCTGCGAGGTGTGCATGAAATGCTTCACTGAGAAAGGCCATCTTAAGCGACACTTGAATACCGTTCACAGCAGACGAACTTAAATATTGGGTTAGCTTATCTTGAAACCTAATTTGAATCCGTGTCTTGATTTTTCATCATCAATGAAAGTAAAACCACATTTTACCGAAGCAAATAAATATTTATTGGAGCTCACGGTATTCACAGTCTCGAGGCTAAAATATTGTCATTTACAATTTACAGAAAAATGCGTAATAAATCAATCTGAACTTAAAGTTTTGACTCTTTTGTGATTTATTGAAACAACTCTCTCTTATGGTAATCCATACAAAACCTTTCCGACATTCAACTATTCGAAAAATGTTCTCATTTCGATCCATTTGATGCATGAATCATCCGATCAGATTCACATTGCTCCAAAAGATATACAAGCAAAAGTTTGACACCTCTGGGATCCATTGAATGAATAATTATGCATCGAAATCAGATCAATGAGAGTAGCGTCCCAATAGAATATCACAATTTGAAATTAAGTTCTTTTCAGAGTAAATGATCTTCAGTCAGATTTCTCACTTCTAACTATTCAATCGATAAAATGACTTAAAATCCAAACAAAACATCAATTGAAACCATTTTTTAGCAGTACAACGTTTGAATAAATTGAAATTGAAACAAAAATATGTTTTTATGGATTCGATGATCACAGATTCAATTCAATTTGCGTCTTCAAAGCGTCAGTCGGAAATAAAAATGTATTTTATCTTTCAAAATGAAAAATAATGCTTGAAATTTGCCAACCATTCAAAATTTAAATGTCAGCGCTTATTTCAAATGAAACCAAAAATGGAGCGAAGTGACGAAACAAGACGCGACATTGCGTAGCCAATTCGCCTCAACCATTCATTCGCACACACAGACCACGCTCTGTCAACGAATCGTCACGCCACTTTGTGTTCGTTTGACTGCGCGCCAACAAACACGCGACTATCAAATTTAGAGCAATTGCCTTTGTTCAAGTTAGCACAAAACAGCACAAAATCTCGACAAATCTTGAAGGAATAGACATTTTGGATTTATTTTGCCGAAACACTTTGGATATATTCTCAATTCTCAGATTGAAATCAGAACTCGAAGGACAGCGACAGAAAATTCTTAGACAAAAGAAATTCACTGTATTTTGACAATGAGTTCAAGTGGTTCACGCGAGGTAAGACATTCAAATTACGTTGAAAGAGGATTTTTGGGCCTTTGGAAGTAAAACAATCGTTTGTCCAAAGTAATTTTGATGGAACGAAAAGATTCCTCATTTTAAATGTGTAGTTTGTCCTCAACAAACAGCTACATCAAAGTTATTTCGCAGAAGTGTCACATTGTGACTGCTTCTAACCTCATTTCAAACAATCCGAAACCGAATAATGTTTGATGTTTTCTTCATTATTTCTTCAACAGACTGAAATGCCGTAGACCGATTGGCGACGGGAATTGGATGAAATGGAAGCGGGTTTCGATCGTCAAGCAACATTCTCGTTGAACAGGATCAATCGATGCTTCGAATTGTCGGGTCAATCACATGACGAAGAATTCAGACAATATTTTCTACGGATTTCGAACGACAGGTACAAAAATCATTCGCTTTGATAAGTTTCGTTTGCAGTAAAAAGGTTTTGTTGTGAGGAATCAAAATGGGATTGGAGAATGAAATGCTAAAAATCACAAAATGAAGAACATTCTAATAAGCAGAGATGAGAAAGACTGTTTCTGGGAATCTTCTTCATTCCGTGATTCGTTTGTTTCTCTCTATCTTTAAGCTCCAATTCACAGATACTTGAATTTAATTTGGATGGTAACTCTTTTCTGTAGATTGTCAACCAGCTACACCAAGGTTCAAATGAGAACAAAACAGTTCAGAAATAGACAGGTCGATGCAAGCGGCGATCAGATGCAGAATGTTGACTTGATCCTTGGTCCTTTGGCTCGGAGTGGAAACAGCATGGAAGGCTTGGATTTGTTGGAGAGTCGGAATCATGTTCGAAAGATGCAAAGCGATTCAATTGTGAGCTTTGTGGATATGGAACTGATCGGAGAGGAAGTCTCAATGTTCATATGCGAACGCATACAAATGAGAAACCGTATCAGTGCAGCCGTTGATCAAAAGGCTTTACACAGTTGTCGCACCTCAAAAGACACGAGACGACGCATAAGAATGAATTTCGGTTCCATTGCTCGAATTGTCTTCGTGGATTCTTTCAAAAGAATGAAAAAGAGGCGCACGAAACGAACTGCACAATTCGTCGCTATGAATGTTTCATTTGTAAATATGTCACCACCATTAAGACGAATTTGGTTAGTCACATGCGGACGCACAGTGGCAACAAGCCATATCAATGCAGTCGTTGTTCCGAAGGATTTACAACAGTGCAGCATCTCAAACTACACATGACAACGCACAAAGACAAGAATCTCCCGTTTCATTGTGTAGGCTGTCTTTGCAGATTTTCGTCGAAGAATGGAAAAGACGTTCATGAAAGTGGCTGTCGATATCGTCGCTACGAATGCCACCTCTGCAAGAAATTTGTCACTGCTGACAAAACTCAAATGGAAACACATAAGCGAATTCACTCGGGTGAAAAACCGTTTCGCTGCGAGGTGTGCATGAAATGCTTCAATCAAAAAGGCCATCTTAAGCAACACTTGAATACCGTTCACAGCAGACGCCCTTAAATATTGAGCAGGCTTCTCTTGAGACTCAATTTGAATCCGTGGTTTGACTTTGCATCATCAATGGACGTCGAGATTTTATCGAAGCAAATAAATATTTATTGGAGCTCACGGTATTCACAGTCTCGAGACTAAAATATTGTCATTTACAATTTACAGAAAAAAAAAACGTAATAAAACAATCTGAACTTAAAGTTTTGACTCTATTTTGTGATTTATTGAAACAACTCATTCATTTGCTAATGAATACAAAACCTTTCCAACATTCAACTATTCGAAAATTGTTCTCATTTCGATCCATTTTCGAGTGAAGTTGAATCAAATTTTTAATATTGAATAATATGAAAATTCAATGTTATCCAAATGAGCTCAAACTTTGTCCGAATTGATCATTTTTTTCAATACTTTTAAGACTTGTTTTTGAACATACGAAAGAAAAATCGTCTTCTCATTTTTGGAATGTAATATTTATCTAGGATAGAAACTGTGCAGCTATGAAACAGAGTTAATGGTTTAGTGCGATTTGAAATATACAATTCAAAATCCAAAGTCAAATTGAGACTGAAACTGATCCGCAAATTGATAGCGGGAGAATACACATTCAAAAACGTCAAATGATAAAATCATATGAGAGATACAAATTCAAGAAAACAATTCACAAAAAACTCAAAATTTTTATTCATGACGAACAAAGTAACAATAAAATCTCTATTGCTATACGCTTCACTGTATGGATCGCGACAATAACATAACACACAAGAGGCAGAAGAATCATTTGTGAATTACAATCATTTTTTTAATGGATTATCGCGTTATCAAACATCATATCTTTAACGGAATATATTTATATGTCATCATGTGTTATCATTGCTCAAATAAATTGTCTAAACTCTTCTGGAAAGTCAGCCAGATAAGATTGAATATTTGGGTCGGATCCTTTGATTAAATTAAATTGTTTGGTTGCTAATTTTGTGATTTCTTTGCGAATAATTTTGCCATTATGGGTTTTTGGTAATGATTCAACGAAATAAACTCCTCCACGAAGCCTATACCGATTGGGAAAGTGTTCTGTGCCAAAAAGAATACAAAAAAATGCTCAAAAAATTTGAATAAAATTGTGTATTGCATGAAAATTTCTTACTTGCAACTATATCGTATACTTCATGAGCACATAGATCAGCGCCGACTTTACGTACAACAACAGCAGCTGGAAGTTCTCCACCAGACGACGTTGGTATTCCAACGACACACACCTCTTTTACATTTGCCATTAAAATAATGCGATCTTCCACTTCGAATGGCAAAATGACAGCATTAAAATAAAATGTGTCAATCGTATTCTTCTTTCGATCTTCAATGGCCAATGTGCCATTTTCATCGAAATGTCCAATATCACCAGTTCGAAAAAAACCCTCATCATCAATAGCCGCCACTGTTGCCTCTGGATCATCTAAATAGCCATAGAATTTGTAATTCTTTTTAATTCGGATTTCACCATTTACATTTGGACCACAACGATTGTCATCTTCATCGACAATTTTTGCTATGCAACCACTGGCCAGTCGTTCAGTGCCACCGTTACCATGAACATCAAGGACACATAACGACACTTCACCAATCTCAGTCAATCCGTATGATGAATACAAACTTGCATTGGGAAAATAACGATGAATTTCAGGAACTAAACTTGATGGAACTTTTCCACCATAGGCAACAATATGCTTAACACTTGAGAGATTGGTTTTATTAATTTTATCATTTTTTAAACATCCAGTCAAACAAAATGGAACAACACATAGAATGCTGACATTATACTTTTCGACAAGTTCCAATTGAAATTCAGCCGAGTACGGTTTTGCCGTTATGATACGTGTCGCACCACTGTTAATACAATCAATGATCAATTTGATTCCAACAATCCAAAATATCGAATCGAAACGTAGAACAACACTGTTTGGCTCGTATTTGCTAGGGTCGATATACACCGAATGACCGTATGTTACGCATACACCTGTTTTCGAATAAAGATAATTTATGAATGGATCTCTTGGAAATCCAAAAAATTTTATTAATAAAAATGTTCACTCTTAAATGATAGGAGGAATGCTATTTCGTGACGAAAATCTATAATTCGGCGCAAAAATCGTGTTCAATCTGTCTAGCATTACTGTCAAAGGAGTCAGGAACACTCTTTATTAAAGAGGAGGAGTCAAAAGAGACTTTTTGAGACTATTTTTCCGTGCTCTTACCTTTAGATGGTCCAGTTGTGCCCGATGAACAGAAAATACCCGCGATGTCCTTATCAACGTCTATACGAACCGGACTGTGAATCAACGAAACATAAATAATCCTCTTCTGTTGATGATCATTGATCAAACATCAAAATACTCACACAAAAATGTCTTCTTCGCCCGTTTCAACAAACAAGCTTTCGACCGATTCAATGCCATCAATTTGTTCACCGAACATAAGCACCTTGACGGTTAATTTTAGTTCTTTCAATGCTTCATTTATCTGATTGATGGTATTGGCATCACAAAATATGATGGATGGCTTAGTTTTGGACAGAATGCGAGCGATTTCTTCTTTGGAAAGCATTGAATGCAACGGAACAATTGGACACGCCAGACAAACCGATGCCAAGAATATCGGCAGCAAGTAATCATTGTTGCCAGTCATAAAGCCGAAGGCTTGGTGGGGTTGAATTCCCTGTTTCTCCAGATTCTGTGCGGCTCGAACAGTTCTTAGCCAAACTTCATGGTAAGTCAATTGAACTCCATTATCGTCATTGATCTAAAAGAAAATCATTTTTCTGGACTGAAGACTTGGACTTGGATTGCAAACAATCGATGAAATTCAATTAAGTCTTTGAATTACCTGAGCCACTTTGGAACCGTGCATCGAAAGCAAATCTAAAATGACTTGAGATAGCGATTTTGCTGGATCAGTCAATAGATTCGGATGCTGTTGATCTAAACTTCCCCATAATTTACTCTTTTCGTCATAGAGCGTGCTCATTTTGGGACAATGATTTATTCACACGTCAACACTGAATTTAACTAGACTATGAACAACGCTCACAATTTTAAAACACTTTTGGCACCTTTTTATGAAATAATCTACTTTTATACAGAAACAATTTTTTAATGAATTTGGATGATCATTGTGAAAATCTAAATATCAACATGATAAGTAAATATTTTTTAAAGATAAGTTAAAACGAAAGGAATGCGATTTTGTGTTTGTTTGTTTTGAGATTCCGATAAAAGCCACCGATTTAGATGTTTTGTGGGGGACGGTTACTAATTTTCTTGGGCTGGGTACCAAATTTCAATTTTGGTTTTTGTTTCCAAAGTATTGTTAAGTATCTAAAGGTCTAGTAGAACGTTCCCATTCGCTTTGAGAGTTTCATTTTCATTCTGCAAAATGTATCAGATAAAATATAAATACCCCTTCTGTGCTCTTGTGAAAAATTTAGTATGTTGCCATTGTTGTAACATAAAGAAAAAAAATCAAGACTAAGTTAAAGTTATCGTCTCAGACACCCCATTGCATTCAATATAGAAATGATAAAAAATGATTTTATCTTATGACCACCGTAGGTGGCTCTAAGCCAAAAAAGCCCCGTGATTGTGAATCCAGTTTCATTGTTTGCAAAATCAGGAATTATGAACACTTTCGCCTGCTAAAAACAAATCTGGAGTTTTTTTTTTTTTTAAATTTGAGCACTTGTGGTGGCCAAGGCCGTGAGGGAACACAGATAAGAAGATAAGAAGAATAAACTGGTGCCTGGTGCCACAGAGACACTGATGCTCCTGTGTGTTGTACACGATACAGTGTATTTTGTTGACCCGCGTCAAAAGAGTCTTTAACTAGGGGGTAATAACGAGACTTTTTCGATTGGATTCTGAAGAATAATAATAATACATGTGGATTTGATATGATTTGAATGAATACGCGTGTATAATTGTGAATTCCGGTGAATTCTGGTGGAATTTTGGTATCATAATGTCAAAATTCACACATACAAACGCAAGTGCCGCAGTACAGTAGCAATACACATACTTCGCTTATTCTCGTTCAAGTAAGTAGTGGAGCTGTTACTACTAGTGGTGCTCTTCACACTTATGAAAAACTGCTATTATAGTGGAGCTCTTCACACGAAATCACTAAAATTCGTCAGATTCACAAATATTCACCGATATGCACTGAATTCACTGAATTCAACATCGACAATTATGAGGATTTTTTGTGAATATGAGTGAATTGGAACGTTTTTTTGGGATTTTTGATAGATTCCGTGAATATGTGTGCATATTTATGAATAAAATGAATGTTATTACCCCCTAGGTCTTTAATATATCAACACATATTTCTAAGCAAGAGCTGAAAAAGTCGTATTGTTACATTACCTAAAAACGCTTATGTTGCAGATTGCATTTAACATTCTATAGGGTGATCGATGATCATACAACATTGAACGTGAATGTGTCTATGATATTTGATTATTATTTATGTAATGATAAAAGCCCCTATGGTGCTGAAAACCGTACTCTATTTGTAAACAATTTATTTCGCTGAAGTGGTCACAATCACTCTAGCAATCACTTTGATTAAGATTTATCAAAAACAGTCAAATATTAACGATTATGCAATTTTCACCTTTGTGAAGCACAAACGTCTATTCTACGATTCAAGTATGCAAAACGGTAATAAACTCATACTTCAAATCCACCGAATCTATCATTCAAATCAAGATTACGTTGATGGAATTTGTCGTGCTCTTTTCTCATACTCTTTTTTCGCAATATTGCTATTGCTGCTTCAAATGTCTCTACTAATTAAAGAAAATTGTCGAATTAAATGTTCATTGGATTTTTTAATGTCGCTAGAAAAAAACAAATACATGTAATTGAAAGTTCACTCTGCGATGATAATCCACTAGTCCAAAAGCCGCTGAATTCTTCCCATTGTTCTTTGCGACACTCAATCAAGACTCCATTGGTTTTAAAGTAGAATAAATCATCAATTTTAATGTTCCTCTCAAATGAGCTTCCTAAATTCTTCTGGGATGTCTGAAAGGTAAGCCTGAATATCGGGGTTGATGTCTTTGGCTGCTTTAAACATCTTTGTCGCTAATTCACTGATTTTACTACGGATTAGTTTTCGACTGTGTGTTTTCGGGAGTGAATCAACAAAATAAACTCCACCGCGAAGCTTGTATCGATCTGCAAAATGTTCTAAAGACATGCCGACAGAGAAATTGATAAATAAGTTCATTGCACGCATATTTGTACTACGATTAAAACAAAATACCTGCGACGACATTGTAGACATCACGTTCGTTTAAATTTGAGTTCGGTTTTCGTACAATAACAGCAGCCGGAATGTATGCACTAAGCACAATTGGAATACCAACAACGCACACTTCACTTACATCTGGCAATGTGATGAGATATTCTTCGATTTCAGATGGTAAAATTACACCATCAAAATAATATACAACGATTGAGTTCTTTTTGCGATCATCAAAGAATAAATGTCCATTTTCATTGAAATGACCAATGTCACCGGTTCGAAAGAATCCATCGCCATCAACAGCAGCCGCAGTTGTCTCCGGATCATCCAAATAGCCAATGAATTGATTTTCAATTTTAACACATACTTCACCATTTACATTTGGACCACAACAATTCCCATGCTCATCGACAATTTTTGCTAAGCAACCATCAATCAATTGTCCACCATTGGCAAGTGAATGAACATCATGAACATAACTAGCTATTCGACCAACCTCAGTCATTCCATAACCAGAAACTAATTTTGCATTTCGAAAATAACGATTGATTTCAATCACCAAATTGCTCGAGATTTTACCACCATAAGATCGAATTCGTGTTACACTTGAAAGATCCAGCTTTGAAATTAAATCGTGTTTTACACACGCGATTAAATTGTAAGAAGCACAAAATAATAATGTAACTTTGTATTTTTCAATCAATTTTAATTGGAGCTCCGGTGAGAAGAGTTTTGCTGTTATTATACGTGTTGCACCATTGTACACTGAATCAATAATCGGTAGAATACCAGCCGTCCAATAAATGGTGTCAAAACCAAGAACAATATTATATTCACCATGGATGATCGGATTGAAGATATAATTACTGTATGGCACACATACACCTGTTGCGATGGTCAACGAATTTTAAATTCAATCATTTCGAAAATTAGTCAAGATAAATGCAATGCACACATACATTTGGACGGTCCGGTTGTACCAGATGAACATAATATAGCTGCGATGTCATTCTCGATATCTTGATCCATTGGCCTGCAAAAATTAATGTTTTTGAAATTTACCTGGTTCAAGAAAGTGCGTTGCTGTGCTTAGGATGAGTTGATCGTTACCAATGTTGGCAATCGGATCTTTTTTGGCTTGTTTGCCAGACTCTCTCAGAATGCCCTGAACGTGAGGAGACTAGAAGGGAGGACCCTAGACGTTTTGGGTCAAAACTAGACCGAAATTCTGAAAAAACAACGGATTGAAAAGTTCCCGGTAGTTCGGTCCCTCTAAAATCTCTTTGCTTCTATTGAGCCCAAAACGTCTAGACCCAAAATTACTTGGCATTCTGAAGGAGTCCTAAAGACTAGCCAAAAGACGTCTCATTGCGAACACCGATTGATACAAACTTACAAAAAACTATTTTCTTCGCCGGTTTCGGTCAGTAAACTCTCAATCGTGTCTAAACCACCAATGGGATCACCGAATATAAATACTTTAAAATTGAATTCTAATTCGATCAATGCTTCATTCAATTGATTATATGAACTTGAATCGCAGAATATGACAAGTGGCTTAGTTTTTCTTAAAACACGAACGATTTCATCTTTTGA
Source organism: Aphidoletes aphidimyza (assembly GCA_030463065.1). NCBI lineage: Eukaryota > Metazoa > Arthropoda > Insecta > Diptera > Cecidomyiidae > Aphidoletes > Aphidoletes aphidimyza. The sequence continues at coordinate 42,045,924 of CM059999.1, forward strand.
AAGCATTGGATGCAAAGGTGCCACTGGACATGACAAACAAATTGATGCCAAAAGAATCGGAACCAAGTGATCATCATTTAGAGTCATAAAACTGAACACATGATGTGGACCAAATCCTTGTCTTTGTAGATTTTGTGCGACACGAATCGTCATCAAGCGTATTTCATGGAAAGACAGTTGGACTCCAGTGTCATCATTGATCTAAAAACCGATTTCATATTTCATGTTTTTTTTTTAATCAAAATAATACACAATTTCGATTAAGAGCTGTTCTGAGATAGACAATCGACAATCGACAATCAACATACCTGAGCAACTGTGGATCCATGCGTGGAAAGTGCATTCAAAAGACGCTGCCCTTGCGATAATTTAAAATCATTGACTTGTGCCTGCTTCAAATTAATCCACAGTTTTTTCTCTTCGTCGTAAATTGTACACATGTTTTCTTGCGTAGATTTTATTTGTGACTAACGAAAGAAAAGAAGTTCAATGTTGATAAAAAGTCATTTCGAAATTGCCAACTGCTTCCTCATTCGAATATAAAAAGTTAATACTATCGAGTGGTAAAGATAAGGGTAATAATTAAACGATGATTATGATTAATAAAAGATGTTGAATAATCTATTAAGTTTATTGATAAAAATGATATTTGCTTCAGAGAATAAAAAATAAAGCTCGTAAAGAGTTCGTGCTTAAAAACTTTCCAATAATTGTGTCGAGCGACATCTTTCTGACACGTCTGAAAGGAACACCTAGCAAATAAAAGCTTCATTCAGCTGGCATGATTTGGACTTGACTCTAAGGATTCTACTGAGAACATAAAAAATTACATTTTCAAAATCTTTATTACTTTTCCGCACATGAAATGTGCTCAAGAAAAGTATTGGTTTTGCCTCAAAAATTCAACTCCACATTGCTTGAGTAAATGAACTCCGATCGGGCTCAAATTTTGACCAGAGTCTCAGTTCACCATGGGAACAAATCTTGATTTTCACTTCTTTTATTTGGATACTCGGTTCTGGTAGCTCCGGTGCAAAATGGCGTCATCGTCGTCGTAGTCTGTACGTTAGCACGATAACTCCAGAACGGAGTCTCAAATCCCAAAGTGTCAACAGCAAATTTGTTCAGAATTATTACCGGATGTTTCCTATTGAATTTGAGCCATATCGGTGTAGCCGTTCCAGAGATATGTCCATTCAAGTGCACGTGAGTCGGGTTTTCAGTACATTTTCACACAAAAACTGTTTTCCACATTTTTGACTCTCCTGAGCGTATTTTTCAATGAAAATTCATGTTGCCTGCGTCATTTGAAAGGTATTCAAGTCCTCTTGATGTTTTAATTATTCGAATAATGCAAAAAATGTATCTTTATGCTGAAAAATCATGGAATGTTAAAACTAGTGAAAATGTACGAAATTCTTAGAAAATCGAATTGTGATATGAATATATCTCAAGTAAGGAGCCTCAAATCGCAAAATGAAGGTGGCCAATTTGTTTTATTGTGTAGCAGAACGTATTGCGTTGAAAATTAGCCATATTGCAGTAGTAATTTCATAGCGACGTGCACTAATAAGCACATACCGTGCCCAAATACAGTACATTGTACGAAAAATAACATTTTCTCCGTTTTCATGGCAAAACCAATACTTTCACTCTTGACTAGTCAACGAATTAAATGGTTTAAGAGAAAAACAAAATTTCATATCAATGCGGAAAAGTCAGGATTACGAATGTAATTCAATTTATGTTTTAATTCATTTTCGACAACAAAATTTCTATATTTCAAAGGCCACAATACACGGTCGCAGATCTGTATGCAGTTCTGTTATAATTATAACACAATTATTTTTTAGTGCTTTTATATATTTTCAAATCAATTCAAACAGAATGAGTCAACGAGTAAGTGGATTTCGACCAGAAGAAGGATTTTCTTAAATTTCTTTTTGTGTTTAATGAAAAATTGGTAAGCATAAATAATTATTTTGTTCCCAGATGTTTATATATATATATTCTGAAAGCACTAATGGAGCAAAAAAAAACTGAAAAAGTGGAAAAAGGATCGGAGGAGAAAAAAAAACAATATAACTGACTTTTACAGGGTGACGCAGAATTTTCTCGACTTGGGGAGAAACATAAATAAAGAGCACTGATTGAGCACTAAAAAAAAAAGAATTTGGTCCGAGATCGATCGCAACCAAATGTCCGGCTGGTGAGTAAGAGCGATGTACAGTACGCTGTTGAAGATTTGAAGATTAATAAATGTGTTGATGAATATTAAGAACAAATAGATTATTTGGTATCGCAGTTAAATACTGAACAATTTCAAGACAAAATTAATTGAGAATATACAAAAAATACAAAATCATGACATTAAAGTGTCTCATTCTTTATTTTTTTTTTTAAGGAAATCTCATACTTGAGGATTGATTTACTCTGTTTAGATGGAACAACTTTGTTTCAATCTGGGAATATGCGTGACTGCTTCAAAGAATGCCGACGACACCGTCATTGCTGCGTTGGTGTTGACCACCAAGTAAATTAGCCACACTACCGCCAAGCGGAGTTTTTAATAATTTCGTTACGGCGGCAATCACCTTCTTCAGAGCTTGGTTGAGACTAGAGCTGGAATTTGCGCTCAATTGTCCAGTTTTCAAAGTGTTTTGAACTTCTTTAATCGTACTGTTCACCAGTTTGAGAACCTCCGGCCCTGATCCGGGGTTATTCCTTTCTAATTCCAATAATACTAGAATTCTCTTAAGAATTGTTTTGACCAACTGCTTATTATTATTATTATTGGCGAGTTTCAATGCGTGTAGAAGGATGTTCAATTGATTACTGTCAAGTTTACTCGCTATGAATGAGTGAATGGTTACAAATCTTAATGGTTCATTCAAATGAAAGGAGATTGAAATTCATTGTGAGGTTCGAAATTAACTTACTGGTTTTAGGAATGTCAAGAGTGGCAGCGATATCGGCATCAGAAGCCTCGCCAGAGGCTTTGGAAGCCACACCAAAATCGCCACTAGCATAGGCCACACAACCAATGATGAACAAGATAGCAATCGATGACTTCATTTTTCGTCTGGAAAAACAAGTATGTGTTAATCAACGGAAGACTCTACCTCCCGACTCTCTAAATTATTACAAATGAGTTTTTTTACTCACAGTTACTTTAGTTACTTTAAATTGAAAGATTTGGCTGTACAAAATAGGAATTAAACTTGGTGCACCAATGCTCAAATCTAAACTGAAGATCTGGAAGGAGCGATCGCCTTTTATACGCAAATTTTGTATCTTGTAATTGTTATGCAATTTTACATTTGCAGACATTTTTATCTGTTTACTTTTTATTAGGAGATTTGAAGATTTAATTCCGAATCCCAAGCTTCCTTCATCTCTAACCAGATCTCTAATCAAATCACCGTTATTTTATGATTTGTTGACGTTCGACTTACCATATACAGTAAATTTAAATAACATGCTGTAGGAAAAAGGATTGGTTTTGCCGCAAAAACTCAACTCAATTGCGCTTGTGTAAATAGTTACCGATCAGGCTCAAATGGATTTGTTCAAATAAATTTCATAAACAATGATAAATTATAGCCTATAAGAATAATGTCGATGCAAATATGCGGATTATTTTTTATTATATTAAACCCATTTGATCTCTTTGTAACAAAAATTATGAGAAATTTGCAAACAAGTCATTTACAAGCACAATAACAAGCGTTCGCCAAAGTATAGCTTAGCAGCAAGCATACGATAGCAAGCTCGGCATAATATGCTGCGTTCTCTACAACACGAACGCAACGATTATGTTGTGTGCTTTCATTGGGTGGTTTTTAGTGAATCATCAGTTCAGTTTGTGTGTATGTGTGTGTGTGACGATACTGTGTTTGCACAAGTTTATTTCAAGGTCTGATAGTAATTATGTGACTTAAGTTATTGCGTAATCAACAGATAATTTTTTTAATAACTCAAAGACTTATTTTTGAACAAACGAAAAAAAATAATAGTCTTCTCATTTATGGAATGTAATATTTATCTAGAGTAGAAACTGTGTAGCTATGAAACAGAGCTTATGGTTTAGTGCGATTAGAAATAAACAATTTAAAATCCAAAGTGAATATGAGAGATACAAATTCAAAAAAAAAAAAAAAAACAATTCACAAAAATCTCATAATTTTATAGAAATGTCATAAAACTTGTTTATTCATGACTAACCAAGTAACAATAAAATCTCAATTGCTATACGCTTCACTATTTGGATTGCGACAATAACATAACACACAATTGACAGAAGAATTTCACTTGTGAATTACAATCATGTTTTAATGGATTATCGCGTTATCAAACGTCATATTTTTACCGGAATTATCATAAGTTATCATTTCTCCATGTTTTATTTGCGGAACTACTACACCAGTCAATAAATGATATAAATAAGTAAATAAATTGAGTTTTTCGCATTGATATGGAATTTGATTTTTCTCTTGAACAATTTGATTCATCGTCCAGTCAAGAGAGAAAGTATTGGTTCTGCCAAAAACCCAAATGATTCCAACGGTGATAGCTAGCTGTGATAGGTAGTTTACAAAGTGATATTAATTTACCGTATTTATTTTGACAAAGTTACTGTTTTGATTCATTTACTCTATCCATCTGCTAGTGGAGAATTTGTATGTATTAAGAAAAGATCAGGTTTTTTTCAGGGAAGCCTTCGGCAACCATTTTTTCCTGCAAAGTGATTATTCAGCAAGAACTTATTGGTGTAAAATAAATAAATGGAATCTCACAAACAAAACTGACTTTGTTTCATTCGTATCGATTGGTTTTCCTTATGAAGGTTTAAGTCAACAAAATATCACATGAATATTGGACAGAGCACTATCAAAATCAACATTTAATGAAAATGCATAAATAAAGCAAATTCACGAAAACATGATTTCTTTCCTTGATCTGAAGAACGTAAATTTAAAAACAATTGGGGTGAATCTATTTGACATCAATTTCAAGGAAAATTCTGCCGCTTCGGCAGAAATTTACAAAAATAACTTTTCAATGTTAAATAATTTATTAAAAAATAAATAAAAATCGAACGATACCAAAAACGTTCAATCAACTGAAGGTTTCTCTAATTCGGATGATCTGTTCATTTCGATATTTCGAAGGTTTAACTGTATTTATTAGTGTTCACAAGTTCGCCCGATCCCCGAAACCTGCCCGAAATCCGCCCGAAACCCGCCCGAACATGTCGAGTTTCGGAAGGGGAGTCGGGAACGTGCTAGACCCGACAAAACCCCCGATAAAACCTCGAAAAAGAATTGATTTGTTTCCTTGAACAATCTATTCCCTATAAGCCATTTTTTTTAGTTTTGATATTATTTAATGGTTCCAATAAATTCAAAAAATCTCGAGCATTTTTTTAAAATTCCAATGCTACAAATAAATTTCATTAGTTCAGTAGCACCACACACACCGATTCCACTCATTGAATGGCCTCATAATTTCTGTATTGTGTAAATTTGAAATTTATTATTTTGAGACAATGATGCTCTAAACTTTTTAAATGCATTTGAAGCACTAAAATTTCAAAACTAAAAAAAAACGCCATATATACAGAGTAGCCTTTTACAAATTTTTGAAGAGAAATTTCACTAGCTTAAGAAAACCTGAAACCCGACCGAGTCCCAATCGAGACCCGCCCGACAGTGTCGGGTCTCGGACGGGGGTCGGGCAGCCTCATCGATTGTCGGTCGTGAGTCGGGTTCGAAAATAAACCCCCGATGCGAACACTAGTATTTATTGTCCTCCAAAGGTCTTGTTTCAACAATAACGACGTATAAATCGGCTGTCTAAAAATAAGACTGGCATTTTCGATGGATTGTTCTATCGAATATAAAGCAATTTCTAGTAACATCTAATGAATCATTAGCAATCACATGAAGTACATTTGATCGAATGTTCTAGCGAACAATTGCAATTCAAACTTTCCATTCAAATGCGAATGAATTTTTAACAACAAATTTGTTCGATTTGAAAATACAGCAAAATGAATCATAATTAAGGTCAACTCTAGGGGGAAACACGATTTGTTCAATCGTTGATTAGCGAAGCATTTTTCATGATCTGTTTCGTATTCGCAAGGTTTCCTAATATATCACCATCCCTAGCTATGCATGCACAGTGCACACATATAGACAACAGTTTCCCCCTTGGGTCAACTAATTTTCGTTTTTACAATAATAGCAACAGTAATATTCAAAATATATTTCTGGCCAATGAGTCATTTAAACACTAATCGACGTCAATTTGTTTAAGAAGTCCACATATGGATAAAGACAAATCATCAAAATTAGTTGTGATTTGAAAGTGATCCGGTTAAGACGGTAGACTCTCTGAGAGAATTTGAATTTGTTCAAATCTTTAAAAATAAAAACATTGGAAATTCAGTTGAACATAAAAAAAACTTAGAAAACTGACAAATAATAATTCGAAAAGATAAAAATGGCAAAATTCAGAGTGCTTGAAAAAAATCAAGATTTTATGGTTCGATTGGGCATTCATTCTCATAATCTGGCAGAACCAAGCAGTGAATTCTTTAGCTCGATTGCCACCTATTACAATTTATTCTTTTCGTTTGTTGTTATGGGTGTTTCAAGTGCTGTGGTTACCGTGCACTACTGGCCGCAATTGGAAAATATGTTGGGGCCATTTTCTCTGGTTGTAGCAGGTCTTCAGCAAGGTGGAATTTTCCTTAGTTTTGGCCTCAACATGAAAACCGTAAAACAATTGCATATCGAACTGCAGAAAATTGTCGACGAAGGTACGCATTGTTCCATTGACCAAAAATAGAAATATTAAACATCAAATGGCAAAAATGTTATGATTTTAGATAGGGAAAAATACTACGAATTGCATGCTTATTATTTAAAGAAGTTCATATTTGTTGCATATTTTAATTCTTTATCATCTTGCAAGAAAATTCAGAAGCATCATAAAGAATACTGTTCAATTTTTAGCTGAAATTGGAATCATTTGACAGTTCATGTATAAACACTATGTAAAAACAGTGGCAACACTTATGTATTTCTCATATATTTGTAAAATGATTCCAAAGTGTTCATCATTCTTTACATCGATTGGACATTTAGAGTTGAGGTGAAATTTGGAATGTAGGCATTTCGGGTCAAGATAAATAATTTTTTTTCGCACTTCGGAAATTGTTGGGTCCTGAATCTTTTTCATCTCTTTTGACCTGAAACGCTTAGATCTTAATTTGTTGCTCAATCCTCGAAGAAACGAACTAGTCTCGATTGCGACTAGAGTTGATCACGAACACTTTTTCGAACAAATTTTTTTTTTTCGCTCCAAATTCAAAAATATTTCGGATCTTGGCATTTCAGATCCAAAGAACAATTGCAAAATAAACAAAGCAATTGTAATAGAGGTTTTAGTTTTTGCATGAAAATCCGAATATTTTTCGAATACAAAGCCCTCGAGTAATTACATTAATGATTACATTTATCATTTGAATGACCCTACAAGAAAATCAGTTTTGGTATCTCATGTACATCCTGGCATCGTCGCCGTCGGACGCACATTAACAAAATAAATTATTTTAAGTGTGTCATTAAAACTCAAGACTGATGTATCAATTCCCAAAGGGAATAAAGCCAATCTCGCATTATTTCGGCGCTCAGGTCGCCATAATCTGCATCCATAAATGTGATAGGGAAATTTGTTAATAATCCGGAGTCCATCTAATCTTTCATACGAGAAAAAAATCAGTTTTTTTTATACAATCTAGAAAATCTCACTTATAGAGAAATTCGATCTACACGGTCACACCATCTACACACCAGTTTGGCGCTGTTTCGCTATTTTTCCACACAAACATTAGGCGTGTAAGTCGAATTTTGACGCAAATTTGGCGCGATTTGTATTATTTGACGCATTTAGGTTATATACAAACCGCATCAAATTCGTGCCAAATTCATACCACTTTCACACCAACGTTTGTATGGAAAAATGTCGCAAATACGACGCAAAGCTGGTGTGACCTTAGTTCGAATTTTTCTATGAGCAGCATTTCCTGTACCAAACTGAGACCTTGGTTCGAATTTAAGCTCGATTGGAGTTCATGGATTGAGTAAATGCATTTACTAGAGGGCTTTGGATTTGAATTTCCGAGGCCAAACCAATCATTTTTCCAACAGTACCGTAAGTTAGGATCCATATTAACAACTCCTCATCTTCTTTTTTTCCCAATTGTATCAGAAAACGAGTTGCTCAACGTTTATTCGAATGCTGAGAAGAAGAGTAAAGAATTTACGGGAAGAGTAGGCAGCTATGTTTATATAAACCAAATTATACATGTGTGTAGTTTTGTGTACTCCATTTATAACATTTCGACTGGCAACATGGACACATCGACGTGGATGTTACCATTCCAACTGAGCGTTCCATTCGATACAACCAATCTCTGGGGATGGTATTTGATTTGGTTTATTGAAGTGAATGCCAGTATCTCCTATACCGCATGTGTTTCAATGATCACAGCCCACTTCATTGCGTGTTATGTGTACATCATTGCCATATGTGATCATTTCGATTTTGTGTATAATTTACTTATGGAAAATGTTGAACTCAATCGAAAAGAGAAGAATCGCAAACAATATCAAAAACGATCCCGACAAATCAATGAAAATATTTGCAAAGCGATTTCAGTTCATGTCAAAGTATTTGAGTGAGTTGATTCCATTCAACTTGGTCTAATTCCGACCAAGTGCGATAAAGGTTTTTCTATCAAAACAAAATAATTAAATTGAATGATCTTCACAGAGTCTTCAAAATGACTGCGGATATACATAGCGGATCGATTTTCTCCCTTCTTCCGCTCAATCTACTATTTATGGCTCTTTCTTTGCATAGCTTAGAAAATGTACGTATTTATACGTCGTATTCAGTATTTGTTTGATTCTCACTTGAACATTCTCAACAGTAAACTTTCCTGCGATACTTTTAATACACTTTTTGAATATATTTGTTTCCATAAGTTGCTATCCTTTGATTTTGTTGGCATGATATTTCAACTGTTGTGTATGCTATGCTCTTTGTCTTGGCCATTCCTTTATTGCTACTTTGCTACCTGGACTACACATCGAATGTCGACGATTGGAAATTTAGTGCACGGTTCAAATTGGTTTGATCTGCCGATTGAACTTCAGAAATTCATTCGTTTGATCATCGCCCGTTCACAGGAGACGGTCCATTTCAAGGGTTTTGGTTTAATCTACTGCACAATGGAAGTTCTTGGACAAGTAAGCATTCCACAAAGCCGCTGAACAATTTCCATACTTTAAATTGCAATTATTTTCAGCTATGGAAAACATCGTTCTCTTACTACATGATCTTCAGAACCTTGACTCATCGCTGAATCTTATCAACTCATGTTTTTCTTGCTATTTCACGCATCATGGGTGTGTGTGTGGAAAAGCACACATGTAAATCTTTATTTCATTTATTCGAAAGTAGATCAAGTGGCCTTGTCTAGAGGAATGTGACTATTTGTCCATTTGCGTATATGCGATGCATATGTGATCATTTGCATCGTATTTGCAAGTGTATTAACATAGTATCATCTGTAACTGTGCACGCATACTAACAAACAGTTTACACTAGATGACAGTATGCGCGTGCAGAGACGAATGATGCAATGTAAATGCAGGCAAATATACAAATTTTCATTTGTAGCAATCATTTCCCTCTAGGTTTTTGTTATTAGCACAACTTAAGATACATTCGAATGGTAATCTTTGGAAGATGGTAGCAGACAGAGCAATGGTATGTTCTACCAAATTCTAGAGTTTGATATTGACTATAAGTTTTCTGAACATCACACAATCTATTTCTCTTACCATTTTCCTAGAAAATACATTCAAACCTAAAAATAACGTAATTTATGCTGCACTTTTATTTTCACGTTATAGCGAAGGCCACTACTATTCTCAATGGTTCAATTATTACTGTTTATTACTAATAATCACTTTAGCTTACAATTTCCTCTATAACGTTGTGTATGACACAGGTTCATTTCAAAATACTCAAGTGGGCATAATATCTTTTGTCTCGGAAATATGTAGCAGATTATTATATTCGGATAGTGCACAGTGATGGTCAGAAATAGTCGTCAGTTTACTGATCAGTGTGGTGCATAGTGCAGTGTGGGGTAGACCCGGAAGCCCATTGAAAATATTACATCAAAATTTTGGAAACAACGTGCGTCAACGTTGATAATCAATTTTACACATTTGTTATGTATATGAGCCCACTTTTACGTTCAATAGATGTCACCTTTGATCCCATCAGATTTGATAAAAATACACAATTTTTGTGATTCTCACATATTCACAATTTTATTTTTCCCTTTAAAATATTGTTAACCAAAGTTACAAAAATAAAATTGATTTGCACAAATTAGCAAAATGTTTTAAAATATTTGAGTCTTTGACACAATTTGATCATTTCAAATCACTTAACGTTGATGGTGAGTAAATCTGACACACAGAAGCGGATAGCGACACAGTTGGCAGGTGCGTAGCATTCCAAGAAATCACGATTATCCCAAGCGTGAGCTCACATCCAATATTTCGCTGTGGATGTGAAATTGAATGTTTCGCGCTAACACAAACACACACTACACACACCGCAACTGTATAAGTCGGCTTGTCACTGCGCTGCGAGTAGAAAGAGTTATGAGCTGTGTTGTGTATTTGTGTATTGTGTTTGTGTTAGTGAGTCACATCCAATTTCACATCCACAGCGAAATATTGGATGTGAACTCATGCTTGGGTATTACGATTACCGTGATTTGAAAAGGGGTTTCGACAGATTCTGAAAATTGTATACATGTAGTTAGTGCACACCAAATCGGTGTCAACGATTGGGATATTGACAATGCAATAGAGTTAAGCTAGCATTAGCAGAACCCATTCACTGCTTCATTGTTAAGTGAACGACCGAATGACTAATTTCGTAATATATTCGATTTGGAGTATCAAACGATGATTCCACGTGAAACCAAAAAAAAAAAAAATCTGCGGGCATAGTGACGCATTCCAAAATATTAAGCTAATACTTATTGGGAATTCAGAAAAACTCAAAAATCCAGGCATTTACACAAATGAATCTGTATTTAGCAGATGCAGCAGATACCGAATTTAAAACCATTTTAACAAAATTCTAGACAAAATTATAAAGATGAATGCTTTTAATTGTAAACAGTGTTTTACCAAACACCTTATCTAATAAACTAGTACTATTGCAATATTGTGGGAATAGTTAAATTTCTCAAATCATTTAATTTTTAAAACTTTCTATGGCTAAAAATTGCATTGTCCCAAGATAGATAATCACGAAGCTAGCGATGAGATTGGTGTTGTTGTAGCCTCATAGCCATAAAATTCTCAATTAAAAAAACTTTCTGATTTCTTCGGGTATTTCTGAAAGGTATGATTGAATGATTGGATCATTGCCTTTTGCAGCTCTAAACATTTTTGTTGCAAAATCAGTGATTTTTTTTCGACGAAGTTTTCCATTGTGCGTTTTCGGAAGGGTATCAACAAAATAAACTCCGCCGAGGAGCCTTGATCGGAGTGGAAAGTTGTCTAAAACAAAGAAACAAAGATGAAACCGTGGAGTTGAATATTAAATTCATTAATATTGTGTTAATAACTAATGGTTATACTTCTTACCTGCAACGACATTGAAGATGTCACATGATGTTTGGTTGGAGTTGGACTTTTGTACAACAACAGCTGCTGGAAGTTCACCACCAGACGCTGTTGGTATGCCAACGACACAAACCTCTTCGATATCTGGCAATGCGATAAGACATTCTTCGATTTCGTGTGGTAAAATAACGACTCGAAAGCCATAAGCAAACGAATATATGACATCTTTGATTCGATCTTCAATGACCAAATTCCCTTTAACATTGAAGTGTCCTCTGTCACCCGATCTAAAGAAACATTCATCATCAATAGCAGCCGCTGATGCCTTTGGATCATCCAAATAGCCATGGAATTTGTAATTCTTTTTAATGCGAATTTCACCATTCACATTTGGACCACAACGATTGCCATCTTCATCGACAATTTTGACTGTGCAACCAGTCGCCAATCGCTCAATGTAACCATTACCTTGCATATCGAAGACACACAGTGACACCTCACCAATCTCAGTCAATCCGTATGATGAATACAGGCTTGTGTTGGGGAAATAATGATGGATTATGGGAATCAAACTCGACGGCGGTTTTCCACCATAGACAAACAGATGCTTGATACTTGAGAGATCCGTTTCATTGATTTGATCATTTTTCAAACATGCAATCAAACAAGAAGGAACTATACATAGAATGTTGATTTTGTACTTTTTAATGAGCCTAAATTGAAATTCAGCTGAGTACGGTTTGGCGGTTATGATACGTGTCGAACCACTGTAAATGCAATCGATGATCAATTTGATTCCAACAGACCAAAATATCGAATCGAAACGTAGAACAACACTGTTTGGTTCGTATGCACTTGGATCAATGTACACCGAATGACCATAAGTCATGCATACACCTGTTTCAAATTTAAAAAAAAAAAATTATGAATGAATCTCGTGGAATCACAACATAGAAGCTCTTAAATGATAGAGAGAAGGCTAGTTCTTGACGAAAATGTCAAAATCAACACAAAAATCGTGTTTATTGTGTCTAGCATTCTTCCAAAAGAGTCATTAGCTCAGAAAGCTCAGAAATAAGTAACGACTCTTAATTAAGGAGGAGGTCAAAAGAGACCTTTTAAGACTATTTTTCCGTGCCCTTACCTTTGGATGGACCTGTTGTACCTGATGAACAGAAAATACCCGCGATGTCTTTGTCAACGTCTATACGAACCGGCCTGTGAATCAACGACACATAAATAATCCTCTTCTGTTGATGATCATTGATCAAACATCAAAATACTCACACAAAACTATCTTCTTCGCCCGTTTCAACAAACAAGCTTTCGATCGATTCAATGCCATCGATTTGTTCACCAAACATGATCACCTTAACCGTGAGTTTTATTTCTTTCAATGCTTCATTTATCTGATCGATGGTATTGGCATCACAAAATATGATGGATGGCTTAGTTTTGCCCAAAATGCGAACGATTTCTCCCTTGGAAAGCATTGAATGCAACGGAACAATTGGACACGCCAGACAAACCGATGCCAGGAAAATCGGCAGCAAGTAATCATTGTTGCCAGTCATAAAGCCGAAGGCTTGACGAGGTTGAATTCCTTGTTTCTCTAGATTCTGTGCAGCTCGAACAGTTCTTAGCCAAACTTCATGGTAAGTCATGTGAACTCCATTATCGTCATTGATCTGAAATCCAATCGTTTTTCTTGGCTGAAGACTTGGACTTGTATTGCAAACAATCGATGAAATTGAATTGAGTCTTTGAATTACCTGAGCCACTTTGGAACCATGCATCGAAAGCAAATCTAAAATGACTTGGGCTAGCGATTTTGCTGGATCAGTCAATAGATTTGGATGCTGTTGATCTAAACTTCCCCATAATTTACTCGTTTCGTCGTAGAATGTGCACATTTTGTGAGAAAAAGATTTATTCACAACGCAACACTGTAATGTAAAAATTCTGAATACAAAATTCGTGATGTACAACGTTAACCGGTTTTAAAAATTATTTAGCGTTTTATTGCGAAATGTACCTCTTATATATTTTAACCATGCTGATGAGTTTCGGTGGTTAATTGCCAAAAGCAAATAAAATTTACCAGAGTTAATTACTAATTACAGGCAAATATTATATTTACGTTGACATAAAATCTTAAATGAAATTGGATGTGTTGATGAATTATGAACAGTAGACTGCAATTTATAACAGATTGGACGCACTGGCACTGTTAATACCATGTGTTCTAATGCCATAATTTTAAAACCAAATCTCAAACACATTTCACACACAAAAAAAAAAAAAAAATCAAATCCGAGGAAAATTTACACTTCATATGGTAGAAAAGAATTTACTCCATTCATCCACATTGAGGAGTGCATTCGTATCATTTTGTATGTAAGAAATCAACAAAATTTACTCGGAGGAACAATCGGAATAGATTTTATGTTCATTTTATTTTACGTGCACGCTCATTAAAAATTGCTATTTTCCACTGAAAGGATTCGAGAACAAATCTGAATTTGATAGTTTTAACCGGTAAGGGGGGGGGGCGATTGTCATTTTCCCCGACCGGCCACAAATTGGTTATCTTAATTTATATGCGCCTTCATTTGCTCTGTGATTATAATATGAAGTTTATAATTCGTACACGTTTTCTGTATTTCTGCATCACTGTGCGTCAATTGAGTAAAATATTTAACAAAGTCATTTACGTTGCATGCGAAAATGAATTCCGTGGAAGTACGTTTAAAAGTCAGGTATTACCATGGGCTGAGAATAGCAGCTGAAAATAGCTGATATCGCAAAAATTTCGACTGTCGATAGTCACACGAAATCTCTTCGAGTCACATCTTAAAATTTGTGGCTCTAAGAGATTCAGTGTGACATCAATAAAATTCATTGTTTTATTTGGAAAATATCTGCTATTTTCAGATAGGCTGCCATTGTCAGCCCATAGTAATCCCTGTTAAAAGTACATGTTTGACATTCAAAACACACAAACGTTGGTTTACTTTGTCAATTCAATGGATTACTTGTTTGTTTTATTTATTAATTATTTTTTTTTTCACAAAATTCGTAATTTATTTGAACTGAGTTCGGTATGTTGATATTAAATGGATGCCGATTACGACAACAATGCGAATAATATCATGTAAAACGAGTTTGAAAGTCACGCGCGTAACGGATTTGAATGTCTTAACCGGAAAAAAATGAGCGAGGTTCACGACCAAAATAAATCACTTTGCTTGTGATTCTTTTTTGTGCCCAATACATAACCACATGATTTGGTGAATGGAAGCACAATTGTGCCCAAAATGTGTTTAATTATTGTACAAAATGTGCACAATTGTGCTTAGGAATTCTCGTACATTTTGTACAATAATTAAGCACATTTTGGGCACATTTTGTGCATTCAAAAAAGGCGAAATAAAGGGGAATATGCACATATAGACGGATAAATTATGGTCGCGCTTCATACAAAAAATTGTTGCATTTTGCCCACTGGGCAATTCGTAATACGGATTCCAAAAATTCCACAATTAAAGGATATAAAAAAAACGTAGAGCCTATCAACTCTTTAATATGTATATGTATAGTCGTTTTCATAAAGATCTGTGTTGATTTACGTCTCATCGACATGTAATCTAGATGGCAATGAGACATAAATCAACACAGATCTTTATGAGAACGACTATACATATACATATTAAAGAGTTGATAGGTGATTCAAAAAACCAACTTTTGCGAATTTTGACTGTCTCGATGTATTTTCATAGGAGGTTGGGTAAAAAAATAAGCCTCCCAAAGTTTCAGCAATATCCGTTCACTCTAAGTGACCGTTCAGCAGCCCCGTGTTTCGAAGGTCGAAAATCGACAATTTTGAGGGAAATCTCCACTTTTAGCCGACCCGTACATGTAATAATAGTCCGATTGTGTTCAAACTTTCTCAGAGTTACTTTTGTACCTTACTGATGGGTTATGCAGAGTTTGGGAGCAATTGGTAGACTTTTTCGTGTACTTTTATTGCATCAAATCTCAAAAATTGGCACTCTGAGGCGAAAATTCTAGTTTTTTGGCTAAAAGTGCAGGAACAAAATATATTTTTCATCTTTCGATGGCATTTCCAGTTAATTTAGGTCAAATTAGCCCATTTTGATGTGCATATCATGTTTCTAAGCTGAATATTTCGGTAGATATAGGCGCCCAAATTAGTAATTCTTTCGAATATGCGCGAATGGCCGACTCAACGAATGTCACGTTTTGATTTTAACGAACGTCACGTTTCAAGTCAGTATCGTCAGATTGACGTCAATACGGCAATTCCATCTCTGTACGGAATAGTCAGCATTACGAATATAATTCATTCAAATTTGTTGTACAGGGTGGGCCATTTAGTTTTTGCAAAAGTAAAAGACTATAAAAAAAAACGGCTTTATATTTTTCCAAATGGTTTTTTTTATTCGAAAGTACAATCCTTCCCTCTAAAAATGGAACACTATTTCATTCAAATGGCTGCCCCGGCTCGCCTCACAGTACCCCATACGATCGGTCCAATTTTTCAAAACATTTTCGCGTGTATGCGGTGCTATTGTGGCTATAGCCAACCGAATATTGTCTTTGAGTGCTTGAATTGACGGTGGATTATTCGCGTAACATTTATCCTTCAAGGCGCCCCACAAAGAATAGTCCAACGGAGTCAAATCGCAGCTGCGCGGTGGCCATTTCACATCTCCAAAACGACTGATCACACGATCTTCGAATTGATTCTTCAATAACTCGACTGTAATGCGACTTGTGTGGCACGGAGCGCCGTCTTGTTGGAACCAAATGCCATGCAAATCAATACCATTGAGTTCCTCAAACAAAAAATTGTTTAACATGGCCCGATAACGCTCACCATTGACCGTAGCGGCCGCGCCGGCTTCATTTTCGAAGAAAAATGGCCCAATGATGCCACCCGACCAAAATCCACACCAAACAGTCACTCGTTGAGGATGCATTGGCTTCTCAACAATCACGTGCGGGTTTTCGGACCCTCAAATACGACAATTTTGCTTATTAACATAGCCACCAAGATGGAAATGAGCTTCGTCCGAAAAGATGATTTTTTGGTAAAATTCGGGGTCTTCATTTAAGCGCTCATTGGCCCATTTAGCGAACTGATAACGCTTCGGATGGTCTAGTGGCTTCAGCTCCTGGACCAATTGAACTTTGTAAGGCGTCAAACCGAGGTCTTTATGCAAAATTCGCCTCAAAGTGGTCCGAGGAATGGCCAATTGTTGCGAACGATGCCGAGTTGATGTTCCCGGAGATTCACGCACACTCTCGGCTACAGACGCAATATTTTCGGGTGTACGCACGGTAAACACTCTTTCACGTGTTGGTTTATCAATGAGCAATCCGGTTTCTTTCACTTTATTCACAAAAAAATCCACATACTGCCTTTTTGGTGCCTGTTTTCGGCCCATTTTTTTTCGCAGTGATTTCGCTGTTTCGCCACTATTGGACTCATTTTCAAAGTAGGTTTTTAATATTTCCCATTTTTCTTCAAGCGAATACCCAACCATTTTCAGACCGCGGAAGGTTGAAACTAACTATCTGTCAAGAAATTTCTGGAAAAAGTGTTACCATACTCAAAATAACCATTGATTTAAAATGCAAACGCTAGATGGCCCACCCTGTATATTTATTTATTGTTCACCGCGTTTGTTGATAATGATAAGAAAATTCTTACGTTGATCGTGAGTAATAAAAAGATATTACACCTGAAATTCAGCTTGATACCCGCAGCTTAAGCTAACAAATAGATTGGGTGGGCATTCATTACACGACTGACAATTGGTTAACTATTGATTTTGTTCCGGCAAATGATTGACAATCATTTTTCAGTCTCACGCTATCATTGACATCGAGCTCAAAAACCATTTTTTTTCATGCCATACTTCGTAATAGTCTTAAAATAGATAGAAGACAGACTTTAAGGAAAAACGACTAGTTTCACCATCATTCAATAACGCCTGTTAATATACTTATCATGCATATTTCCATATAGTATCTAAACGTTTAAACCTAGGGGAATTTATCATTCGAAGATTCGAACAAATCTGCCAAAATTTGTATTATTTTTTCTTTTTTATTGAAATTGTTTGAAAATGTATGAAAATGTACTGAATTGTGATTTTGCTTTAATAAAGATGTCCTGGAAGTGGGTTTTGGTGGATCTTCAGGATGGACCAGATCCGATTTACCAATGCCCTGGCCCATCCAGAGGACCCACTTCCAGAAACGGGAGCAATTCTGAACGATCCTGGGGATCCACCAAAACCCACTTCCAGAACAATTATATAGTGTAAATGTACATTTATCTACACGGATTCGCAAAAATTGATTGAATCGGACCGAATTGAAGAAATTTTTCAAAATTTATGAGAATTCGTTCATTTTTATTGTGTGAAATTCCCCTAGGTTTAAACACTGTACGAAAATACCTACCTTCACTTATTCAAAAAGTGGTGGATTTATTGTTATGCAAAAGCGGTGGGAATCTGAACTAGCTTTCTCTAGTATATTTTCTGTATAACGTAAGTAATTTTGTTGAGCAAAGAATCGCAATCGACTCAGGAAACTTGGTCGTCAAATAGATGAAATATCAATAAACGGAACGAAATTGATTTTTATTTTCTATATATAAGGGCCCGTGAGACCCAAAATCGGATTCAAACCGAAGCACAATAAATGTTTAAAAAAAAACTTGGTCAAGTTCATTAAATGAACTTCATTTTTCATTTTCTTAACGCAAAAAGCCAATTCGTCCAATCTTCAAATATATGATTTCGAATTCCATTCGTTCAAGTATTAAGCTTCAAATTGATTAGAATAATTTTTGGACAATTGTTATACTTAAGAGTTTAAGTTATTTTCTAGATCATATTGTTTTTTCAATTCATCAAATTTTTGAATATATTCAGGGTTCATTTCATCGCGATGTCCACCGGCCTTTCCTTTCCGTAAGAAACTGAAATATTGAATAAAACAAATCTTATATCACACATCGGCGTTAGGAAATTCTCTTAAAATAACTCACTTGAATCCATTGGGATAAAAGTGTGAATTTATCTGATGATGCTTGCGCATATTTTGAAAGGAAATGTATTCCGTCAATTGTTTAAGTTGATCGTCATTGTACGTGCAATTCAAGAATTTGCTTATCTTTTTAACGCCAGCAAATGGATCGGCAACCATTTCTTCATAGTTAATGACAAGAATATGCTTCAAATGATTTAATTGTTGAAAACTGTTGACATGTGAATAAAATGGACCAAAAACGATATGATCATTTAAAATGAGATCAAAAAAATCCTCCATACTGCCTTGACACTGTAAACTTGAATGGTTTCGAAACATGTGATACATTGAAACGGCCACATCTTTTGCATCACGATAAACATTAATAACCTTTGGTTGAACAGTCCAAATGTCCTTGGGCAACAGATGAGCGGGTAGATGTGTTTTGAATAGACGAGGACATGGACGATCTTCTAACTCATCAAATAATGTACTTGATATTT
The DNA here is from genome assembly GCA_030463065.1 of Aphidoletes aphidimyza. Lineage (NCBI taxonomy): Eukaryota > Metazoa > Arthropoda > Insecta > Diptera > Cecidomyiidae > Aphidoletes > Aphidoletes aphidimyza. Next base: position 42,065,230 of record CM059999.1, read on the forward strand.
CAATCAAACGTTGATAGGCTTCATCGTTTTTATTCTCGTCGGTTTTGTCACGCAATATTGCTCTCTCAAAAAAGAAATGTCCCTCATTCAGGTAGTCCAATGAAAAATCCAGATTATTCATCAACTGCCACACAATATTCATAATCCATGTTGTTCCAGCCTTTGGAAATGTTGCAATCCAAATGTCATCCGTACGGATTTTATAGTTTAGCAGACGATCGGCCAATGTTGTGTATTTTTTCGGTAAAAAACATTCCGGAAACTCGAATTTCGATGGAAATGGCAATTGTGCACCTGGATTGACTTTTACACGAACAAATTCTTTTGCACCATGCAATGCAGCCTTCTTTAGAAGTGCTGAGTCTTCGACTTTAGTATAAGAAATTGACATCTCTTTTAGATTGGCTAAAATATTTTATCCAAAAACAATGCGTTTCGATTTACTGACAATTTCAAACGAACTAAAAATCCTGATTTCAACTCGTTTTTAAACGATAGCCAATAACCCAAATGCGATATCATTCGAAAGATTTAATTTTATCATACAGACGGATGAATCATCCGGGATGATAGGAAATTGGATAAACAAAGCTAATCAATCATCTTTTTTAACTGCAAATAAATAAACCAATTAAATGAAATGAATTGCAAAAATGAATTGCAAAAATGTTCTGAACAACCTGAATGTGATATTGTTGTAATTATTCCTTCTTATCACAGAAGTCACCTTTACATTTCCGCGTACTACAAAAAACAGACTACAGAACTGTGTAAATAATGGGATGAATATTTTATTTGTAATCATTAAATCAAACGAATATGAATGAACTCATGTTATTCTTGTTTAACTGAATAACTTTTGGTGCATATCATCTGTTGCTTATCAGTAATTGCTTCAACTGATTGAACAGGAATCAGAATAACAATAGCTCGAACACCTTATTCGCAAAATTGCCTCTATAGAAAAAAAAGAAATTATGGCATTTCATATGGAAGTATGAGAGATGGAACTAGGCTAAATCCAAAGAACCAATGGATCATCTGATGAAATTGTTATCAAATTTTGGTCTTATGCCATCGAAACTTCCAGGTGTTATGGTATCTTTTGGGAGCTACCCCTAGTTAATCACATGGATTCGGATTCATAAGATTCTTCCTTCTTGTTGGAACAAATCTCAAAAATTATAAGCAAAATGTTGACTCCCAAAAGGAGCCAACTCCTCTAGAAGGTTCGATGGCATAGGATCCAACTCCGGTGGAATATGAGGTGATCCATAGATTCTCTAGAATTGGATTCGACCTGATGCTCGACCAGGTGAGTGACTTTTTTCATGTCCCAACTGCTGCTCACGAATCGACTCGGAAAAATTGTGTGGAATGTTGCATTTGAAATTTAAATAAAATGTCGTCGTATTCATAAATTGAAGCAAAAACGAAATTTTCATTCAATCATAGAATCTAATTATTATCAAGCAACTCATGAAATCTACGAGTGAAAATCAGGGAGATATGAATAAACTGTGACACAATTGGCATCTGATTTTATTATATGTTCTCAGAACATTGTTCTGATATCTTTTCCAAAAAAAAAAAAAAACATCAAAACGTGAGATCTAAGAACTTAAGCTTTTTGGAAAAAAATAAATTTAGTTACGAATGGATTCAATAGAATATCATTATGTTTATTTTATTTTATATCCATTTAAAAAATTAAAAAAACTCTCAAATTTCAATCTAAAAACGTGTCAAATTCTGGAATGTCCGAAAGGTATGACTGGATGATTGGATCACTGTCTTTTGCAGTTTTAAACATTTCCGTGGCTAATTCCGTGATTTTTCCGCGACGCAGTTTACCATTGTGTGTTTTCGGGAGCGCTTCAACAAAATAAATACCGCCAAAAAGATTTGTTGGTTTCGGAAAGTTATCTATACCAAAGATACACATAATTTTTTTTTTTTTTTTTTTTAGATTTCAAGTTGAATTCAAATATTAAGAATAGAATAAGAAAATTACCGGCAATGACATTGAAGATGTCACGTGATGTTTGTTTGGAGTTGGGCTTTCGTACAACAACAGCAGCCGGAAGATCTCCAACAGACGCTGTTGGTATGCCAACGACACATACCTCTTCGATATCTGGCTGTGAGATGAGACATTCTTCGATTTTGTGGGGTAAAATAACGGCTCTTGTGCTATAAGCAAAGAAAAATATCACGTCTTTGATTCGATCTTCAATGACCAAATTTCCATTATCATTGAAATGTCCTCTGTCACCCGATCTAAAGAAGCCTTCATCATCAATAGCAGCCACTGTTGCCTCTGGATCATCCAAATAGCCATGGAATTTATAATTCTTTTTAATGCGGATTTCACCATTCACATTTGGACCACAACGATTGCCATCTTCATCGACAATTTTTGCTGTGCAACCACTAACCAATCGTTCAGTGCGACCGTTACCCCGAACATCAAGGACACATAAAGACACTTGACCCAACTCAGTCAATCCGTATGACGAATACAAACTTGCGTTCGGAAAATAACGATGAATTTCAGGAACTAAACTTGATGGAACTTTTCCACCATACGCAAAGATATGCCTAACACTTGACAGATCTGTGTTATTGAGATTATCGCTTTTCAAACATCCCGTTAAGCAATATGGTGAAGCACATAGAATGCTGACTTTATACTTTTCAATAAGCTCAAATTGATATTCAGCCGAATATGATTTTGCCGTTATGATACGTGTCGCACCACTGTAAATACAATCAATGATCAATTTGATTCCAACAGTCCAAAATATCGAATCAAAACGAAGTAGAACGCTGTTTGGTTCATATGCACTTGGATCAACGTACACCGAATGACCATATGTTACGCATACACCTGTTTTCAAATAAAAAAGGGTTTATGAATAGATCTCGTGGAGCCGTTGGGTGAACACCAAAGCTACAACTCCTCATTTCTCCGTGGCTTTACCTTTGGATGGTCCAGTTGTGCCCGATGAACAGAAAATACCCGCGATGTCCATTTCAACGTCTATACGAACCGGCCTGTGAATCACCGAAACATAAATAATCCTCTTCTGTTGATGATCATTGATCAAACATCAAAATACTCACACAAAACTATCTTCTTCGCCCGTTTCAACAATCAAGCTTTCGACTGATTCAATGCCATCAATTCGTTCACCAAACATAATCACCTTAACTGTGAGTTTTATTTCTTTCAGTGCTTCATTTATCTGATTGATGGTATTGGCGTCACAAAATATGATGGATGGCTTAGTTTTGGACAGAATGCGAGCGATTTCTTCCTTGGAAAGCATTGAATGCAACGGAACAATTGGACACGCCAGACAAACCGATGCCAAGAATATCGGCAGCAAGTAATCATTGTTGCCAGTCATAAAGCCGAAGGCTTGGTGGGGTTGAATTCCCTGTTTCTCCAGATTTTGTGCGGCTCGAACAGTTCTTAGCCAAACTTCATGGTAAGTCAATTGAACTCCATTATCGTCATTGATCTAAAAGAAAATCATTTTTCTGGACTGAAGACTTGGACTTGGATTGCAAACAATCGATGAAATTGAATTGAGTCTTTGAATTACCTGAGCCACTTTCGAATCGTGCATCGAAAGCAAATCTAAAATGACTTGAGCCAGCGATTCATCTGGATCGGTCAATAGTTTCGGATGCTGTTGATCTAAACTTCCCCATAATTTTCTCTTTTCGTCGTAGAATGTGCACATTTTGTGAGAAAAAGATTTATTCACAAGTCAACACTGTAATGTAAAATTCTGAATACAAAATTCGTGATGACCTACGTTAACCGTTGTTAGAAACTGCAATTGCGTTTCATTACAATCGACTTTTATACAGAACCAATTTTTGATGCATTTTGTTGATCATTGGCGAAAACAATAACATCATATAAATTGGTAAATATTGTTTCTTCGACGTGCGTCATTGTGGTGTTTGTGTTCTTTGCGCAATGTATTTATATTTCATTATTATTATTATTATTAGTTCTGCACCAATGTCAGTACTTTGCCCAAGGTGGTTCATTTAAAAATTAAGTATCTAACAATTATATCACGATCATGATACGGTTTTTTTTAACATTTTCTTTACAATTTTTATCAATTTGGTTGAAATCAAATAGAAATGAATATGAATTATATTTTTTTTATCATAAAAATTCAGTGGGTCGTGTATAAAACTTATTCTTAATAATATTATAATTTCTGGTTCGTCGTTGAGGAACATTAAATTTTATGGCAAGTGGAGACGGTCAGGCCAATAAAATTTACTTAGAGCGAAGAGCAAAAATTGTTTTTGGATGGATTCATTGCTTTTTATGTGATTCATAGTAGTTGGCAGACCATATTTGAGAAGCGTATTCCAAGGTTGGTGTTACGAATGTCATGAACAGCATTTTAATCACTCATGGATCATCAAATTCTCTCGCAAATCGCCTCACCCATCAAATCACCCATAATGACTTACAGTTCTTGTTTCAATGCTTCCTTGGATGAATCGTCCAAAAGTCTAATTTTAGTAATCATGTATAACAAGCCGTTGAGTGCCCTGATTGAAATAATTATAATTCAAAATTGAACGTTATTAAAATTATCTTCAAGAGAATATTGTAATCCACAATCCACTCACAAATCAAGTAGTTTCGTTTTGCTTTTACTTTTCCGCACACCACGTGATGCGTAAAAGTATTGCGATTGGCCAAAATTTTGGAAACCCCAAAAATGAGTTTTCTATAAGTTTAGAACCCATAGGAATGCGGTGGAACCGTTTTTAGCTCATGTTGATGTGGGGCTGTGGCACGTTGTCCGCCGTCCGCCGTCCGGTGTCACGTTTTTTGTTACCACGATAGATCAAAAACCACTCCACCGATCGACTTCAAAATTTCACCATTGTTTGGAAATTATTAGACTTAGATCCCATTAAATTTTGAGCAATATTGGTATAGCCGTTTTGGCGCACCATGCTCTCAAGTGAATATACGTTTATTGCCCTAAAAATGCCATTTTTGAACGAAATTACTACAAATAAGCCTACTGAATGTTTTCCGCGAGCCCATATGACTTTCCTGGGCCAAACTATATTGGTTCTGAGATTCTTAAATACAACCATTCTATATTTGATGTGAAATTTCTCGAATTTGCAACCAAAATAGACAGAATTCATAAAATTAGTACGGCGTACGCCATACACAAATTATTAATCAATTTACGCTCAAATCTAATCTTTGACTCATGAACCACTATTACAAATAGTTTGTTATGAATAACACTAAGATTTCATCCAATTTTGAGCAGTATTGTGGTAGTCGTTGTGGCGCACGTTCGGCTCAAGTGAATGTGGCTTTTTGCTTGAAAATTCAATTTTTATATGGAAAGTACCACAAATAAGCCTAGAAAATGTCTCCCGCGGTCCCATTTGACTCTTCTGAGGCAAATTATTATGGTTCTGAGGTTTAGAAATAAAATAATTCTATATTTGTGGTCATACAATAGATTCGAATCAGAAAATAGGTGGAACAACTGATTTTTAACTCACTGCACCGAACCCCTATAAACTGCTTATTTTGTAGAAAAAAAGGGTCTAAACAGAATTTGAGGCCGATTGGATGACGTTTTCTTGTAATTGGACTTTCACCTTGAAACTAATTTTATAAATCATTTGATGGTTAAAAGTGCGGAAAAGTAATCCTTACGCATGTAAGCCCATTTATTTTCTCTGCGAATAGAAATTTTCATTTTTAACGACCATATTCATGATAGAAATATTAACTAATTGCCTGAGGTCTTTCATGAATCACGCGTTAACTGAATGATATTTAGTCATTTTGATACGAATACAAAACTTGGTTTGGCTCTTCAAGTTCATGGTTTGCATGTGCACACTACATGCACAAAAAAACAGAAATAGTTTACTTCAAAATATTAGACATTTGCGCGTTAAAGTGTCATCGAACCGATTGAATTTTAATAGTTCATATTCAATAATTTAGCAAATGGAGCAATTCTTCGAATTGGCTTTTGGAGAGAGGGTATTTAATATTAACAGTTCATACATGCATTCCAAATGGAATTTCATATCAATGCGGAAAAGTCAGGATTACCAATTTTCAATTTATTTCTGATTGTTTCGTTTGTTTTGACAAAAGGCAAAATAACATTTAAAACCATTCTCTCAAACTTATATAGCTGAATACATTTAATTGTGAACATTGTTGTCAGTGGAATAAATCCTTATGAACTACATATTATCTGAGAGTTTCTTTAATTTCTATTGGACAAAAGCGAATTTTTCAAAATTGGCACTTATAAAAGCTTCCTGATTTCTTCTGGTATGTCGGAAAGGTATGATTGGATGATTGGATCACTGTCTTTTGCAGCTCTAAACATATTTGTCGCTAATTCAGTGATTTTCCCACGACACAATTTTCCATTGTGTGTTTTGAAAAGCGTATCAACGAAATAAACTCCGCCACGGAGCTTTGATCGGACTGGAAAGTTCTCTACATCAAAGAAACGTACAAAAACAACAATCAAAGTTTGGGTTGAATTTAATATTAGTACTTCTTACCTGCAACGACATTGAAGATGTCACGTGATGTTTGGCTGGAGTTCGGTTTTTGTACAACAACAGCAGCTACAAGTTGTCCAACAGACGATGTCGGTATGCCAACGACACAAACCTCTTCGATATCTGGCTGTGAGATGAGACATTCTTCGATTTCGTGAGGTAGGATCACAGCTTTAAAGCCACAAGCATAACAATATATGACATCTTTGATTCGATCCTCAATGACCAAATTTCCTTTAACATCAAAAAGTCCTCTGTCGCCAGATCTAAAGAAGCCTTCATCATCAACAGCAGCCGCTGATGCCTTTGGGTCATCTAAATAGCCATGGAATTTGTAATTCTTTTTAATGCGAATTTCACCATTCACATTTGGACCACAACGATTACCATCTTCATCGACAATTTTTGCTGTGCAACCACTAACCAATCGTTCAGTGCGACCGTTACCCTGAACATCGAAAACACATTGAGACACTTGACCTAACTCAGTCAATCCATATGATGAACACAAACTTGCGTTGGGAAAATAACGATGGATTTCAGGAACTAAACTCAATGGAACTTTTCCACCAAAGGCAAAGATATGCCTAATACTTGACAGGTCTGTATTGCGGTGATCGCCTTTCAAACAGCCCGGCAACCAATATGACGTAGCACATAGAATGTTGACTTTATACTTTTTAATAAGCTCAAATTGCAATTCAGCCGAGTACGGTTTTGCCGTTATGATACGTGTCGCACCACTATTAATACAATCGAGGATCACTTTTATTCCAACAGTCCAAAATATCGAATCAAAACGAAGTAGAACGCTGTTTGGTTCATATTTGCTAGGGTCGATATACACCGAATGACCATATGTTACGCATACACCTGTTTTCAAATAAAGATAATTTATGAATGGATCTCGTGGAGCCGTTGGGTGAACACCAAAGCTACAACTCCTCATTTCTCCGTGGCTTTACCTTTGGATGGTCCAGTTGTGCCCGATGAACAGAAAATACCCGCGATGTCCATTTCAACGTCTATACGAACCGGCCTGTGAATCAAGGAAACATAAATAATTCTCCTACTTCTGTTGATGATCATTGATTAAACTTCAAAATACTCACACAAAAATGTCTTCTTCGTCCGTTTCAACAAACAAGCTTTCGACTGATTCAATGCCATCAATTCGTTCACCAAACATTATCACCTTAACTGTGAGTTTTATTTCTTTCAATACTTCATTTATCTGATCGATGGTATTGGCGTCACAAAATATGATGGATGGCTTAGTTTTGGACAGAATGCGAGCGATTTCTTCTTTGGAAAGCATTGAATGCAACGGAACAATTGGACACGCCAGACAAACCGATGCCAGGAATATTGGCAGCAAGTAATCATTGTTGCCAGTCATAAAGCCGAAGGCTTGACGAGGTTGAATTCCTTGTTTCTCCAGGTTCTGTGCGGCTCGAACAGTTCTGAGCCAAACTTCATGGTAAGTCATTTGAACTCCATTATCGTCGTTGATCTAAAAGCAAATAATTTTTCTTGGCTAAAGACTTGAAATGTAAACAATCGATGAAATTGGACATGGACATTGTCTTTGAATTACCTGAGCCACTTTCGAATCGTGCATCGAGAGCAAATCTAAAATGGCTTGGGCCAGCGATTTCTCTGGATTGGTCAATAGATTCGGACGCGGTTGATCTAAACTTCCCCATAATTTACTCTTTTCGTCGTAGAATGTGCACATTTTGAAGAGATTGATTCATTCACAAGTCAACACTGTAATGTAAAATTCTGAATACGAATTGTTGGTGAACAACGTTTAACGTTTATAAAAACTGGTTTTGGCATTTCATCACAATTGACTTTTATACAGAATTTTTTTTCTATGCATTTTGTTGATCATTGGAGAAAACAACAACATCATATAAATTGGTAAATATTGTTTCTTCGTTGAAAACAATGATAAGTGAAAAGCAAAACGTGTGTCATTTTGGTGTTTATTTTATTTAGGCCATTTATTTACATTTGACAAAGTGGGCTAGGGGGTTCGGCTTTGTGAATTTTTTCATCCGGATGGGGATAAAAAAAAAACATTTACGACGGATAACAAAATACGAAGTGGAAGCTTGAAATGACTCGGCTTAAACGTCAACAGATCATTCATCACCTAGGTCAACAGCATTGGTACAACACATGCAATCTAAATAACTTGAATTGACGGTGCGATGGACTATCTCCTTACATACATAAAGTTACCCAAATCCTAGGTGCTTATGCATAAGCACATGTGTCAAACGAATCCAATGACTACACTAGGCCTATTTCTATAGTTCGAGCTATATAATAGTCCCTATGAAAAAGGCGCGAGACAAGCGGCACAGCGAAACAGGCAAATACATAAACACATTCAAACGTACACAACGAGCGCTGTGCACAATACACAGTCCGTGTGTTCAATAGCGCCCTTATCATAAGGACTATTATTAAGCTCGAACTATAGAAATGGGCCCAGTGTAGTCACTGGATTCGTTTGACACATGTGCTTATGCATAAGCACCTAGGATTTGGGTAACTTTGTGTATGCAAGGAGATAGTCCATTGCATCGCCAATTTCAGTTATTTAAATTGCATGTGTTGTACCAATGCCGTTGACCTAGATGATGAATGATCTGTTGACGTTTAAGCCGAGTCATTTCAATCTTCCACTTCAAATAAGAGATAACACATATACGAATGGGTCGATCATTTCAATTACACTCGAATTAAAAATCATTGTGGTTTTTTTTTTATCGCAAAGATTTATTTTGGCCTGGTGTATTCATCTTTTATCATTTAAAGAAGCTTCTTACTGTGAAATAATTCTTCAAAAGCGATCAAGTATTTTATGAATGTTTGAACGATTTTTGTATTTACAGTTGTTATCATTTAGAAATCATTCTTGCATTGTTGTCTACGCTTTACATAGATTTCAGTTCTGGAAGTAAAAAAATTCCACAATTAACAAGAATCGATGAGTTTAATTTACAGAATAACATACGTGAACTCTTTCATTGCTTGTTTGTTCCATCCGTTTGTGCTTGGGCTATTATCAATAGCGTTTAATTCACCTCGAAGCGCCCTGAAATGTGTTCAATAATTTTTGAACATTTATAATAATTCAACTGGTTTTGTCAAATATAATCGAAATTCACTTACAATCCAAGAAGTTCATAAATGGTTTTGGTTCTGTGAATGTGAATGAGAATGAACAATTAAAATTTTATTTTTATTATTTAACAATTTAATATTGTTTCAGGCAGTGAATGTACTTTTACAGACGAATTCGTCAGTAAAATACATTCTCTGGTTTCAGGTCAAAAATCCAATAAAATGTGAATTCTGAAAACACCGATCACGTATCGTAAGCTATTGTGTAGAATGATTGTAAGACTTGTTCTGAATTCGAATTTTGTTTTAGTTAAATTAAAATGGTTAAGATGATTAAAAGTTGTGTGTATACCCAATGTCTTTCAGCGATGCCTCATCTAAGTTGCCTTCTTTCACGAAACTGCAATTGAGACACAAAGGGAAAATCTACATAAAATCATCTCTTGTAGATCATTTATTATCACACTATCACTTACCCTTCGATTTGTGCAATCAAATCGGCCTTTTTGTATTTACACTCGCTCTTGGCAAGAGTCACACAAAGGAGAGTAATTCCCAAAATTAAAAGAATTGATGATTTCATTTCGAAACTTTAAATTGTTTTCACTTGACAACTTAAACCGTTTTCAAATAATGAATTAGATGCCATATCAATCGTTGATTATATAGGAACGAATTTCTTTATTATTTCTAACTGTTCAAACATTTGTTTGACTGTGAAGAGAGTGTTTTTTTTCGGCAAAATAATATCTCTTGTGAATTGAATTGAAAATCAATTGAATTACATTCATAATACACACTTTTTCGAACTAAAATTGATCGATCTGTTTTGTACATTCTGAGCTTGAATTGATTTATTTTCCGATAAACTTAATTTGTTTTTTATCTTCAACAATTCTCCATAAAAAGTGCTAAACTTTAAAAAGTGCCAAAATTCTGGTTCAAATGAAATTTCCTTGGGAAATTTCCGTCAGAAAGCAGTGAAAATTATTTTGATGATGTCAATCTTTCGAAGAAAATTCAATACATCGTGTTGGGAACAGTAATCATAAGCTATCAAGTTGATAGTATCAACTAGGGGATAATAATGAGACATTTTCGAATGAATTTTGAAGAAAATTAATCATAAAAAAATGTTGATTTGACGCGATTCGAAAGAATTCACGTATTCACTTGTGAATTTTGGTGAATATGGCAATGCTATTGAGCTGCGTTTGACACTTATGACGCACGTTTGCATACGTAAGCTCCGCACACAGGTCAATATCAATACGCATACTTCGATACTTTTCGTTCTCGTGTGTAAGTAGCAAAACCATCACTATACCGCCGCGAAGTGGTGACAGCTGGGCAATGCGACCATTCTCACAATGTGCCAAAAATGGCACTTTGTTGTGCCACAAGCGACACAAAACCGGCGGTTGCCAGCTGAAACTACAGCGCTGCGATTGGTGTTGCGAGCCACTTTGGGGTGCATCACTACAATAATAGGTGCTCTTCACACCTTCGACAATTTGTGTATGCAGTGTACGTATGTGGAAGCAGCCATTGGAACCTGCTTACTTGAGCAGACACACCTGCAGACCTTTCTTGCTTACTGCTTATTCGGAGCCAAATCTTCACCAAGTAAGGCGCGCAACTGAGTCAGCTTGCGAATATGAGTGAATAGGGAATGTTTTCTTTTAAATTTCAATGGATTCCGTTAGTTATGTGTGTATATTGTGCTAGGGGGGAGACACGAATTAGAAACTAGCAAAAACTAGAAAAACTAGAGCCTGCTAGGAGCTATTTGAAACATATTAGAGAAAAAACTGCGTGATACATCTTCCATAAGAATAACATTACCAATGTATTTCTTATGGACATTTCAATCCATAAGAATTGCATTGCCAATACATTTCTTATGGAGTGTGTTTACAAAAAGTACCGTTAATCCTTCCATAAGGAATGCATTGGCAATGTAATTCTTATGGAAGAAACTGGCCATAAGAAACACATTGGCAATACGATGCTTATGGAACGATTTTCTAGAAATATTAGAAAAACTAGCATTTTCAACTAAAAGAAACTAAATGAAACTTAAATGAAACTAGCTATACTAAAATTCGTGTCTACCCCCTAGATATTGTGACTAAAATGAATGATATTTCCCCCTAGGCTATCAATCAAGTGTCAATATTGACAGTTATTTAAGTTTAAAGTGTTTTGTTTTGCGTTATCAGAACCGATTCTTTACTTCATAGTCAAGTCTAGAGTCAAGTACACTCACGTGACAATTTTTTTGTTATAAAATTTGGATGTTAAACGAAACGTTTGACAGGTAAAAAAAAATCTTATCACTAGAGCTATAAATTGTTTTTCAAGTGAGAATACATAATATAGAAACAGTTTTGACGAGGTATAAGCAGAGTGGCGCACTTCCATCTTATATCAGTAATTTTGCAAGGTTAATTTGTGAAAAATACTTACAAAACACAACTCTTCGAGATAATTCTGATGGCACATATAAATTGTACAGTGCAGTAGTGTAGCTTGACCTAGCACTACAATATTTATGAAGCACATTTCAAGCGGGGAAAATTAAATTTAATTTTCATAAAATATTCAAAATACGAATTGAAAGAATCTATTAATGGATTTCAAATTAAAAACCCCAAATCAATTTTTATTATTTACAAATTATATATTTATTTTAATTATTTGTAAGAACCAAGGGGGTATCAAAAGCTCGAGGACTCGTGAAAACTCGCTCTTAAAACGAAAAAAGAGCGACCTTGTGCGAAACCGCATCTGCACATTGCGCACGACTGCAGTCAGAATCCGTAGTAGTTGGTTACTTCATGATAATTTTTTTTTTAATTTAAATGGTTAAAATGTTTGATTTTCGTTAATATCGATATAAAATGATGATTTGGTAGACATTCACGAGCATTCCCGTTTCTCCTTTTCATTGAGTATGATACTGAAACGAGAATTATGTGCAATTAATTTACGGTAAATCCTTGTGAACATAGATTAATTGACTGCGTATACAGGGGTTCATAATGACTTACAGTTCTTGTTTCAATGCTTCTTTGGATGCATCGTCCAAAAGTTTAAATTTAGTAATCATGTTTAACAAGCCGTTGAGTGCCCTGAAATGTTTATCATTTAAAATTTAATGTTATTAAAATTATCTCTAAGAAAATATTGTAATCCACAATAGGGTGTATCAATTTCGAATTTCGTTTGAAATCAAAAATGGAGGGGTGGCACCAGTTAGTACTAGTTAAAACAAGATTTTTTTGTTTGTGGACCATATGCAAAATTTTATTTCCTACAGGTCGGAAGGTCGTTTGAAAAAAATGTGTCAAAATAGCTGTTTTTCCACAAAAAATGTAAGAAAAGTCATTCAAAATATAATTATTGATATTTACATTTACTTTATTCTTAATTTTCGGATCACAATCAATGATTTTTATGTTACTCAAGACATTTTCCTGGTTTAGTTTGACATTTTTATTATGGAACAAGTGAAGAATGGGCGAAAAAAGTGACCTTTTTCTCAAATTGTGCCTACAAATATGTCCGATTTATCATTTTATATATGCCATAATGAAGTAAATCGACCCAACTGCTCTCGTAGATAAAATATACAGAAAGATCAATGGTGAAAATCACCCCTAACTCGACTCTTGTGGGAAAATCCACGAGAAAAAAGCCAAAATATCGCTTTTTTCACATATTCTGCAACAAACATGTTGCTAAAAGTTTATCAAATTTGGTGGGAATGGTCTTAATCGACGCGGTTCATTGTGTAGAAGGAGCGAAATGTCAATGTATAATGGAAAAATAGTTCAAAGTTGCTTGGCAGGGCCATAGAACCAACATGTGAACAAAATTTAAAAAAAAACTTTTTTCCTGGGCATCCTAGAGGTGTAACTCTCAGTAAAAAAATGTAGCCAGGGAAAAATCAGTGCGATTCCATGTAAAAAACATCAAAATTGGTTGGGAAATAAGAGAGATATTGCATTTTGAAGTTGACCCATTTTGGCGATTTTTTCACAATTTTTTTTTTAATTTTTGATGAAAAAATTTTCGACGAAAAATCGCTAAAAATGGTCAACTTCAAAATGCAATATCTCTCTTATTTGCCAACCAATTTTCTACTGAGAGTCACACCTCTAGGATGCCCAGGAAAAAAGTTTTTTTTTTAATTTTGTTGACATTATGGTTCTATGGCCCTGCCAAGCAACTTTGAACTATTTTTCCATTATAAATTGACATTTCGCTCCTTCTACACATTAAACCGCGTCGATTAAGATCATTTCCACCAAATTTGATAAACTTTTAGCGACATGTTTGTTGGAGAATATGTGAAAAAAGCGATATTTTGGCTTTTATCTCGTGGATTTTCCCACAAGAGTCGAGTTGGGGGTGATTTTCACCATTGATCTTTCTATATATTTTATCTTCGAGAGCAATTGGGTCGATTTACTTCATTATAGCATTTATGAAATGATAAATCGGACATATTTGTAGGCACAATTTGGGAAAAAGGTCACTTTTTTCGGCCATTCTTCACTTTTTCCATAATAAAAATGTCAAACTAAACCAGGAAAATGTCTTGAGTAACATAAAAATCATTAATTGTGATCCGAAAATTAAGAATAAAGTAAATGTAAATATCAATAATTATATTTTGAATGACTTTTCTTACATTTTTTGTGGAAAAACAGCTATTTTGACACATTTTTTTCAAACGACCTTCCGACCTGTAGGAAATAAAATTTTGCATATGGTCCACAAACAAAAAAATCTTGTTTTAACTAGTACTAACTGGTGCCACCCCTTCATTTTTGATTTCAAACGAAAATCGAAATTGATACACCCTAATCCACAATCCACTCACAAATCAAGTAGTTCCGTTTTGCTTTTTTCTCTGCGAATTGAAATGTTCATTTTTAACGACCATATTTATGATAGAAATATTAATTAATTACCCGAGATCTTTAACTGAAGTTTCATCTAAATTACCATCCTCCACGATTCTGAAATAGTGGACAAACAATTAATTGAGTTGCTTGTATGAGATATTCTTAAATATTATAAATTGACAAACCAAATATTTCATCCAAAAGATCGCAAAAATAGTCATCGGTCGTTTTTTCGCGAATCGCAGCATATCACTTACTTGTTGATGCCTGCAATCAAATCGGCTTTTTCACTATGACACTCAGATTTGGCAAGGGTCACACAAAGAAGGGTAACTCCTCGGGGGTAATCGCACTTTCGCAACTGTGAACCAATGCCACCAATACGACCAATATTCACCACTGTGAATGTTCGTGTGAATGTCACGAACTGCTTGACGAACTGTCAAGCGAGCTGTCAAGCGCAATTGGTGTATTGGTATTTGTGTATATTGGTCTACATTGGTGATACATTGGTGAGTATTGGCGCATTGGTGTTGAGACAAATATTGTGGCAAATGTGGCCAATGTCACCAATGTCACCAATGCGATTTCCCCCTCGGGTAACTCCCAAAATTAAAACAATTGATGATTTCATTTTGAATCTTTTCAACGTATTTCACTTGAAAACTTGAACTGGTCTCGACAAATGAGTTTGATGTGAACTCTTTCTTCTTTTATATATTCAAGTAGTTTAACAATTAAAACATTCTTTTAACTAACGGAAATTCTTTCAGTTATAGGTATTTCAAATTGAAAAATGAATCACGCGTTAACTGAATGATATTTAGTCATTTTGCAAACAAAGTTTGTGTGTTATCAATCAAATGTAAATTCGTTAAATTTCTCAATATCGATCACTTTTTTTTCGTTGAAGTGTGTATAAATACATTCCAATATTATTTTCACAAAACAAATACCAAAACTTCGAAACTAATTTTCTTCGTGCAAAATACGAACGAGTGGAAATATGCCAACACTGTACGGAAATGAACTTGGTTTAATGAAGCTTTTTGACGGCGCATTGGCAGCATGTGCCAGTGATCACGCGCAGCTACGTGCAAATTCTGTCACCGAGTTAAATAAATAATAATAATAATTGGTTTGTATTGACAATAGAGAAAGCAAATTCAAGTAAGGGTGTTCGATGTCATGATTTCAGTCAATACTTCGAGCTAACGCTAATAGCAAGAACTAATGGTTAGCTCCTAAAGTTAGCGCAAATTTTTCTGTATCACATCTCTCTGTGTGTACGCTTGTATTAGTTCATATAGCCGCATTCAGTGAACGCTCACACAAGTGCACTCACATATGAGCGACTGAATAATCTTTTTTTGGGAACCAATTGCTATTTTTACCACAATGAATACTTAAAACTACAAATTAACTAAAAATATTTCAATAAAATATCAATTTAACAAGAGACCGCTTTGGCTTATTTTTTCATCACACAATCATCATCGGTCGGTAGCCACTTCTAATTAAATATACGTATAGTGACTCACTATGGTTTCTTCCACTCTCATTAGTGGAATGTGCAAAACACAGAAATAGTTTACTTCAAAATATCAGGCATTTGTGAGTTAAAGTGTCAGAGAATCACTTGAATTTTAATAGTTCATATTCAATAATAAAGCAAATAGAGCAGGAGTCTGTTCTTCAAATTGGCTTGTGGAAACAGATTATTTGATATGAACAGTTCGTGCATTCCAAATGGAATTTCAATTCATTATGAACATTTACAATAACAAAAACACTGAAAAATAGTGTTCACGACATTAGTTTTGTTCGTAATTCTTGTGAAAAGTTCAATATTCTTGAATATTTGTAATTATTGTAAATGTTCATAATGGAAGTGACCGAAAATTTGAAAGTCCTCAACCAAAATGGTTTCTCAATTTCCAAAAAGTCAAAACAACAAGAGATGAAATTAGAGAAGCTAATGATTTGTCAAAATGAATTTCAAATTAGAAATCATAAGTTTCTTTAAAAAAAAAATATTTTTTTTTTACTTTTGTTTGTTACAATTTCATTTTAAAAATGTCATAGTTGAGATTTATGCACAATTCTGTTTCTCCTCGGTAATATATCCGGTACTAAAATGAAAATTTGATGTAATTAATTTACATAAAATGACATTGTCATTTACAAGGTGACTTACATTGTGTCAATCATATCTTGTTTGGATGGTCCATCAAATTCTGGCATTTTATCAATTGTATTTAACATTCCTTTGAGTGATCTGAAGTATAATGTTCATACATTTAAAATGGAATATTTGTTTATTATCTCTTCAAGAGAATATTGTAATCCACTCACAAGTCAAGAAGTTCCGTAAGACTTTTGTCGCTGCGAATAAAATTTTTAATTGTTTTAATATCGGTTATTTATTATCTTTTGCTCATTGGCTCTTTTGCTGCATGAAGAAATATGGGGCTGTATTAGCTGATTTAAGTCACACAGATTTCAATTTTTATGTGTTTAAAAGGAAAACTATCGGAGGATGTGCCAAAATATGACGCACATCATGTGACGGGCCTGGCGGAATAAGTCCACACAGAAAAAGTCCACCAAATACACTGAATATCAACATTTTTCCGCGGACTTTTTCTGTGTTACATTATTCCGCCAAGCCCTTCATATGGAGTCATCGCCTTATGACTTATTAGTTAAGAAATTGAATTAACAATAAACAAAATTACCTGAGTCCTTCCAATGAGTCCGATTCTAAGAAACCATCTTTCACCAAACTGAAATAAAAGAAAATATTGTTTCTTGAAAAATCGTGTGTAAATCGTTTGACTCTCTGTTTAGTCACATGTGCTAAGATACATTTTTGCATTCGACAAACCAATGTGGCTTGTCATCACTATCACTTACCCTTCGACCGTTAGAATCAAATCGTCTTTCTCACTGAAGCACTCAGATTTGGCAAGGGCCACACAAAGAAGGGTAACTCCCAAAATTGAAAGAATTAATGATTTCATATTGAGTCTTTTGAATATTTCACTTGATAACTTAAATCGTTTTCAAATAATGAAGTTCCTGCAAAAACGGTCATCTTTATATATGTTTTGAAACGAAACAATTAACACATTCTTTCAACCAATTGGAATTTCTTTCAAATGTGAAAAAAACTAAACTAAATTGAATTGAATTCGTTATTTAGTTTATTATTCATACTTTGGATGTGGAACAAAACTATCAAACTCATTAAATTTTCGTTTGTTGACAAATTTCTTTTCAGTTTAAATGTGTTCATATTATTGATTTGGAACTATTAGTTTATTAATAAATTCTCGTAGTAGGGACAGCTAGTTTGTGCAAAACACTTCAAACAAATTCCAAAATATCACGAAGAAACGGCAGTTCACCCAGTGGCGCACCAAAGAAGAAACACTTTTGGGAGTGCACTATCCTCTATGTATGTAAACGTGAATTTTTGGATCATGTGTTGGCCGATGTCATTCGTGGGACAAGTGGACGCGTGTAGCTTAGGACCAGAGTAGACGAGATCAGTCGTTGAAATGAATTTTTGAGAGACAGCAAATTATTTTTTTGCTCGACCGAGTATGGGATTCTTTTTTTGAGATTATGTGGCATAAGATGAAAAAACCATTGAAAGAGCTATAAACAGAGTAGCGTACTGATAGATCCTGCCCACAAAATGATTGAAATCACATTTTACTTACCTGACTCGCTCCATGGAGTGAATTCATTATATATATTTAGATATCTAATAAAATTCGACATTTCTCGACGGTGTTGAAGTGTCACTCAAACCCACTAAAAATAACACATCACCGAAATTGAGGCAAGGTACAAGGGCTAAGCTGGTCAATAGAAATTGTTATTGTTTTTTGTTATTAGTTCCAACTCTCACCGCTACCGTGTCAAATACAAATCATATGTATTTTCAGTGGCGCTGCTTGCATGTAAAGTGTAACCGGCTCAGTATTAAAAAGTCACACACACATAACAAACTCAATTTTCTGGGAAAACCTCTTTTTCTGGGTATGATTGCTCAAACTGTTGAACGGCTAAACCGTTTTCAAAGCACTCTTTAGAAAGTTATTGAAGAGTCATTTCGTTTGCTCACTCAACAACACAGGCTATTAATGAAATCCATTGGCATTTATGGCAAATGCATCTATTAGATAAATTTATCGCATTTTTATTGGATCGTATGCCCTGTCAGGTAGATAACGTGATAAATTCAGCTGTGCAAATATCACACAAATTAAACACAAGAAGAGTGATTCTATCTCAAATTAGAAGTCATGAGTTCTAATTTTACGCTTTAAAATCAAAACTTTATTTTATTCGTTTTATTACAATTTCATATTGAAAATGGTTTAGTTTGCATTTATGCGCAATTTGTCTTCTCCTCTTGAACATATTCGATACTATAATGAGAATTTTTGATGTAATTAATTTAGGAGAAATTAAATGGTCGCTTTAAGGGACTACGAGATAACTTACATTCCATCTCGCGCTGATTGTTTGGATACTTCATCCAAGTTTGTCATTACATCAATTGATTTCAACACTCCCTCGAGTGCTCTGAAATATATTAAAACAATAAAATTGAATATTTTTCTATTTTACCTTCAACGGAATATTGTAATCCACTCACAAATCAAGAAGTTCCAAAATACTTTTGTCACTGTGAATAAAAATTTAAATTGTTTTAAAATCAGTTATTTATTGTCGTTCGCTGCATGGGGAGAGAGAATTAATTATTGTAATGAGGAAAATAATACAATAGACTAGATCAAATGACAAATCGAAAATGTTGGAAGCAACTTATTTCTTCTTCAGTTCTTTACATCTGACTAGATCAAAGATTCTCGGGGGATTTTAAGACCAAAGAGAGGGGAGTCTGGTTTGGGATTCTATAACATTCCGATTCCGATATGCGGAATTTTGATGACCGTTTTATCAGGTCGATCGAGAATCAAATAAGATTTCAAACGAGATCATGAGCAATGCTCATTGAGCATTGAAATATCTGCCATGGCCCAGGGCAGTATTTCACCAAATGAATAAAATATGAGATGATTTCAAAATAGTTTCAAGATAAGAGAAAATGCAAAAAAATTACCTGAGTCCTTCTGTTGAAGATTGCATGTAACCATCCTTGGCGAAACTGAAATTATGAAACATATTTTTTTATTTTAAATATCGTGGAAATCGTTTGACTTCAGAGGCAATTGAATAGTATCTGATAAAAAGTGATTTCGATTGAGATTCTTGTCACATTTTCATAAGAAACAGTAATTACAGCTTTGTTACATGAAAGCAGATTCATTTTCGCTCTTCCATTAAGCTTATCATCACTAACACTTACCCTTCGATGGTTGTAATCAAATCGTCTTTATCACTGAAGCATTCGGATTTGGCAAGGGCCACACAGAGAAGCGTAACTCCCAAAATTAAAAGAATTGATGATTTCATCTTGAGTCTTTTGAATGTTTCACTTGAACTGTATTCAAATATGTAATGATTTTCATATTAAAAATGGTCAACTTTATATATCTTCTTTAAACGAAACAATTAAAACATTCCTTAAAACCAATTGGAATTCTTTTCAAATGTTACATTTGTATCATCGTGAAAACTAAATTGAATTGAACTATTTGTAAGATGAAAAAAACCTCTGAACGAGGTACAAACAGAGTGGCGCACTGAAAGATCCTGCCCAGAAAATGATTGATAGCACATTTTACGTGGTGTCAATGAAATATACTTTTTGGTCCAAAGTTCTTCAAATAATTCAACTACATTGCCATTGACAAGTAGAATGATTTCTACTAGATTCAGTTATTGTAGGCAATACATTGCATATTATGTGTTTTTGGCAGTAAAAAAAGCAGTCGAATCGGAATATATTCTTGTGGGTGCACAGTGCATGTGCATATTATGTGT
Source organism: Aphidoletes aphidimyza (assembly GCA_030463065.1). NCBI lineage: Eukaryota > Metazoa > Arthropoda > Insecta > Diptera > Cecidomyiidae > Aphidoletes > Aphidoletes aphidimyza. The sequence continues at coordinate 42,085,860 of CM059999.1, forward strand.
CATTTTTCTATCAATTTAATTGAATTTGGACTACGGCTCAACTTGGCACACAGTAATCCTGCAAACTAAAGTGTTTATTAATTATGCAATCCATTTGAATCTAAGTTCGAACTATAGCACGATGGAAGTTAGTTCAAACAAAATAACTTTATTTTTTTAATGTGTGGCAATTTACAAATGCTTAAAGTACACAGTCTGTTTTTATTCAAGACTCGAACTGAGCCAGTCACTGGCGCACTCGAGTTCAAATTTCCAAATATCACCCAGAAATGATTAAATACAAGAAGTGTGAAAAATATGAGCCCAAAAACTACGAATTGAAAGATTCTATTAAATTAAATGTCAAATTACAAGTCCAAAGTTCCACTTGTTTACGTTTTAACAGCAAAACTTTATTTTATTCGTTTTATTACAATTTCAGATTGAAAATGGTTTGGTTGGCATTTATGCGCAATTCTTCTTCTCTTCTTCAATATATTCGATACTATAATGAAAATTTGATGTATAATTAATGTTGGGAGAAATTAAATTGGTCACATCAAAGGATTACGGGATAACTTACATTCCATCTCTCGCTGATTGTTTGGACTCTAAATTTTTGTACAAGTCTTCATCCAATGCATCAATTGTTTTCAACATTCCTTCGAGAGCTCTGAAATATGTTCAAACATTCAAATTGAACACCTTGTTCATTTTACCTTCAAAGGAATATTGTAAACCACTCACAAATCAAGAAGTTCCGGAATACTTTTTTCACTGCGAATAAATAATTGGAATTGTTTTAATATCAGTTATTTGTTAACATTTGATGCATACGAAGAGATTATGTTAATGAGAAAAATAACACAATAGTTTGGATCAAATGACAAATCGGACAAATCGAAAATGTTGGTAGCAATTCATTGTTCTGTGTACATCTGGCGTATGATTTTAAGACCAAAAAGGGAAGGAATCTGATGTCGAAAATCCTAGCCCAAAATGCATTTGTTTTGACGGACAATTCCAGAAAATACATTTTTCTGCTACCAAGCATGCTGTCTGCAGACAGAGCAATGGTATGCTCTACAAAATTCTCAGTATTATTCTCAACGGATCATTAGAGTTTTTCAAGTGAAAATGCATTAACATAAAAAACAAATTAATTACCTGAGTCCTTCCGTTGAAGATTGAATGAAACCATCTTTGGCGAAACTGAAATAATGAAAAGAGGTTTCAAAATAAATCGTCTAATTTCTCAGCTAATTGAATAATTTCGGATGAAAATCGATTTCAATTAAGATTCTTGTGACATTTTCATAAGAAATAGTAGTTGCAGCTTAGTTACATGAAAGGTACATCTTTATACATCTGGTATAAAAATTCGCACTCACATATAAGCTCGATTGTTCGATCATTGCTATCACTTACCTCTCGATTGTTGGAATCAACTCGTCTTTATCACTGAAGCATTCAGATTTGGCAAGAACCACACAAAGAAGAGTAACTCCCAAAATTAAAAGAATCGATGATTTCATTTTGAGTCTTTTGAATATTTCACTTGATAACTTAAATCGTTTTCAAATAATGATGTTCATACAAAAACGGTCGTCATTATATAGCTTATTAAACGATACAATTAAAACATTCCATCAAACCAATTGGAATTTCTTTCAAATGTTCCAGGCACCACATGAAAATTAAATTAAATTGAATTTCTTATTTATTTTGTTGATTTTGTTTTGGATGTAGAACGAAACAATCAACCGAATACAAAGAACAATGAACAGATGTTCCATTTTTTTACGTATTAACAGCAAAACTTTATTTTATTCGATTTATTACAATTTCATATTGAAAATTTGGTTGGCATTTAAGCGCAATTCGTCTTCTCCTCTTCAACGGATTTGATACTACAACGAGAATTTGATGTAATTAATTCAGGAGAAATTAAATGGTCGTTTTCAGGATAACAGAATGACTTACATTGCATCTTTTCCCGATTGTTTGGTCTCTTCATCCACGTCTGTCATTGCATCAACTAATTTCAACACTCCTTCGAGTGCTCTAAAATATGTTGAAACATTGAAATTGAATTTTTTGTTTTCATTTTCTCTTCAATAGAATATTGTAATCCACTCACAAATCAAGCAGTTCTGGAATACTTTTGTCACTGCGAATAAAAATTGGAATTGTTTTAATATCAATTATTTATCATAATTTTTGGCGCATGAATTAATCCCAGCTGCTCCTCGGCCTGAGGCGAAAAGCAAGAGCACAAAAATGAAAATGAATCAACTTAAAAATCAATTACCTGAGTCCTTCCGTTGAAGATTGCAAGTGACCTTCTTCGACGAAACTGAAATAATGATGAATAATTTCAAAATAAATCATGTGCAAATCGTTTGACCACTCAGTCAATAGAATATATTCTAACAAAAATGGAATTCGAGTGAGATTCTTGTCACATTTTCATAAAAAAACAGTAGTTGCAGCTTGATTACATGAAAGGAGATACATTTTCACACTCACATAAGCTTAACATTGTTTTCACTTACCTCTCGATCGATTCAATCAAATCTTCTTTCTCACTGGAGCACTCGGATTTGGCAAGGGCCACACAAAGAAGGGTAACTCCCAAAATCAAAAGAATTGATGATTTCATTTTAAACGTGTCACTTGACAATTTGAATCTATTTCAAATAATGATTTTCATGCAAAAATGGTCATCTTTATATATCTTTTTTAAACGAAACAGTTAAAACATTCCATAAAACCAATTGGAATTTCTTTCAAATGTTAAATGTATTACGTGAACTAGATTGAATTGAATTTTTTCATATATTTTGCTAATCGTACTTTGAGTGTGGAACAAAACTATCAATCTAATACAAACTCATTAAATTTCGGAATTACTTTTTCGTTGAAACGAACATTGTTCATACATTCGAAATTGTCAATTTATTAAAAAAAATTCCCGAGTGAGGGCAATTAGTTTGAGCAAAACACTTCAAAAATAATGACAAAATATTTGCAATACACTAGGGGAGGATGGAGTGAATCGGTTCACTTGTCTTTTTTTCCAAATGTTTTTCGACTCGGGTCGAATTTTATTTCTCCTCGGTGCACCGCTCATGGTATCATATGATGGAGACAACAGTTTGGACAATCATAAACAGGCGCACAAAAGTGACACTTCAATATTTTGTGTTGCCGTTGTCGAGATTTTTTGAATGAACCGGTGTGTACAAAATTGTTATCATCTGAATTCAGTTTTTCTTCAGGTCGGCTGATACATTCAGCAAAAACCCCTCACAAATTCTTTAAATACAAGAAGTGTCAAAAATATGAGCCTAAAAACTACTATTGAATTGAAAGAGGCTATTAAATTGAATTTCAAATTACAAGTCAAAAGTTCCACTTTTTAAGTTTTAACAGCAAAACTTTATTTTATTTATTTTATTCGTTTTATTACAATTTCATATTGAAATATTGAAGATGGTTTGATTGGCACTTATGCGCAATTTGTCTTCTCCTCTTGAACATATTCGTTGCTATAATGAGCATTTTTGATGTAATTAATTTAGTAGAAATTGAATGGTCATTTTAAGGATTACAGAATAACTTACATTGCGGCTTTTGCTAATTCTTTGGACACGTCATCCGTGTCTGTCATTAAATCGACTGAATTCAACATACCCTCGAGTGCTCTGAAATATGTTGAAACATTGAAATGTAATTTTTTTTCTATTTTGACTTCAACGGAATATTGTAATCAACTCACAAATCAAGAAGTTCCAAAATAGTTTTGTCACTGCGAATAAATAATTGTAATTGCTTTAATATCAGTTATTTATTGTTGTTTGGTGCATGGGAAGAGCTAGGGGGAGAGATCATGTCAATTAAGAAATCAACATAATAGATCAAATGACAAATCGAAAAAGTGGAGAGCAACTTATTTCTTGTTCGCTATACATCGGACGTGTCCAAGATCCAGAGGAATTAGGGGGACACTGAAAGCATCTGTATCTGAAAATCTCAGCACAACATTCAGATTTTTCTGTCAATTCAATGATCTTTTCAAAATCAATGATCTTTTTTTTTAGATCCGCAGCTCCAACATCCATTCTATCTATAGTGTGAATTTCACATTCTCCCTGAATGTGGATGTGAATTATGATGCATTTGTGAGCATTTTGGCGTATGTTTTATCGTGTTCATCAGTTTCACAGCATAAATAAAACTGGTCTGCTCCTCCGTCTGAGATCAAAAGCGAGAGCACGCATTTGATATGATATTGAAAGTGAATCACTTTCATTTTTGGGTTTCCAGTATTTTTAATTGAAATGAAAATGAATAAATACAAACAAAAAAATTACCTGAGTCCTTCCGTTGAAGATTGGATCTGACCATCCTTGGCGAAGCTAAAATAATGAAAAATATTTTCAAAATAAATTGTGTTGCAACTTAATTACATGACAGGAGATGACATCTAGACATGCATTTTCGCACTCACATAAGCTCATCATCACTATCACTTACCTTTCAATGGTTGCAATTAAATCGTCTTTATCACTGTAGCACTCAGATTTGGCAAGGGCCACACAGAGGAGGGTAACTCCCAAAATTAAAATAATTGATGATTTCATTTTAAGTCTTTTGAACGTTTCACTTGACAATTTGAATATTTTTCAAATAATAATTTTCATGCAAAAATGGTCATCTTTATATATCTTTTTTAAACGAGACAGTTGAAACATTCCATAAAACCAATTGGAATTTCTTTCAAGTAAATGTATTACGTGTAACAAACTAGATTGAATTGAACTTTTTCATATACTTTGCTAATCGTAATTTGAGTGTGGAACAAAACTATCAATCTAATACAAACTCATTAAATTTCGGAATTACTTTTTCGTTGAAATGAACACATTGTTCATAGATTCGGAATTGTCAATTTATTGAAAAATTCCCGAGTAAGGGAAATTACAAAATATTTCCAATACACTAGGGGAGGATGGGGTGAATCGGTTCACTTTTCTTATTTTTCCAAATGTTTTTCGGCTCAGGTCGTCATGTTTTGAGTCTGGTATCATATGAGTTACCATCTGAATTCAGTTTTTTTTTTCATAGTGACTATCAATGGAATCTATTGTTTTAATTTGATTTATTAGATAAATTGATCGCACGCGAGTCAAACACTACTCATTTTCCAACGTAGAACATACAACTGAGCGTGCGTTCAGTCATCTATGTCAACTGGTAACAATCCCTGCCAAATACGACACAAAAATGATCAAATACAAAAAGAGTGAAAAGTATCTCAAATTAGAAGTAAAAAGTTCCACTTTTCAAGTGTTGACGGCAAAACTTTATTTTATTCGTTCATTACAATTTCATATTGAAATATTGGAAATGGTTTGGTTGGCATTTATGCGCAATTCTTCTTCTCCTCTTCAACATATTTGATACTGCAATGAGAATTTGATGTAATTAATTCAGGAGAAATTAAATGGTCGTTTAAAAGAGAACAGAATGACTTACATTCCATCTTTCCCCGATTGTTTGGTCTCTTCATCCATGTGTGTCATCACATCAACTGATTTCAACATACCTTCGAGAGCTCTGAAATATGTTGAAACATTAAAATTAAATATTCATTTTCTCTTCAAGAGAATATTGTAATCCACTCACAAATCAAGAAGTTCCAAAATACTTTTGTCACTGCGAATAAAAATTGTAATTGTTTTAGAATCTGTTATTTACTGTCGTTTTTGGCGTATGTTCTTCAGTGGCCATCAGTTCAACAGCATGAATAAAGCGAGACTGCTTCTCTGCATAAGATCAAGAGCTAGAGAACGCATTTGACGTGATTTTGATTTAAGGTGAATATCTTCATGTTTGGATCACCTCCCCGAAGTGGCTCGCAACGCCGATCGTAGTGCTGTAGTTTCAGCTCGCAACCGCTAGGTTTGCGCCACTTGTGACACAACCAAGTGTCATTTTGTGCACATTGTGAGAATTATCGCGTTGCTTGCGCTGCCCAGCTGTCACTACTTCGGGGCGGTGTTTTGGATTTCCAGTGGTTCAAGTTTTCGAATAAAAAGCATTTCAAAGCTCTTGTGTATGATAAATGCCGGAAGATGTCCCAAAAGATCACTCGCATCCAGCTCGCATCATATGATGTTTGAGTTATTTGAAATGAAAATGAATCAACATAAAAAATAATTACCTGAGTCCTTCCGTTGAAGATTGCATGTAACCTTGTTCGGCGAAACTGAAAAAATGATTTTTTTTTTTTTTTTTCAAAAGTCGTGTGGAAATCATTTGACCTCTCAGTCAATTGAATAATTTCGAATAAAAATGAATTTCAGTTGAGATTCTTGTCACATTTTCATATGAAACGCAACTGCTGTATTACTAATATTATATAGTTACTATGACTAACTTCTCGATCGTTGCGATCAAATCGTCTTTCTCACTGAAGCACTCAGATTTGGCAAGGGCCACACAGAGGAGTATAACTCCCAAAATTAAAAGAATTGATGATTTCATTTTGAGTCTTTTGAACGTTTCACTTGACAATTTGAATCTTTTCCAAGTAATGATTTTCATGCAAGAACGGTCATCTTTATATATCTCCTTTAACGAAAAAATTATCACATTCCATGAACCAATGGGAATTTCCTTCAAATGTTCCAGGTACCACGTGTAAACTAAATTCAATTGAATTGAATTCGTTATTTCGTTTATTAACCATATTTTGGGTGTGGAACAAAACTATCAATCCAATTCAAACTCATTAAATTTCCGCATGTCTGGACAAAAATTTCTTTTTCATTGGAATGTATTCATTGTTTATAGATTCGGAACTGTTAATTTATTAATAAATTCTCGAGTAGGCACAATTAGTTTATGCCACAGACCGAATATGAAATGGAAATGTTTTACCGCTGCGAACAGCGCCATCTTTGCATTTTCAGTGAACTATGAACTTATCTTGTATGTATAAATGATAAGTCAAAAAACTCAATGCTGTGTATTGAAAGCTGTTTCACTGAAAATACACAGGTGGCGCTTCGGGGATCGGTAAAAATGTGTTTCCATATAAATGTTTAGGTCGCCATGTTTATGCAAAACACTTCGAAAACAGATTCCAAAATATTTCCAATACACAAATGCTATTTCATATTTATCATATTTACATACAAAATTGTTACCATCTGAATTCAGTTTTTCTTCAGGTAGGCTGATACATTCAGCTGGTAACCCCCACAGATTGTTTAAACAATCAAGAAGTGTGAAAAATATGAGCCCAAAAACTACTATTGAATTGAAAGAGGCTATTAAATTGAATTTCAAATTACAAGTCGAAAGTTCCACTTTTTAAGTTTTAACAGCAAAACTTTATTTTATTTATTTTATTCGTTTTATTACAATTTCATATTGAAATATTGAAGATGGTTTGGTTGGCACTTATGCGCAATTTGTCTTCTCCTCTTGAACATATTCGTTGCTATAATGAGAATTTTTGATGTAATTAATTTAGTAGAAATTAAATGGTCATTTTAAGGATTACAGAATAACTTACATTGCGGCTTTTGCTGATCCTTTGGCCTCGTCATCCATTTCTGTCATTAAATCAACTGAATTCAACATACCTTCGAGTGCTCTGAAATATGTTGAAACATTGAAATTTAATATTTTTTCTATTTTAACTTCAACGTAATATTGTAATCAACTCACAAATCAAGAAGTTCCAAAATAGTTTTGTCACTGCGAATAAATAATTGTAATTGCTTTAATATCAGTTATTTATTGTCGTTTGGTGCATGGGGAGAGATCATGTCAATGAAGAAATCAACATGATAGATTAAATGACAAATCGAAAATATTGGAAGCAACTTATTTCTTGTTCGCTATACATCGGACGTGTGCAAGATAAAGGAGTATTAGAGGGACTTTGAAACCATAAAGAGAAGGGATGTGATTTCGAAAGTCATATCCCAAAATTCAGATTTTTCTCTCAATTCTAAAATGAATGATCTGTTTTTTTAGATCCTCAGCTCCAAAATCCACTCTATCTCGTGTAAATTTCCCCTTGAAAATCGAAATTTTTGTTGATAGTTTAATAGGTCGTTTCAACCTTAGCAAATGTTTTTGATCTTTCTTGTCCAAAACATAGTCAACATTTTGCTGAGGAATTGTTTTCTCCGTGAATGTGCAAGTGAATTATGATGCATTTGTGTCTGAGACCAAAAGCGAGAGCACGGGTTTGATATGATAATGATTTAAGGTGAATACCGTCTCATGTTTCCAGTATTTCGATGAAAAGATGACTCGCATCATATGATGTTTGCGTTATTTGAAATGAAAATGACAATTACCTGAGTCCTTCCGTTGAAGATTTGATCTGACCATCCTTGGCGAAGCTAAAATAATGAAAAATAGTTTCAAAATAAATCGTATGCACATCGACTGATTTCTCAAACAATTTAATAATTTCTGACAACAATTGATTCCGATTGAGATTCATGTCACATTTTTGCACTCACATAAGCTTATTATTGCTATTACTTAATAGTAATACTTACCTTTCGATGGTTGCAATTAAATCGTCTTTATCACTGTAGCACTCAGATTTGGCAAGGGCCACATAGAGAAGGGTAACTCCCAAAATTAAAAGAATTGATGATTTCATTTTGATTCTTTTGAATGTTTCACTTGACAACTTGAATCGTTTTCAAATAATAATTTTCATGCAAAAATGGTCGTCTTTATATATCTTTTCAAATGAAAGTAAAACAATTAAAACATTCTTTCACCCAACTGGAATTTGCTTTTCCCATTTCTTTCAAATGATGAATGTATCGCGCGTGTCATCTTAATTGAATTACTTTCGCTATAACACTTTTTCGACTGCAATATATTGCAATGTAAAAGCAATGAGTATAACCTGTCACTTTTGAGTCTTTTGTCTCCCCTAAATGGTTAAGCCAGTCGTTTCATTTTTCAATCAAATTCTCACTTATCATTCAAAATGGAGTTTTTGAGCCAATGACCATGGAACAGAATTAATTAGTCAACAACAGTGCAAAATATTTCAATTTCACATTATGGAAAATTTCTTTTTTTTTTATCCAAATGAGTTCACAAGGTTAAAGCGACATTGTGCGCACCCAGTGTAATATCAGTTTTGGGAGAGAATCTAATTAGTTCGCTAAAAAACATAGTTTTTGGACATGATTTCGTACCTAAAAATGATTTTTTGCCCGTCCGTCCAGTTTTTGTCCGTCCGTCCGAAAGTGGCATTTAAATTCTCAGTTGTCTGTCCGTTACAAACTTTTGTCCGTTGCCACATTTATTTCAACAGTATAAACCGATTGAAATGTTCCCTTTCTTCCTTGCTGGTGAAAATGAAAAATTCTGGTATAAATTTGGTCTTCGAATAAATTGAAGATCTAAAAAGGACTATTGCGATCGGGTGAACGACAATTCTAGCGAAAATCATGAAGAGCAGAATTTATCGTCCTGATCCCTGGTGAAGACCTATGAAAAGAATTGAGGAGCACATCATTTTTTGAAACTAGTCTCGCATCGAAGCTCTCGACATAAGATTAAGAGCAGAGAATGAAATCGCATTCAACCAATACAACGCAAAGATTCAAATTCAATCTCTGATCAAGAGCCAGAGGTGACCATTTCATATAACGAACAAAAGAGGGCTTTTCTATCAAGCATGCCTGATACTGCAGTATGCAACCGAACAGTGTAGATTTTTTTATTTCTTTCGAAACGACTCTTCCATAAAATTTGATAACAAATAATCAAAATTCATTTCTATTATAAATTCTTCTTATTAATAGAATGACTGTTATGGCAACAGTTAAAACATTGCAACTTGTGTTTCGAAGAACACTAAAATGTACATTCCGGAACAACCAAACGTTGAGAATCTATTTGCTGATTGGCATTTGCTGCTTGGTATTAAACACCGGGTATCGAAATAGTTGTGTGTAAAATGTTTGTCTAGTGACGCAAATGGCAACCGAAAATGAGACTCATATCAACTCTCCTATAGATATATGAGAGATATTATGTCACATCCAAAACACCTTGTGATAAATCAATCTACTTGGCCAAACAGTCAATTCACAGTGACTCACACAAGCGATTCGTAATGTATGCCAATAAAATGATACACTCACTTTCTTAAAGGCATTCAACGTAGTCTTTTCATATCAATATCAATTTAATTTCATTTATTTTGATGAAATGTGAATGTTCTCGAATCATTTTGACAAAACGGTTTTGTTTACTCCATTCTCCGTTTGCTCCTAGGTTTGCTATAACTTTCCGTAAACAACCCAATGGATTCGGTCAATTGAAGTCATATCGTATAAATTTTGACTGATTTATTTTCAAATCATCGAATATAATGCATTTGAATCTCCACAGAATTTCCACATTTTGTAAAATAGAAATTGAATAACATGGCAAAAACAAACAACTATTTTTATCGAATCATTCCAAAACATATGAAGGAATGATGTGGCTAAAATAAATTGCAACGAAGTGAATCAAATGTATTATTATTCGATAGAGAATAGAATTTACAAGACTCTTCCTTGATGTAATTTCCATGGCTGGTGTAATTGTTAATGGTGACAGACACTGTAGAATCTACAGTGTAGATGTAGATAGTTTTGTCATGCACCTTTAATGCAAAGCGTTTCAAAACTGAATGGCCAAAATGACGGAAAGGATGATTTCCGTTGATGGGCGAGAAATAAATTCGTTTTTGTCGTTTTTGTCCGAAATGGGTAAAAAAAGTGATTTGATGGGCCTAATGAAATAATCGCTTTTGTGCAGAGCAAAGCATATTTTAATATGGTTATCTGATTCACTTCCGTCGTCACCAGTTCGTGTTCGAATGATGGTCGTTATTGTCGCATCATCGTCATCGTTGTCGTTTCGATGTCATAATGAGCATTATGATACCAATTAAGCATCTACCTAAGCTCAAAGTTTTCGTGAGCGAAAGCACATTTTAATGACTTTGAAATTGATTTTATCGTCATATACATCAAAATGTGCTGTAAAATGATTATAAATGGTTGGCCGTATTTGAAACACCAGAGCTGTGTATTCTGATGACTGCAGTTGTGAACTGTGACTGAAAATCACCAAGCGAAAATCTCGAGCAAAATCACATTTTCTATTCGAAGTTCCAGCAAAGTTACAACCGAAGACTTAATGCATCGGCTTTAAAATTGAACAAGTGCTCTAATTATGAATAGATTGGATGATATTGCTCATTCTCCTTAGTTTCTGCCCCCCGCTCCCCCCTCCATTCTTCGTGCTGTTTCGTTGCGCATTGTCTCTTTCATTTGCATCGTTTCATGCCAATGCCATCACACACACACACACACAGAGAGAGAGAGAGAACAGCTAAAGGTAAAGGAAACTAAAAGCAAACTTAATTACATGCATACCAAACCTACACCGGATGCAAGTGTGTATACCGTGCGCTTGAGTTGAACATGTGAGAAGCGATGCGGTAACAGTTGCATTTTAACTTGAACATTCGTTTCGCAAAATTTACCGGATTCTATATTTTACACGAACTACACACAGGTTTCTCTATATTTATATGGAAATATCGTTAATTATCCGATGATTTATGATGTCGCACTGCCTTTTAACTCGAAACGGTTACGCTACACCAAATCAAATGCTACTTTGAAATCACCTCTACATTGCTATGCATGGTATTGTGTAGGTAGATCGTAGGGTGAGCAAATGTGTGTGCTGTGTGCTGTGTGTGTATGCGTATGTGGAATTTGCCATGGCAAAAAGGCGCACCATTATTACATATTATTATATAATCACCGGGGGAATAAATTTAATTTTCTGCATTGGCATTTGGCAAAGCTGCACAACGCGCGACGTATGCGAATAAAATTGTGATGCCTATTATTACACATTGTATCACAAAATTTGCGAAACGGCAATTCAGCCCCCAGTTTGAAAGTGCACCAGAAAAGACACACAGAGAGCGAGAATTGAAGGGGTTGAAGTTTGAAAAAAACTGAAAAAAAACATGTTCAAGCATTTGGCTGTGCTCATCATGGACGGTTTCATGACTTCGGATTCCACCCTCGTACCATCGCATGCAGCTCATCAACGGACGCTGCATTGCATGAATTCTACGACCAATTATATTGAATTAAACACTTTTTTTGTTTAAATGTTTAGCTTCCTTGTGAAATGACAATGGTTTAACTTTTGTAACCACATCCACATTTTGTACAGACACTCCATTCATCCATTTTCACATAATACATGTGCCGAAAATTAATTGACGCTTTAGCGAAAAGTGGCGACGGGAATAAATAATAACAACTAACCAACAAAAGAAAAACATGTATGCACCTCGTGATTACGGTGAATGTGCGAAAGAGTGCGACAACAAAATGCCGGAAATATTGCAATTTTCATTCATAATCGGATTACTCTTTTTTTTCAGGGCCGTTTGTCTATTTGTCCGGTCATTTTTGTTGGTTTGCTGGTCATTCAAGCATTCCCACTGAACGTCCATGACAATTAAATTCAATGATGCGAAAATGTTTAATAACAGCGATAATTTGCGAAGGTGGCTCCAGTTTTATTCGTATGCATAACGCTTTTGGTCAACAAACGGTGTATGTGCCGGTGTTTTTTGCTGTTTTTATTGTTGTTGGTCTAGTTGGGCCGTTTTTTTTTTATACTCATCCATGCAAATATTTACCGGACGTTTAAAATGACCGAAAATGAACTTTGTTACAACTCATTTTGTAATTACATTTCATATTTCAACAACATTGACCAGACAAAAAAGAACAGAGAGAAAGAGAAATGACGCACAAAACTGTTGAATTAATTAGTTTTTGAGTGTGCGATGCACATTTTAGCGTTTGTCATGGACAAACACAGCACATGACTTCCGATTCGATTTTTGGGATTTTTGATGTTGTTGTTGTTCTAATGATTTAATAGCGCCCGAAATCTCAACCATGGAAATCTGGTGAAAACAAATAGTTTTTATGACTTTGTTTTGGTTTTTTTGTCCGCTCTTGATAAATTGTGGAGATTTCCCAGGAAATGAGTCAACTTTATTTTGATAATTGGGGGATTTTTTGTAAGTCAACAGTTATCTTTAAGTGTAACCTAAATTTAGATGGAAAAGTTCAGCAAATTGTAATCAATTTCTTATTAGTGTCACTTGGTCAGCAGAGTTCTTATCAGTGTCACAAGCAAAGCAGTTTGTTTTCGACTATAGCTGATAAAATCATTACTTTTTTATGGATTGATCGCTGACAGCACAGTGAACTTTAATCAATTTACCTGACGCTTTTGATTAACAAATCAGGGTGGAGGTGGCCACGGATTATTCGGAGGTCGGATCTATCCGAATTTCGGTCCGAAATCTGTGGATTCTAAATCTTGTTCTAGATACGCTGAAATTGTGAATTTAACAATTGGAATTGAATGAGAGAAATTTACTTGAATTCACGGATTGAGGCACATTTGGAGCCATAACTTCTGAATATTTTCAACAGTTCACTTTCCTTAACTATCAAAATCCGTAGGATGGATGAGACTTTGAAGTTTAGATATAGAACATGGCAAAATGTTTTGATTTTTGGTTGGAAATTGGCTTCAAAGGCAAAAAATGCACAAATATGAAGGGTTAGGACTCGCAGCTTAAGAGTAAACGAGGCCTTTGTCATCTCACCACCTTCTCACGCTTATGGAAACTACTGTTAGTGAGAGCAGGAGGTGAAATGACAAAGAACACTTTTTCTCTCAACTTTCCATAGCTTTTGAGCCACACAGCCAAAGTAGGATGTTTGAAAAAAAAAATGTTGTATGAAATCAGATTAGAATCAAATAAGCGGAGAGTTGGAGAGGCTAAAGACATTGAAATATCGGTCATAGTTGGGGAGATATCGACTGAAGAGCCGTGAAAAACATCAAAGACCGAAAAATTACGAGTGTGTAATGTGAGCCAAACGGACTTTTGGTTCGGAACCAGGGAGCGATTATAGGATAAGATTCGGGTAGTGTATTTTATTGATATGAATAAAATCGTCAACAAAATTTCTTGGTCATCGAATGAATGTCGGATCGCATTCGGATCGATGAAAACTGTTTCCGTGGTCACCTTTCTTCAATCAGGAAACTCAGAATATCAAGCAAAAAAAAAAACACGAATCGAAACTATCGGAAGAGGTAATCATCGATTGATTGTTTGATTGGCCAGAGTGTTGTATGTACTGACGTTCATAGCAGATCATTTATCAGAGTTCCAATCAAATTGACATGTAAATGCACTAATAAAACAATCACAAATCACAAGAAATATTCCATATCATTTGGTGTGATGGAGAAAAAGTGAGGCCACTCAATAAAGGTAGCGCTTGAATCGTTGCTCTAGGAAAATATGTGTAGAAAATTATGTAAATGACTATGATGATGACAAAGTAATGGCCAACCATTTTCGATGCGGTTGACGACGAGTGTGACACACAATGAAAATTAAATCACAAACCGTCATCCCAAATGAAAATTGAAGGTATGCCAAGAGTTTGGTGCATTTTCCTGCGATGGCAGTGAGTGCGTGTATGTGTATGTGTGGTCTTTGTGTATCGCTCTGAGATTTTGTTTGTGATGTTATGCACAGCTATTGTCGATAGCCATGGGCCATAACATCTGAATGCTTTACGATGACAATAAATCAACTGGCCCGTGTTCGTTCACTGTTGTTGTGTCGATACGGTTTTGTTCGAAAGCAGCAGCAGCAGCAGCATCAGCAGCAGCAGCAGTAGCATTAACATTCTTAACCTCTGCAGTCGGTGCAATGAGATATCTATACACAGAGGGAGAAAGAGAGAGAGAAAGAGAGAGAGATAGAGTGAAAATATACACAAAACACCTTCTGTGTATACGATAGTGATTTCTCATTCCTGGAATTCTTCGCACCGCAATGACTCAAACGACACCGATAAGATTAATGATTTGGTGAGCTGATGATGATGTTTCTCTGTGTGTGTGTGTGCGTCCGTCCATCCGTGTGCTTGCCTCATGCACATGCTCGTTTATTGTTCCCGTCAACATCAACCAGTCCAGGTTCCAAGTGTCAATTAAAATGACCAAAGCTATTCGATAACACAATTTATACAACAACAACAGCACCAGCACCAGCACCAGCAGCATTTCACATTCAAAATTAATCTCAATGGCGTATATATATTATTTGTTATCGTTTCACCAGATTCAAGATGGAATATGGTTCTGAACTTGTACTGCATTGCACATGGAAGCCGGATGGATGGGCGGCGGGGAGGAAAATATATTTCACCTTTAGTGCAGTCTATAGAAAATGATATCAACAACTTCATTCCAATGAAATTAATGAAGTCCCATTCGGTTAAAACATTTTATTACGTGCTTGTGGCCATTCCTTATGATGTGCCATATTGGGTGCGTGTCTGTGTGTTGGTCTCTCTCTCTCTCTCTCTCTCTCTCTCTCTCTCTCTCTGTGTGTGTGTGTGGGGGGGATTTCACGTGCAAAATGATTTCAGTTTATCGATTTTATGCTGCACATTGCATACCAAAAATCCCATTAAACGTTTCCACGTGCACGTCTATCTGAACCAACTCATACCAATTCGCATTAGACAATATTCTTTGGATAAAATTCACCCCATTGGCCAAATGTTACCAAAACAACGAAATTCTATGCTTGTAATGCAATCCACACAAACTACTCAGTAAGTCAGTGCTCAGTGCCACATTGTGTACCACCATCACCATCGTCATCATCATCAACTGCAAATCTCTTCTTATCTACAAATGCCGTACATTCGTCTTCCATTGTTTCTTTCATTCAAACAATTTCAATGCTAACCATATTTTCATATTAAAATGCGATTCCATATAGCTTAAATTCCCAAAATTAATATACAATTGAATTTAGTAATCATATATATGATGCTTTGTTCATGATGCTTCAAATACTCATGCTCAGTGCTGGTTGAATGTAAACTTAATCATGCCATTGAATTTCTTATGCTTTGACCCAACCAAGGAAACCTTTTGTTGTCGGATTAAATTTCAATGCAATTTGCATGTAAACCATTTTTTGTTACCTCTATTTTATGAATATATCTGATCAATGTATTAACAAATTTAGTGCAATTTGATGATTTCAAAGGAAATTTGATGAGTTTAGCTATTTTTAAGGGTCAATTTCAAATAAAATTGTTGCTCATGTGTTTCATGGCCATGCTTTTGGTGTTTGAACAGATTTTTTGGGATTATTTTAGTATTGCATCAACTATTTCTATAAAGAGATAATACTGAAAACGAGTGCTTCAGGTTTATACATGAACATTGAATGCTTTAGACGTTTAAAAGTACTTATGAAATGTTCAATAGTAATTATCGCATATGTTCACCTGATTTTCAATTTTATTTATGATCGGTTTCAATATTCCGTTTGGTAAATACCAAATTGATACGTAAACAAAGTAACTGTTTTTGCGCTCTTTAGGAAAAAAAGAAATGATTTTTTTTTATTGGGCAGTTGATCAATCGATTGAAATGTTTGGTCGACCCATATAATTTTGTCGATCCGTCGTAATGGCATAACAGAAGTTACATTTTGACCCTGAAATGTTTGGTCGTTTTGAACTGAAAAAAAAATGTTAAATTTGTTGAGACGAACACACGCCGCAACGGCAACGCATGCGGCAACTACAATATTGTTCAACATTTGATTTGACTACCGATCGATCATGCATCGAGCAGTTCACCCACTTCACACTTGCTTTCTGGCAAATCGACTTATATGCTGTGTGTATGTAAGTCTTGATGTAAATTGAAGCATATTCGTGTCGCTTCCAGGTCCATCGTGAAAGCACACGATAAAAATTCATTTTTTATACACACATTTTGGGACAATTAGCTGTGTCATTATTTGCAAAAATTAGCTATAAATCGTTACAGGCGTATGGAATCAGCATTAAGAATGTTTCTTAGGTGAGACAAGATGTGAACTCTTTTTAACGAACATTTGAATCGCTTCACTCGAGCAATGGACGCTTTTTGACTGTTGAATTTTATCTAATCTCATTTTGAATTTGGTTGACATCATTCGGAATTTGATTTCCTACACAAGCTTCAACAGATTCACGAAGATTTCGTATAACAAGATATTAAGCGCTACTTTTATGTATATTTTTGATTTATATATCAAGCTCTTATCTACATGAAATAAATTTATTCAAGATTGTCGTGAAAGATTGCTGTATGCTGTACAGGGGCGTAGCTGGAGGATCATTTCGGGGGGGGGGGGGTTTGAAAAAAGTTTCAATAAAAAAACAACAAAGAAATTCAATAAATAGACAAATTTGAAGGTCTACTAATAATAATTGCGGCTCAACTGATTTTCAAGCAAGGAAAATTTGGCAAAAAAAGAACGATTTTCCCCTTTATCTAGAGGTGAAATTTTCCTTATTAGGAGGTTATTTTGAGGAAAAACTTCAATAGCCAATTTCTTCTGAAAATTCGTTTTTTCTCTTAAACAGATGTTCCACTATTGAGGGGTTTGACTGTACAAAACAAATCATAATGTCAATCCAAAATCCCATTGAAATTGTGTTGTAATTGAAGATTTTGAAGACAAAACTTGTCAAGTTTTCAGCAAATTAGAGCTATTTTTTCAAAGTCATTAATAGCCACAGTTTTTTCTCATTTAAGTATCAGAAAACTTTAATAGCTTGGTTGTTTTCCAGTTGGAAGTGGCAATGGAAAATTAAAAAATACATAAATTCACTAAAAATTCGCTATCCTGGGCAAATCCTATTGAGCTCCTTCAAAAGCACCTCTTCCGACGCAATATTTCGAATATTTGAACTCCAAAACTACATTTAAATTATTGCGAGCGGAGCGAGCAGAAATTTTTGAAAATAATGCGCTAGAAACTGTAAAAAAATTCTTCAAGTTCTCTGTAATTTTTTCCATTCGGATCTCATTTCGGGGGGGTTTTGACCCCAAAACCCCCCCCATTCCTACGCCACTGATGCTGTATGATTGTGGTAATGTGCAAGTAAATTTAACTCTTGATTGTTCAACAATTTCATTTAAAAAGAAATTTCAATTCAATATTTCAATAAAATTACGTTAGTTGGAAAGATGAATCGGAATAAAGTTCATCTATAGAGTCTGAGGCTCGGAATCCGAGCTCTAGTCTTGGGTACACTGGCATAATTTAAAACTTGCACTAGGCATATTTTCGGCTTATAATAAACAAATTGGTAAATTTGTTTTCCTTCAGAGGTCGAAAATAGTTACGTTGTCCATTTGAGCATTTTGTCGCAAGCATTTCATCTTTTTGGAGGATGATCATTTGATCATTCAGTTTTGACAGTTGCTCATAATGTTTGTGTATTAACAACGACTCACGACGTCTATGCTCAAAATGTCAAATATTGTGTTTATAGAGACAAAAATCATACCTCCAAAAGGACAAAGTGGCGATTTTAAACCTCTCGAGGAAAATAATTTGACTACTTTTTTCTATTGAGCATACAACGTCCGGGGCTTCGCATTTAAATAGGACAACTTCTCAGGTGTGACTCAATTACTCGCCCAGTGAGCTCTAAACTGTTAAAGATATGCCTTATCTGATCATAGAAGAGTGTAATTTAAATAATAATGAGATTTGAGTCATGAGACTGGATAAAACTTTACAGCAAAATGGAATTTGTATGTTAGTGCGTAGTTTTGTTCATTGTGGAATTGTTTAAAAAATCTCTAATTCTTCTTTTGGTGAAATTGTATGAACTTTGATCGCATAACTGCTTCGATTTTTAACTATTTTAAATCGATATTTTTGTTTTTTTTTTCTCGTCAAATTGAATTTATTGTTCCAATTTTTTCAGTTTCCAGTATATTTGCACCCGGGGAGTAACGGATTAAAATGAGTGATGCAAAAATAAATAGCGAACAATTGATGAAATTTGAAAATTTAAATAATCAAAGAAAACTGAATAAAAATGCCAATGGAGATTGGGGGTCAGTCATCGAAACACCGGACGATGCATTGAAATCAGCCATTTTTAAATTGGATGTCAATTGTTTTCATGAAATTTTCGATTGGTTATCACTAAAGGACTTGATTTCGATTGCAAATACCTGCAAACGACTGCAGCAGCTGGCTGGTGAATTTTTTCAATTAAATTTCATTGCAAAAAGTGCTCGGGGTGAAAATGACGGAATTCACATTTCATCGATTCCAGCCAATGTATTCAGTCGGTACATTCAAAAGATATCAATTGCGAGTGATCGTCTGGGTGCCTATCGATTCATTGGATCAAATTGTACGAATTCAATCAAGCAAATTCGAGTTTATGGCGCTTTGCCGGTGGGTGCATTCGGGTACATCAAAGAGATAGTAAAGGATGTTGAATTGCTCGAAATGAATGAATGCATCATCACTGGTGAATGCTACGAGAATTATCTGAAATATTGTCCCAATGTAAAAAGTTTAAGCGTATCACGATCAAGTAAATTCCGTGAACGTGGTACCGTTATTGGCACTGGAAATGAATGGTTACTGCGAAAATATCCATCGATTGAACATTTTGAATTGACCGAATTGCATGAACTACAATTGAACGAATTAAAAACATTTTTTGAACAAAATCCAAACGTACGCACTTTTTCCACCGATGCAAAAAGTCTCTGGTTCAATCGACATTTGTTAAAAGCGACCAATGTTAAATTGGACATTTTCGTAATAAATATTTGTTTATCGAAAATAGTCGACACAAACAATCGATTGGTTTCAATTGAAGATTCCATTTACAAATTACTGATTGAATTACACGAACAAGGTTTTTACAAACGTTTACATTTGTACGTGTATTTTGTTGAACAACATGATGTTGATTTGTTACTTTCATTGAATGCAATTGAAATGTTAAACGGTGATTTTATTCAAGTTGGACGTTCATTGGCCGATCTGAAAGCAACATGCATTTGTTATCCCGATGAAATTTTAAATATTGAAAATCTACCGAAGAGCCTGTTAAATTTGGAGCGTATTTATTTGTCTGAAGTGACATCCAATCGAATTCTACCATTGATTCGGCATTCAGCCAAATTGAAGGTCATCAAAATTAATCAAATTAAAGATAAACATTTGTTCGGGAAGCTAAGTCTGGCTACGTTGAATAAGGAACGGGAAAAATTGCCTGGAGCACGTAAATTACGGATTTATGTGAGAGAAGATGTTTTTCTTGCCACCAAATGGACGAAGAATTGTGTCAATTTTAGTCTTATTGAATTAAAACGTTTTGAAGCATTTGAATGGATCGAATTGTGTGCACGGTGCAGATATTTTAAAACTTTCTAATCTTTTGTCTCTAGTTTCATGCAGTCGGACGTTTTTTTAAACAATAGTTTCAATCTAGGTTTCAATTAAACAGACTTATTGTAACATAAACACAAACAAATAAATGTCATAAAAATGATTCTGTACAACCATTTCTGTTTCATTGTGATTGTTGTTACTTACACGTTAAAAAGTAAACTCGAATTTGCGACGGTGGATCCTCGAAAGGTATGTGTGCATCTGTTTAAGTTCTGAATATTGTAACAAAAAAATTTCTTCACTTCGGAAGATCATCGAAGATCCAATGAATTTCCTCTCATATTATTCGGATTCATGCAAGAGCACTTCGGTTTTCTGTCAACACTGTTGACACAACAGTCAGGCGTTCCCAAAATCACCACATCTTTCACATGGCTGGTAATAATTGATAATGTTCAAACAAACAACAATCAATCAAATGAAGCCAAATATTTTTCTCTTGGGGCGAGACACATGGATTCTGTATTCGCAGTATTCCACGAATCCGCTGTGTATTCGTGAGGTGTCTCACCTTCAGATTTTTCTACCAAATTCGATTTAAGTTTGGCTTTTTTGGGCCCATTTTTAAATTTTTTTTAGCTGCTCAATAATAAAAAGTGTTCAATTTTTTTTCCTCCAAAGCTCGAAAATCGTTACTTTGTCCTTTGGAGGGACAAAATGCACGCGTTTCATCTCTTTTGAGGATGAAATTCCAGTTTCGACAGTTGCTCATCGTGTTTGTATATTAATAATGGCTCACAACGTCTATGACCAAATGTCAAATATTGTGTTTATTCTTCCATAGAGACAAAAATCAAGCATTTCATTCTCTAAAAGGAGTCCTTTTAATGGACACAGTGGTGATTTTGGACCTCTGGAGGAAAAAAAAATTACTCCTTTTTTCTATTGCGTGGATTTCGACTTAACCAATTTGTAAATGGGCTAAAGCGTAGATGAGCTTGTAAATTTCTTGATTCAAATATAAATTGGCTAGTCCCAAGTCCCATTAGTATTGTTCTTTTGGAAGATAAATGTGTTTTTATTCCATTGAAGCTTTCAAATACACCGAAACAAAATTGTTGAAAACTCATGATCAAGAGATTTGGAAACACATTTCGTGTGAATGATTTCGAAATCATTAAACTATTCGAACTAAATTGAATCAATTCAATCTATTTGTTATCGCACTTACAAGTCGACATATTGGCGAATTGCGTTACAAATGTTTATTATTGATCTGTCTTTTATTGGGTGATGTTTTCATTGGTTGATGATTTGCCAAAATTTTGGATGTGGAAATTCATTACATGTTATTGGACTTTGTTTTTTTCCATGATTTGTTATGATTGATCAGCATAAGTTGTCATAATAAATATATAAAATCGTTACTAAATCTTAAATCACACTTCCTAATCAGACTTCCCAATTTCCTTGCGCAACAATCATTCAATCAAAACGACCTATAAATACCGTGAACAGTCCGAACAATAAACAGTTTCTGTTTAATATAATCCCAGAAGACAATTCAAAATGAAAACCGTATCAGTAGCAATTTTGGCAGCATTTTTGTGCATTGCGGTAGGTAGTTAAGATCCTAGTTAAGACCAGTTTCCCGAATTACTGGGAATTCATTGACAGTTTGCTGGAACTAATTAATTTATCTTTTTGATGAAAATGTTTAACAGGCTGTATCCGCAGCACCAAGTGAGGAATTAACTTTAGGCGCTGAGGTAAGAAATTGATCTTTGTTCATGTATTTCCCTGGGTTGAGTGTCACACATTTGAAGTGATGTAACTAATTTTTGGACGATTTTCGATAGGTTGAGGAATTTACATTCAACCCATTGTTCTCAATCAAAGACGCTGTCGAAAAATACGTGAAATTTGTTCAATGTTTCCTTAATGCCATTGGCAAAGTAGTCGAAAATTATCCACAAGACTTCATAAAAAATGTCGAAAATGCCAAAAAAGCGGTTGAAGACCTCCTTAAAAATGAATTAAAGAAATGCCATAATGGTGGAAGTGCTGTTGATGTTGCAGTGTGAGTAGACTTTCGAATAAAATTGCGATTCTTGAACCAAGAATCTTTGTAAAATTCATTTCAAATATCAACTTTTCCATTTATCTGATTTTAGCTGTAAATTTGGTGTTCTTGGAAAAGTTAGTAATGTTGTCACCAAACTCATCCAGGATTTGGCTGCTGTAAGTTTTATTTCACACATTTCATTGAATTTGCAACAATTTTACCAAAAATTTTCATCGTTTATTATGACAGGAAAACATCGAAATAGTCAAGAGCATACAACAAGCAACGAAAAAATGTTTCGCTCCATAAGTTATCGATAGATTGATAGAACTCCATAGATGGGCCGTCGGATAACGTCATCGGTGTAGAGAAATACGTCAGAAATGCACCTATTTCAATAGATTATTCAAATTTCGTCTTTGTCACAAAAAAAAAATAGTTAAATAAAAATCTTGAATGGAATTTCTTGTGCTGAGTCATTATGAATACTTTGAAATGAATCCTTTGAAATTAATTACTTATAACTACGCTGAAGGTTCAACTTCTTTGGGTTTGTTCTGATCCACAAAACTACTTCTTACTCTCTTAAAGGAGAAAAACTTTCAAGCATAGCAAAACTATCATGGATATTCATTATACGACCTGACACCAAGTTGAATCTGTCAGAGGACGAGTTGGGCTAGCTTTTCAGCTGAACTGAAAGCAAATAGCTAACGGTGATCCACTTTATACTACTTTTTATGTGTGTGCGTTCGATGGCTAGCTATTTGCTCTCAGTTCAGCTGTAAAACTAGTCCACCTCGTCCTCTGGAATCTGTTTTTATAACTTTGATGCTCATTTCATATCGACTGCACTCAACCATTTCCTAAAAGACTTCATTGCTCACATGGCTGATCAATCGTTTAAACAATCAACGACTATCAATGAAATTTCGATTTATTTTTTCGTCCGGTTATTATTGTTTTTTGAAACAATAGCACATGAAATATGAAAAAAAAAACAATGAATCAAAATGTCCTATAAATAAACTGATTACATTCATAGTGACTGATGATCTGACTTTTTCGCACTGATATGAAATTTTACACTTGAACCATCAATTCATCGACTAATCAAACGAAAAAATACATTGGTTTTGTGAAAAGCACGAGGAAACGGGCCATTCTTCATACAAAGTACTGCAGTACATGTACAGCATGTGTTGGTCAGACTATCTGGTTTTACTATCTGGCTACTTACCAGTGATAAGATATCATCTAAATTGAATCGAGTCCACTTGAACCGCATATAAATACCCAGAAAAATGTTTTAAAAGTGTAAACAATTTGTGTTCAATCATTTCAGAAGACAATTCAAAATGAAACTCTTTTCGGTGGTATTTTTGGCAGCATTTTTGTACGCAACGGTAAATATATCGTGTTTAATAGAAATATTTTACTGAAAGTGAAAAACAATTTAATACCTTACTGAATATTTTATGATCGTTGATAGGTTGTGTCGGCAACTGAACCATCCGAGGCTCTATGTATATTAGATACTGCCGTAAAAGTGCTTGGTGATAATTTCAAACCCCAGTTAAATGCATTCAAACATGAAATACTTGCTGCTAATAACAAAAGAGAATTGTGTTTGCAAGAAGCGGGAAACAAGGAATTCAATTTATTTATGTAAACCGATTGATTTAAATGATTTAATTCTTTTACATTTTTGCGATAAAAATGTGTCTAATTTCAAATATTTCCAAAATTTTGTTTTAGCTGCAAAATAAATTATGAAAGATCATTCACCAAGGCCAACTCCAATTTCATCGTCGATATTGCCTATGTAAGTGATTTTGAAGTGTGAATCTTCTTTTCGTTGAAATTTTGTTGGAACTTTTTTGTAATCGGTATAATTTATTAATTGATAGAAAAACCCGAAGTTGGCAAAACAATTCATCGATGCGAAAAAGAAATGTGTTGGAAATGTGTCCTTGTAAACCCTTCGATTGCTTTTATCCATTGCTTTCAACCACAATATCATGAAATTACTAAGAAAAATTAGAATTATTTGAATATACCATTCATTTGGCTGCTGTAACGTTAATCTTCAAATAAATTGAATTACATTCAGAAGAATTTTCTTACCTTTGTTTTGATTTGTGCTTTTGGTTTTTTCTTTTCCGCACATATAAAATGTACATAGATGCAGATTCAACGAGTGTATCATAAGTAATTTTGATTTTATGCTAATTATATCGTCGATCATGGAATCTTTTAAGGTCTTACTTGCTACTTTAGCGATTGCGATCGCGCTGCGATTTCACATACAAATTCAATCACGGCGCGATTCTTTATGTATATAATTTTGATAGGGCAATCGCGAGCGATTCCAATCGCTGAAGTAGCAAGTAAGACTTTTTAATTCGGATACTCCGTTCTGGTACCTCCAGTGCAACATGGGGTCGTCGTCGTTGTTGTCATGGTTTGAACGCTAGCACGATAGCTGTCAAACAGACTCTTCACGTTCAGTTGACGAAAGAAGTGGAAGTTTCATGTGCGGAAAAGTAATACATTGGTTTTGTCAAAAGCACGAGGAAACGGGCCATTCTTCATACAAAGTACTGCAGTACATGTACAGTAGTGGGTGTCCGAAGGTGTGTGATATTTTAAATCAGCACCAAAGAGAATCAAGAGAATACAAAACTGTTTATTGTGGCAAAATATTGCAATTGAAAATTAATTTTCCAGCTCCTACAGTGAGTAAATTGAAAACGAATGCGAATTCCCCTTAACGTTGTGTGGTGAAACTTAAGTTGTGCAAGATTTTTGGTTAGTTTCGAACGAAAATTCAAATTTGTTCAAGTGGATAGTTAAACAGCTGTTTCTTTCGCCGCATGACTTAGAATGTTTTGGTTGAATGAGCAATCGAAAGCCTTCTACGAACCTTCATAGAAACGTGAATATGCGATCTACGGCTGCGATTTGCCGTAGGAGGTTCCTATGAGTATGGTAATCTTGTCAAAATACGTGTTGACTTTTACTTTATTTTATATGTATTTTTTTTTTTAATATATAAAAGTAATTCCAAATTGGAGCACACTTCATAATCAAACACATCCGCGTGATGAATTTTTTGCAATAGGTACGATTTAGATGTTAAATAAAACCATTTATCTATTATTTGAAATTACCTTATCACTAGAGCTATAAATTGTATTTTATCACTAAATCGAATCAAATTCAATTGAATAGCATATAAATACGCAGTAATATATTTAAAATGTAAAAAAAAACAGTTTGTGTTCAATTATTTCCGACGACGATTAAAAATGAGACTCTTTTCGGTGGTGTTTGTGGCAGCATTTTTGTGTGCAACGGTAAATATTATGAACAATTGACTAAAAATGAAATAGCAAATCAAAAATTTACTGAATGATTCGATGATTGTTGCTAGGTTGCGTTTGCAAAACCATCAACAAACATTTTTCAATCATCCGATGTTGAATGTGCATTAAATGCTGCCGTGAAATTGGTTGGTGATTATTTCAAAACCGAGTTAAAAGCACTCCAAAATCAAGTGACACTTGCTAATGATGAGAGAGCATTGTGTTTGAAAGAAGAGGAAGACAATGGCATCGCTCTTGCAAAGTAAATCGATTAGACTCATTGATTTAATTCTTCTAAATTTCTACAAAAATGAAAAAAATGTATACACACAAAATAAATATATTGAATTTTTAGACAGTACAGCATCTAAATCCTGGATTTATACAGTAAATCGTATAAATTTTTTATATTTCATCTAAAATGTGTAGAAACCGTTTGAAGTGTAAATGATATTGATTGATTTTGGTCCGTTGGCGATTTCAACTAATACACGGTCACTCTGATGTCGTCGAGTCAGTGGCGAGTTACTCATACATGCGTAAATATAATTGTTGTTCAGTGATGACAGAAAGAGAACAGTGTACACTGTACACTAGCTCGTGCACAATTCGATGCTGCTTATGACTGTGTGAGTGTCTCATCACTGAGTTGGTACCAGTGTGAACGTGCATTGTTGGTGTTCGTTTCGTTGTGTCATTTTATGCAAACCAAAACACAAAACGGAAGATTTAGCGAATCACCAAATACTCGAAACGTCATATAGCAGTAAAATTCAAAATATCGTAAAATACTACACATTTTAGATGAAATATAAAACAAATAGACGATTTACTGTATAATTCCAGAAATAAGACGCTGTATTGTCTTAAAATTCAATATGTTTCTTTTGTGTGTAATTTCAAATGTTTCCCCCATTTTTACTTTAGATGTGAATTAAACTATGCTAGATCAATCCAAAAGGCTTTTACCGGGTTCGTTTTGTATGTGGCTTTTGTAAGTAATTTTTGATTGCAAACATTCGTTTACATTGCATTTTTGGAGATTTGTTTTAATTGGTATAATAATTTGTCAATTCACAGGAAAATTCGAAACTGTCCCAAAAAATCCATCAAAAAGTGCGAAAATGTTTCGGAGAAATTTAAAGCATTCATTTCATGCGCTAGCTACAATATTAGGACATTTGAATATATTGTTAATTAATTTATTAATCCCGTTCAATAAAACTGATACTTCAAATTCTGATAAAAACAAGTCTAAAATTCAAATCGAAGACGAACACGAACATTAAACCACAGTCTTAATGTGCTTACGGTCTTCCTATATAATTGAAATATGCGAAACATAAAACGAAGAAATCTAACGGGTGTCAACTAAACTACTGCTCATTGAACTTTATGCGTGTGCGTCCAGTATGGCAAGTATGTTTGTGTGCTTTATACGCGGGCGTTTGGTTCTTTTTGTTTGATGCGCACGAAAAAACATCCAAATTTCACTGTTTCTCTGGACATCTGTCAGGACACGCACTGGCATTTTAAGTGAATAGACACAAAACACCTATTTACCTACATTGAACATACTTTGTGCGTATCACCCATCTAGGATTTCAATAATTTCAAATTAACGAAATTCACAGAACGATAACGTCAATTTGGCTTTCTTTCTACGATTTACTTTATTTTTTAAATTATCGATTATGATTAACGTTAAGGGTGTATGTATGAATGGTATACTCAAACAATCCTAATTTCGTTATACTGCGATCCCTTGTGAAAAAAAAACTGACTGCCAGCCAGACGACTATAGTCGTTTGATTTTCTGGGACAATAGACGTCTGAAGATGATTTGCATGTATTTTAGACAGTTTCAGTCGATTGCCAATTGATTAACAATCGATTGTCAATCGTTTTCTAGCCGACTTTTGGTCCTTTTTTTGTCCCAATTTAGCCGTTTGGCAGTCGTTTGCCGAAGGACTGTCTGTTCAATGGTTTTATTTTCACAAGGGGGTTGACGCATGACTCTATTCATTTAAATCGACATGTTTTCTTCGGAGCATTTCTTGTATTCTGCGTTGATTTCTATGGCCAATTTGGGGTTTTCCTGTCAAATAACGAATTATACCAATTACAAAACAAAAAATCCAAAAAAGAAATGGAAATGAATGTTTATAATCAAGTTACTAACATAAGTCACATGGAGGATAAAACCGTTAAAAGCTTTCATGGTTGATCTATTATATTTGAATATGCACCTAAAACGAAAGTGACAAAAAATATTTTGAAATAACACATATGATTCGTAGAAATTCAAAATAAATCAATTGATTCAGTCTCATCTGTTTACTTTATTAAAGAGGCGCCCCTGTCTTCTGCATCTTTCCAACAAAATTGTCTTTCGTCATTGGCAAGTTTTAGTTGATTTTCGAGTGCTTTTAACTCGGGTTTGAAATCATCACCAATCAATTTTACGATAGCATCTAATGTACATTGAACTTCGGATGGATTAGTTGCCAACACAACCTATCTCAACGATCATTCAATATTTAGTAAATTGGTTTAATTTGTTTTTGATTTTTAGTAAATTGTTCAATATATTTACCGTTGCACACAAAAATGCTGCCACAAACACCACCGAAAAGAGTCTCATTTTGGATTGTCTTCTGAAATGATTGAACACAAACTGTTTACATTTTAAAACATATTTTTGGGGTATTTATATGCGATTCAATTGGACTCGATTTGATTTAATCATAAAATACAATTCATAGCTCTAATGATAAGATGATGTTTGAATTGATAAAAAAAAAAGTTCTTTGATACTCCAAATCGATTGTATTACAAAATTAGTCATTTGGTTATACTTGACAATGAAGCAGTGAATGAGTTCGGCTAATGCTAATCTTAACTCTATCGCATTGTCAATATCCCAATCTTTGACACCGATTTGGTGTGCACTAACTATATGTATACATTTCGTATACAATTTTCAGGTTCTGTTGAAAACACTTTTCAAATAACAATAATTGTAATAATCGTGATTTCTTGGAATGCTACAAACCTGTCAACTGTGTCGCTATCCACTTCTGTGTATCATATTTACTCACCATCAACATTAAGTGCACTTCAAATCATGATTTGAAACGATCAAATTGTGTCCAAAACTCAAATATTTTAAAACATTTTGCTATTTTGTGCAATTCAATTTTATTTTGGTCACTTTCGTTAACAATATTTCAAAGGTAAAAATAAAATTGTAAATATGTGAGAATAATAATAAAAAAAATTGTGTATTTTCATCAAATCTGTTGGGATCAAAGGTGACATCTATTGAACGTAAAAGTGAAACTACATACATAACAAATGTGAAAAATTGATTATCAACGTTGACGCACGTTGTTTCCAAAATTCAAAATTTTGATGTAATATTTCCAATGGGGATACACAAATCTGCAATATCACAGGGGTTCACATCAGAACTTAAAAATAATCGGCCTCAGAAAATGTTGAAGACCGTTTTTAGGTCTTCAGTTACACAAATCCATTCTATTCATAACAGATTATCATATGCTGTCATTCAGGTCTACTCCACACTGCACTATGCACCACACTGATCAGTAAAGTATTCAATACTTTGCTCGCGTCCAAGGCCATCTGTGACCATCGCCGTGCAATATCCGGATATAATAATCTGCTACATATTTCCAAGACAAAAAATATTATGCCCACTTGAGTATTTTGAAATGAATCTGCATCATACGCAACGTTATAGAGGATATTGTAAGCTAAAGTGATTATTAGTAATAAACAGTAATAATTGAACCATTGAGAATAATATTGGCCTTCGATATTACGTGGAAATAAAAGTGCAATATAAATTACGTTATTTTTAGGTTTGAATGTATTTTCTAGGAAAATGGTAAGAGAAATAGATTGTGTGATGTTCAGCAAAGCTATAGCCATTATCAAATTCTAGAATTTTGTAGAACATACCATCTAGCTCTGTCTGCCACCATTTTCCAAAGATGACCATTCGAATGTATCTTAAGTTGTGCTAATAACAAAGATTTAGGGGGAAATGATTGCTCCAAATGACAATTTGTATATTTGCGAGCATTTATGTAACATCATCCGTATCTGCAGATCTGCACGTGCAGCACAAATACGATGCAAATGATCACAAATGCTTCGCATATACGCAAATGGACAAATAGTCACTTTCCCCTAGACAAGGCCACTTGATCTTGGTGCGTGAAATACCAAGAAAAACATGAGTTGATAAAATTCAACGATGCGTCAAGGTTCTGAAGATCATGTAGTAAGAGAACGATGTTTTCCATAGCTGAAAATAATTGCAATTTAATGTATGGAAATTGTTCAGCGGCTTTGTGGAATGCTTACTTGTCCAAGAACTTCCATTGTGCAGTAGATTAAACCAAAACCCTTGAAATGGACTGTCTCCAGTGAACGGGCGATGATCAAATGAATGTATTTCTGCAGTGCAATCGGGAGATCAAACCATTTTGAACCGTGCACTAAATTTCCAATCGCCGACATTCGATGTGTAGTCCAGGTAGCAAAGTAGCAATAAAGGAATGGCCAAGACAAAGAGCATAGCATACACAACAGTTGAAATATCATGCCAACAAAATCAAAGGACAGCAACTAATGGAAACAAATATATTCAAAAAGTGTATTAAAAGTATCGCAGGAAAGTTTACTGTTGAGAATGTTGAAGTAAGACTCAATAAGTTACTGAATACGACGTATAAATACGTACATTTTCTAAGCTATGCAAAGAAAGAGCCATAAATAGTAGATTGAGCGGAAGAAGGGAGAAAATCGATCCGCTATGTATATCCGCAGTCATTTTGAAGACTCTGTGAAGATCATTCAATTTAATTATCATTTTTCTTAGATAGAAAAACCTTTATCGCACTTGGTCTGAATTAGACCAAGTTGACTGGAATCAACTCACTCAAAGACTTTGACATGAACTGAAATCGCTTTGCAAATATTTTCATTGATTTGTCGACATCGCTTTTGATATTGTTTGCGATTCTTCTCTTTTCGATTGAGTTCAACATTTTCCATGAGTAAATTATACACAAAATCGAAATGATCACATATGGCAATGATGTACACATAACACGCAATGAAGTGGGCTGTGATCATTGAAACACATGCGGAATAGGAGATACTGGCATTCACTTCAATAAACCAAATCAAATACCATCCCCAGAGATTTGTTGTATCGAATGAAACGCTCAGTTGGAATGGTAACATCCACGTCGATGTGTCCATGTTGCCAGTCGAAATGTTATAAATGGAGTACACAAAACTACACACATGTATAATTTGGTTTATATAAATATAGCTGCCTACTCTGCCTGTAAATTCTTTACTCTTCTTCTCAGCATTCGAATAAACGTTGAGCAACTCGTTTTCTGATACAATTGGGAAAAAAAGAAGATGAGGAGTTTTTAATATGGATCCTAACTTACGGTACTGTTGGAACAATTATTGGTTTTGCCTCGGAAATTCAAATCCAATGCCCTCTAGTAAATGCATTTACTCAATCCAAACAGAAGAGGAATTGCTTGCAAAAATATGACACAAAAAATAACACAAAATGTCAATAAGACACAAAAACGGAGAATACGGCAGCAAAAGAGCAACGGCTTTGAAAACGCTCATTCGATGACAATTCGATTTGAATTTAACAAATTTATGATAGACGATTGTTACTTTAGAATGAGACATTTTTTATGCGATTAAGACGCCAAAGTGTCTTATTCCATATTAAGACACTTTTCGTCTTATTTTTGTAACCAATTTCTATCTGTGCATGGATTCCAATCGAGTTCAAATTCGTCTCAGTTTGGCATAGGAAATGCTGAGTATTTTCTAGTATCATTGCATAAAAAACAGCATTTATTCTCGTATGAAAGAATTATGTGGACTCCGGATTCTAAATAAAATTTCTTTATCGCAGATTATGGCGATCTCAAAAAGTGTCGAAAGTTTGTAAGATTGGCTTTATTCTCTTTGGGAATTGATACATCAGTCTTTAGTTCTAATGACACATTTATTTTAAGTTATTTTAACTTATTTTGTTAATGTGCATCCGACGGCGACGATGCACGGAACCGACCCCGGATTTTTCTAAGTTGGACCTAAACTAATCGAACCATATATAAATTTTTCAAATCTGAGATGGTCCATGTGAATTTTGATCGATCTGGTATGGAATGGTCGATATGCAACAAATATGAACTTCTTTAAATAATAAGCATGCAATTCGTAGTATTTTTCCCTATCTAAAATCATAACATTTTTGCCATTTGATGTTTAATATTTCTATTTTTGGTCAATGGAATAATGCGTACCTTCGTCGACAATTTTCTGCAGTTCGATATGCAATTGTTTTACGGTTTTCATGTTGAGGCCAAAACTAAGGAAAATTCCACCTTGCTGAAGACCTGCTACAACCAGAGAAAATGGCCCCAACATATTTTCCAATTGCAGCCAGTAGTGCACGGTAACCACAGCACTTGAAACACCCATAACAACGAACGAAAAGAATAAATTGTAATAGGTGGCAATCGAGCTAAAGAATTCACTGCTTGGTTCTGCCAAATTATGAGAATGAATGCCCAATCGAACCATAAAATCTTGATTTTTTTCAAGCACTCTGAATTTTGCCATTTTTATCTTTTCAAACTAATTTGTCAGTTTTCTAAGTTTTTTTTATGTTCAACTGAATTTCCAATGTTTTTATTTTTAAAGATTTGAACAAATTCAAATTCTCTCAGAGAGTCTACCGTCTTAACCGGATCACTTTCAAATCACAACTAATTTTGATGATTTGTCTTTATCCATATGTGGACTTCTTAAACAAATTGACGTCGATTAGTGTTTAAATGACTCATTGGCCAGAAATATATTTTGAATATTACTGTTGCTATTATTACATTAGTACACCTTGCAATTTTGCTGCATTTTCAAATCGAACAAATTTGTTGTTAAAAATTCATTCACATTTGAATGGAAAGTTTGAATTGCAATTGTTCGATAGAACATTCGATCATCGGAAATGTAAATCATGTCATTGCTAATGATTCATTAGATGTTACTAGAAATTGCTTTATATTCGATAGAACAATCCATCGAAAATGCCATTCTTATTTTTAGACAGTCGATTTATACGTCGTTATTGTTCAAACAAGAGCTTTATGGGACAATAAATACAGTTAAACCTTCGAAATAAACAGATCATCCGAATTAGAGAAACCTTCAGTTGATTGAACATTTTTTGTATCGTTCGATTTTCATTTATTTTCTTGTTTAGAATGCATGCATTCAAACCAAATTCACCCTGAATTTTGTTAAATTTGTGTTCTTCAGACTCAATCAAGGAAAGAAATCACTGTGGACGGTAGTCCACGCGAGTGACGCAAGCAACTACTATGCATGCATATTAGTGCAATGTCACAAGCCTATATATACACGCAGTTTCGAACTTTTAAACCATATTACCGATCAAAATGAGCTGAGTATCATTGGAAAGGTCTTGGAAAATAGAGGCGAAAAGAGTATAAAAACTTGAAATTTGACCTCCCATGACCCCTGATATGGGGGTTTGAAAATGTGATCAAAATTTCAGTTTTTCCACCATAAAGGATCGAAAACTTATCTTAATCGCTTGTAATACGTTTTAGTTCGATTCTAATTCTGAATACAAATCCAACGATATCCATATCATCAAAATCGGTTGACCCGGTCAAAAGTTATGACATTATCAAAATTTTTACCCCCACCCCCTCAAAATGATGAAAAGGGGCGTTTGTTTGTCTGTTTGTACCTGTGAGATATTTCAACGATATTTGCTGGAGATATTAGGATTGTAAAACTAAGAATTTTTTGTTCCACAACTTTTCGATCTGGTGGCCCCTATGACCAGGGGCGTCTTTAAACTTGAAAAACTGCCCCCCCTCCCAAAGGTCACTGTGCCCAAACCACTAAATATACAGAAACAGCATGGGTATCATTTGAAAGGTATTGAGGTCAGCTTTCAAAGTGCATTCAAACGATTCGAAAAAA
The DNA here is from genome assembly GCA_030463065.1 of Aphidoletes aphidimyza. NCBI lineage: Eukaryota > Metazoa > Arthropoda > Insecta > Diptera > Cecidomyiidae > Aphidoletes > Aphidoletes aphidimyza. The sequence goes on from CM059999.1 coordinate 42,119,788, forward strand.
ATATCCTAATTGAGATGTTTTCAGCCAAAAACTGAAAAGTTGCATATCGGTCCGACACAAATTTGAAATTTTCTCGAAAAAAACTCCCAACGATTTTTTTCATAATTTCCACGATTCTAGCGTAAATATGTGTGAAACATGGTGCATATGCGTTATATCTGGGAAAATTCGTTTTTTCGAGATATTTCGGTTTGAAGTTAAAAAACACACTAAAATTGACCAAAAATGCCGTTTTTAATCCGAAAACATGATAAATAACGCCAAAAATATCATTTAATTGTGATTATAGTATACTCTGACTTAAAGGAGACAATAGTTCTCCAGATGTCAATGCTCTTAAATGTCTACTTTTAACGATTTTGAGTTCAAAAGCTAAAAAAACACACAAAAATCGAACAAAAATCAATTTTTCACCCCATAACATGAGAACTACCGCAAAAAAATTTCATACAATACAATTACAAACGTATGGAGAAGATCGTGTAATGATTGTAATCGTGCGTCTTGGAAAAAGAACATTAACTCTAGGACTGAAATTTCACAAATTACTAAAAAAAAATCTCAATACAAAATAAGGAAAACATATTGATACGAATGAAACGAAGTCGGTTTTGTTTGTGAGATTCCATTTATTTTGGAATTTTTTTTGACATCGAAGTATCTTGACGTTTTTCTGTTCATTTTGCACCGGACCGTTTCAATAATTCGACGACTTCTGTGTGACCTGAAAAGAGAAGATTTAAATTAGTTCAGTTTTTTTAGTTCCTTTATTGGCATCATAATTTTTTTTAAATTTCTTTGCGCTTGAAGTTGAGTTTAAATTCGTGTAGATGAATACGGTTGCATGCTACAGTGCGACGATATGACGCGCATATCGATAAACATTGAATCGTAACCATTTTCCATAGTAGGAACATTGTGTTGTCATCACTTATACTTTCTGTATTTGACGAAGGTTACGGAATTCTTTCTACTTTTTTGTGTGAAAATAATTCCTTTATTGAAACATAAACATTTTATTTGCATATGAAACTTTGTACCCGGGACTAACTTTCATCTAAAACAAGTTTCCTTATATCTTTTGTGATTGAAGAGATATAATCGAAGATATTCTCAAAATTCACTTCCGTTTTCGTGTGACGTTCCTGAGCCTCATATGCATATTCAATATTTTTGTTTCCATGCCCGATAAGGAAATGATTTATGAAAATAGGCGAAAGAAGTCGAACTGGAATGTCACGGGCCACCCACCTTCGTCAATTTAATGCTAGCGATGGTAAAGATTAGATAAATGGATAAATGTTATTAAATGGAATGACAAGAAAAATACACCTTCACATTTTCACATTGAAAAATCATAGAATATTTTGCGGTATGTTCTCTCAAAATATACGACATTTTTGGGAAATCGAACCACGATATGAATAATATAAAAAATTATTAAACTACAAATTCATCATCTAATCTATGAAAATGTGATGCCGATTCAGATAAGAAACGAATGAGACAACATTGAAATTCACGAATATCTCGAGAACGCGATCCAATCGAGCCAAACGGGCAATTACTTTTCCGCAAACCACGTGATGCGTAAAAGTATTGCGATTGGCCCAAATTTTGGAAACCCCAAAAATGATTTTTCTATAAGTTTGGAACCCATAGGAATGCGGTGGAACCGTTTTTAGCTCATGTTGATGTGGGGCTGTGGCATGTTGTCCTTTGTCCGCCGTCCGCCGTCCGTTGTCACGTTTTTTGTTACCACGATAGCTCAAAAACGACTCCACCGAAATTTTCACCATTGTTTGGAAATTATTAGACTTAGATCCTATCAAATTTTGAGCAATATTGGTATAGCCGTTTCGGCGGGCCATGCTCTCAACAGAATATACGTTTATTGCCCTAAAAATGCCATTTTTGAGCGAAATTACCACAAATAAGCCTACTGATTGTTTTTCGAGAGCCCATTTCACTTTCCTGGGCATTTCACTTTCAAACTATATTAGTTCTGAGATTCCTAAATACAATCATTCCATATTTGATGTGAAATTTCTCAAATTTGCAGCCAAAATAGACGAAATTCATAAAATTCGTACACGTACGCCATACGCAAAATTATTAATCAATTTGCGCTCAAATGCAATCTTTGACTCGTGGACCACTATCAAAAATGGTTTGCACTTCATAGCACTAAGATTCCATCCAATTTTGAGCAGTATTGTAGTAGTCGTTGAGGCGCATGACTGACTCAAGCGAATGTGGCTATTTTGCTTGAAAATTCAATTTAATATGGAAAGTACCGCGAATATACGTATTAAATGTATTCCGCGGGTCCATTTGACTACCCTGGGACAAACTATAACACTGTGGAACAAAAATGAACTTTTTGAAAAACCTAGAGTGCGCATATATCACGTTTGGTAGATATTGGCCATACGAACAATGCCTCATACTCAGTTTTTCTAGATCAATTCGGGTTCTCGAGAAAAAAAATTGTCATTTTTGAAAAATCAGGGTATACCGGGCAAATTTTTTTTTCGACAATTTTCGAAAATTTATTGTTTTTTTTAGCCCATATTTGTTAAAAATAGTATACAAAGTTCGAATTCAGCGAAAAAAAACCATTTCAATATATTTTTTCGAAAAATTTAGAAGAAAAATTTTTTTTAAAAAAATTGCGCGAGGAGAAGACATAACTATATTTTATGTAATAAATTGTGTGAACGAGCCTTAATGAGTGGATTTGACATATAATACGATGTTTTTTTTAACGTTTTTGTGAAATTAAGTCAATTTGTCTACCAATCTGAACCAACACAAAGTGAGATGGGAGCCTCGGGACTCTTGCGACCACAGTTATTCACGCAAGAGGATTTTGATAATTTGGTGTGTGATGCGAATCTATCACGCAAGTCTGCAGAAGTGGTTGCATCGCGCCTAAAACAACGGAATTTAGTTACTAGCGATTTTCGTATTACTGCCGCTCGTAAACGCAGAAACACTGAAATGTTCGATGAGTGTTTCAAACAGGATGATCACTAAACAGACACTAAAATCACGTATTGTTGTGATGTTGATATTTTGTTTGATCGTATCGGACATCCGCATATTCCAGATGAATGGAGGCTCTTCATTGATGGTTCGACGGCCAGCCTCAAAGCCGTATTGTTGCATATTGGCAATGAACATCCATCCATTCCAGCGGCCTATGTCACAAATGTGGCTGAGAGCTATGAAAGCATGAAAGCAATTCTCGATTTGATCCAATACGATAAATACAAGTGGAAAATATGATGCGACCTTAAAGTGGTCGCTTTACTCACTGGCGTCAAAAAGCACCAATGCTTTCTTTGCAATTGGGAAGGTCGTGCAAAAGATTTACATTATACCGATCATCAATGGGAACCCAGAGTTACTTTTCGTGTTGGAGTCGACAGTATCGACGAGAGGCATATTCGTACCCGCATCAAAAGTCATTTTACCACCACTACACATTAAGCTCGGTTTGAATTATATTCGGTTTGGTATTTTCTTGAATTCAATTCAATGTTTTGGACAATAATGTCTTTTAGGTGTTTTCAATGGACCACAAATTTCACAACTTAACAAGAACCATGAATTCATAGATTTGTTGAATCCAATTGAAAAAAAAAGGCCTGGAAAGCCACTGTGAGTGTCATCCAGAATTTTCTCGGCAATAAAAAAGCGGAAAATTATGTGGAAATCGTACAAGAAATGATTTCGGCATATCGTGACATGAAAGTTAATATGTCACTTAAGATACATTTCTTGGCCAACCATTTAGATTATTTTCCAGACAATTTAGGTGAGATAACTTTTTTTCAGTGTTTTTCTTCTATTTCCTGAAAAGTTTAACTTTATTTGTATTAAAATGCACTAACGGTTTTGAATTTTTATAGGGGACTTCAGTGATGAGCACGGAGAGAGATTTCATCAGGAAATCTCCTCCATTGAAAAACGATACTCTGGCAAAAATCCGGTCCATATGCTCGGCTCGTGACCAAACAACAACAGAGGAACGACGAGAAAGCTATCGCCAGCGCTTTGAATAGTGTCTATGTCTGCTCCTTGTGCAATTTTTGTTGTTGATTTTTTTCTTTTAAATTTTCTGAAAAAATATATTGAAATGGTTTTTTTTTCGCTGAATTCGAACTTTGTATACTATTTTTAACAAATATGGGCTAAAAAAACAATAAATTTTCGAAAATTGTCGAAAAAAAAAATTTGCCTGGTATACCCTGATTTTTCAAAAATTACAATTTTTTTTCTCGAGAACCCGAATTGATCTAGAAAAACTGAGTATGAGGCACTGTTCGTATGGCCAATATCTACCAAACGTGATATATGCGCACTCTAGGTTTTTTTTTGTGTTCCACAGTGTAATGGTTTTGAGATTTATAAATACAATCATTCCATATTTGTGGTCATAAAATAGATTGGATTCAGAAAATAGGTGGAACCATCAATTTTTGACTCACTGCTCCGAACCCATATAAATTGCTTATTTTGTAGAAAAAATGGTCTAAATGAAATTTGAGGTCGATTGGATGACGTTTTCTTGTAATTTCACTATGTTTACTTTCACATTAAAACTAATTTTACAAAATCACTTGATGGTTAAAAGTGCGGAAAAGTAAGCCTTACGCATGTAAGCCCATTTATTTTACTTTGGGAAGTGATTATATACAGGGTGGGCCATCTAGCGTTTGCATTTTAAATCAATGGTTATTTTGAGTATGGTAACACTTTTTCCAGAAATTTCTTGACAGATAGTTAGTTTCAACCTTCCGCGGTCTGAAAATGTTTGGGTATTCGCTTGAAGAAAAATGGGAAATATTAAAAACCTACTTTGAAAATTAGTCCAATAGTGGCGAAACAGCGAAATCACTGCGAAAAAAAATGGGCCGAAAACATGCACCAAAAAGGCAGTATGTGGATTTTTTTGTGAATAAAGTGAAAGAAACCGGATTGCTCATTGATAAACCAACACGTGAAAGAGTGTTTACCGTGCGTACACCCGAAAATATTGCGTCTGTAGCCGAGAGTGTGCGTGAATCTCCGGGAACATCAACTCGGCATCGTTCGCAACAATTGGCCATTTCTCGGACCACTTTGAGGCGAATTTTGCATAAAGACCTCGGTTTGACGCCTTACAAAGTTCAATTGGTCCAGGAGCTGAAGCCACTAGACCATCTGAAGCGTTATCAGTTCGCTAAATGGGCCAATGAGCGCTTAAATGAAGACCCCGAATTTTACCAAAAAAATAATCTTTTCGGACGAAGCTCATTTCCATCTTGGTGGCTATGTTAATAAGCAAAATTGTCGTATTTAAGGGTCCGAAAACCCGCACGTGATTGTTGAGAAGCCAATGCATCCTCAACGAGTGACTGTTTGGTGTGGATTTTGGTCGGGTGGCATCATTGGGCCATTTTTCTTCGAAAATGAAGCCGGCGCGGCCGCTACGGTCAATGGTGAGCGTTATCGTGTGTGTATTTATGGGACTACCTTCTTGTGCAGCCAAATGAAGCGGCGCCCGACCGTCCTTATCCTCTAAATTGACATTTGCGCCATTTTGGACAAGAATTTCCACGACTTTCTCGGGACCTGAAGAAAAGAATTGCCAATTTTAGTCAAATGTTTTGAGCGTTCAATGGAATATTTATGGAACTACCGTTAAATGCAGCCTTATGAAGCGGCGTTTCTCCTGAGTTATCCTCTAAATTGACATTTGCGCCATTTTGGACAAGAATTTCCACGACTTTCTCGTGACCTGAAGAAAAGAATTGCCAATTTTAGTCATATGTTTAGAGCTTTCAATGGAATGTTTATGGGACTACCGTCAGATGCAGCCTCATGAAGCGGCGTTAAACCGTTCTTATCCTTTAAATTAACATTTGCGCCATTTTGGACAAGAATTTCCACGACTTTCTCGCGACCTGAAGAAAAGAATTGCCAATTTTAGTCAAATGTTTTAAGCGTTCAATGGAATATTTATGGAACTACCGTTAAATGCAGCCTTATGAAGCGGCGATCCTCCATAGTTATCCTGTAAATTAACATTTGCGCCATTTTGGACAAGAAATTCCACGACTTTCTCGCTACCTGAAGAAAAGAATTGCCAATTTTAGTCATATGTTTAGAGCTTTCAATGGAATGTTTATGGGACTACCGTCAGATGCAGCCTCATGAAGCGGCGTTAACCCGTTTTTATCCTTTGAATTAACATTTGCGCCATTTTGGACAAGAATTTCCACGACTTTCTCGCGACCTGAAGAAAAGAATTGCCAATTTTAGTCAAATGTTTTAAGCGTTCAATGGAATATTTATGGAACTACCGTTAAATGCAGCCTTATGAAGCGGCGATCCTCCATAGTTATCCTGTAAATTAACATTTGCGCCATTTTGGACAAGAATTTCCACGACTTTCTCGGGACCTGAAGAAAAGAATTGCCAATTTTAGTCAAATGTTTTAAGCGTTCAATGGAATATTTATGGAACTACCGTTAAATGCAGCCTTATGAAGCGGCGATCCTCCATAGTTATCCTGTAAATTAACATTTGCGCCATTTTGGACAAGAAATTCCACGACTTTCTCGCTACCTGAAGAAAAGAATTGCCAATTTTAGTCAAATGTTTTGAGCGTTCAATGGAATATTTATGGAACTACCTTTATATGCAGCCCTATGAAGCGGCGTTTCTCCTGAGTTATCCTCTAAATTGACATTTGCGCCATTTTGGACAAGAATTTCCACGACTTTCTCGGGACCTGAAGAAAAGAATTGCCAATTTTAGTCAAATGTTTTGAGCGTTCAATGGAATATTTATGGAACTACCTTTATATGCAGCCCTATGAAGCGGCGTTTCTCCTGAGTTATCCTCTAAATTGACATTTGCGCCATTTTGGACAAGAATTTCCACGACTTTCTCGCTATCTGAAGAAAAGAATTGCCAATTTTAGTCATATGTTTAGAGCTTTCAATGGAATGTTTATGGGACTACCCCAATATGCAGCCAAATGAAGCGGCGATCCTCCATAGTTATCCTGTAAATTAACATTTGCGCCATTTTGGACAAGAAATTCCACGACTTTCTCGGGACCTGAAGAAAAGAATTGCCAATTTTAGTCAAATGTTTTGAGCGTTCAATGGAATATTTATGGAACTACCTTTATATGCAGCCCTATGAAGCGGCGTTTCTCCTGAGTTATCCTCTAAATTGACATTTGCGCCATTTTGGACAAGAATTTCCACGACTTTCTCGGGACCTGAAGAAAAGAATTGCCAATTTTAGTCAAATGTTTTGAGCGTTCAATGGAATATTTATGGAACTACCTTCTATATGCAGCCTATGAAGCGGCGCTCCACCGTTCTTATCCTCTAAATTGACATTTGCGCCATTTTGGACAAGAATTTCCACGACTTTCTCGGGACCTGAAGAAAAGAATTGCCAATTTTAGTCAAATGTTTTGAGCGTTCAATGGAATATTTATGGAACTACCTTTATATGCAGCCCTATGAAGCGGCGTTTCTCCTGAGTTATCCTCTAAATTGACATTTGCGCCATTTTGGACAAGAATTTCCACGACTTTCTCGGGACCTGAAGAAAAGAATTGCCAATTTTAGTCAAATGTTTTGAGCGTTCAATGGAATATTTATGGAACTACCTTCTTGTGCAGCCTTATGAAGCGGCGCCCAACCGTTCTTATTCTCTAAATTGACATTTGCGCCATTTTGGACAAGAATTTCCACGACTTTCTCGTGACCTGAAGAAAAGAATTGCCAATTTTAGTCAAATGTTTTGAGCGTTCAATGGAATATTTATGGAACTACCGTTAAATGCAGCCTTATGAAGCGGCGTTTCTCCTGAGTTATCCTCTAAATTGACATTTGCGCCATTTTGGAGAAGAATTTCCACGACTTTCTCGTGACCTGAAGAAAAGAATTGCCAATTTTAGTCATATGTTTAGAGCTTTCAATGGAATGTTTATGGGATCACCTTCTTGTGCAGCCAAATGAAGCGGCGCCCGACCGTCCTTATCCTCTAAATTGACATTTGCGCCATTTTGGACAAGAATTTCCACGACTTTCTCGCGACCTGAAGAAAAGAATTGCCAATTTTAGTCAAATGTTTTGAGCGTTCAATGGAATATTTATGGAACTACCTTTATATGCAGCCCTATGAAGCGGCGTTTCTCCTGAGTTATCCTCTAAATTGACATTTGCGTCATTTTGGACAAGAAATTCCACGATTATGGCGTAACCTGAAACGAATAATATAAAAACTTCTTGCACTCTAGAGACAACCAACTCTTGCAAGTTCATGCAATGAAATGAAAAATGAAATGCAGATTCTCGCAAGTTCGTTAAGTTTTGCGTGTGCAGATGCAAGTTTGTACGAGTTCGTATTCCACGAACAGTTATTACAATTCAAAATTGAGAGAAATTACATTGTTTACATTTATCATTTGTGCTTATGACATATTTTTTAAAAATAAACTATTGAATAAGTGATTGTGGAAATAGACAACGAAAATATTTTTCATAAATTGGAGCAGTTTTAAAGAGTAAATAATTCACGTTGACATAATAAATATTTCAATAAGAAGTGGTTTTGAATTCAAATCATCTTCATTGGATATAAATATAGATCTTATTGAAGAAGTCGAGCAATATGCAAACGAAGATCGATCAGTTTTAGATGGCAAATCATACAAAAATATGGAGAAATTCATGTTTAAACCAGGATAATCTTATTTATCATATGGCGTTTGGCAGATGCATTAAAACTGCTGAAAAGGTCAGAAGCTGATGGGAACATCTAATGTAACATAAACGGATTCAGTGACATCATGGACTGACTGATATATCAACGCATTTGCCTCAACATTCCCATTCACACTCGAACTCACACGAGTTCATGCGAGTTCCTTCGTGAACATAGAACTCGTGCGCTGCGATTTGAGCTGCTAGTTCTGTGCTTAATTTAACGCTCTCGCTGCGAGTTCGTTCAAGTTTTCACGCGTTTTTGAGTAGTTGAAACTACTTATGAGCTATGCCCCTAGATTGCATTCGTGAATAATATCAATTGTTTGACAGAGAAAAAGAGTCGTTGTGTTCTGTTGTCATTCAATGGTCACAAATGTCCATGTTTTTTTAAATACACAAGTAAATGCTTGATCAGTGCTAGATCTACGGTGCTAGAGTAGGGAGTGCGTTCGCTTTCTTTTTGCGTTTCCTGTCTCATTCACTCCACTGTCATATTTAGTTTTTATATTGAAAAATGAACGACACACAAAAAAGAAATTCTATGATTTGGATTTGATTAATAAATCCGTGGAATAATAAATTCTGTAATAATTCCAATGAAATTCCCAAGACGGATGCAGGTGAAATATTAACAGCAGCTCTCTCATTGCTCCATATACTCACTAATTAACTAAGAATTACTTATCAGTCCGCTTGGGTTATTTATTACTTTTCCGCACACCACGTGATGCGTAAAAGTATTGCGATTGGCCAAAATTTTGGAAACCACAAAAATGAGTTTTCTATAAGTTTGGAACCCATAGGAATACGATAGAACCGTTTTTAGCTCATGTTGATGTGGGGCTGTGGCACGTTGTCCTTTGTCCGCCGTCCGCCGTCCTTTGTCCGCCGTCCGTTGTCACGTTTTTTGTTACCACGATAGCTCAAAAACGACTCCACCGATCGATTTCAAATTTTCACCATTGTTTGGAAATTATTAGACTTAGATCCTATCAAATTTTGAGCAATATTGGTATAGCCGTTTTGGCGCGCCATGCTCTCAAGTGAATATACGTTTATTGCCCTAAAAATGCCTTTTTTGAGCGAAATTACCACAATTAAGCCTACTGATTGTTTTTCGAGAGCCCATTTCACTTTCCTGGGCCAAACTATATTGGTTCTGAGATTCCTTAATACAATCATTCCATCTTTGATGTGAAATTTCTCAAATTTGCAGCCAAAATAGACGAAATTCATAAAATTAGTACGGCGTACGCCATATCCAAAATTGTTAATAAATTTACGCTCAAATCTAATCTTTGACTCATGAACCACTATTACAAAGTGTTTGGACTTTATATTATGGTTCTGAGATTTATAAATACAATCATTCCATATATGTGGTCATACAATAGATTCGATTCAGAAAATAGGTGGAACCACCGATTTTTGACTCACTGCTCCGAACCCATATAAACTGCTTATTTTGTAGAAAAAATGGTCTAAATGAAATTTGAGGTCGATTGGATGACGTTTTCTTGTAATTTCACTATGTTTACTTTCACATTAAAACTAATTTTACAAAATCACTTGATGGTTAAAAGTGCGGAAAAGTAAGCCTTACGTATGTAAGCCCATTTATTTTTTATTAACAAGCATTCAGCGATTTTTTAAGCCATTTTAATTACCATATTCCGCAGCTGAATGGAGCGGCGTCTGTCCATGAGTATTTTTGAGATTCAAATCCACACCATTCGTGCGCAGAAACTGGGCGGCTCTGTGATGATCTGAATAAATACAATAGAAACGTGTTAAATCTATTTGCTATTCAATAAGAGAAGTTTTGATTTACGAATCTTACCAATTAATTGAAGCTCATTATCGGAATAACATAGAGATCCACTTTTAACAGTTGCCTTTCGATGATCATCGAAGAAAATCAAAAGCTATTTTAAAGGAAAATAAGAAAATGAGGAATAGTGCTCAATTTTGTTGAAATCCAAAGATGCTCATGATCATTGATCAATCATTGACGGCCACCGGCCTTATAAAGCACCACTTACGCGAATGTACTGTTAAATCGGGATTCATGTTTTAGATTTTAGCACTCACGGTGGCCGTGATTGACAATCGAAATGGACTATTTTCCATATCACGAAACTTATTTGATTTATTTAATGTTCAAAAATACGAAATGAGTGGATAAGTAAGAGTAAGACATTGGTTCACGATATTTGAATTACATTTCATTTAGATTCAAACTCTTTGAATCCAATATGATCGAAATCAGAAGTCTTAGCCATATTCACGGATTGAAATTCGAAACTAATTCAGGACACAAAATGTATTATGTGCTCATAAACTGTGTCTAATTTTAAAATCCGTCCTATTATGTCTTAACTTTGTAAGAAATTTCAAACTATAGTTTTCAACTTTTTTTCAAACTATTCATATATGAATGAGATAGAGGACGTTCCTTATTCTAGACAACTTCATAAAATGAACAATTTGAAAATCATTTTTTCCACTTCCGCTTTGAACAGTGAAAACACCTAAAGTTCGATAAATTGAAATTACAGAAAAGCCAAGAAATATCATACCCTTTTCAATGCAATGTCTACCGCATTCGTTAACTGAGCGTCATACCAATTGTGAACTTTCATTGCATTTGTTCTTTCCGTTTTCCTGTAAAATGTTCAGATTTTTCTATCAGACGTAAAATTTTCTATCAGACGATTTTAGGCACGCCTAAATTGTATTCATCCTAGGTTTCTGTGTGAAAACATGACTCTTTCAGGATTCAGTTGTTGCTTACCTGCTCTGCAAATGATTTGGAATCTCTGTGAATGAGAATAAGACATAATAAGTAGGTAACCAATTACGTGCGTTAAAATCAAGGGGTTCTTTCGATGTTTGCAACGGTAGAACGGTTATCATTGTCCCCTTGGTTGAAATTCATGTTCATTTACCTGTTTTGCGTTGAAATCTGGCACCAACAAATTTAGAAAAAAACATAACGTTCCATCCCAATGTTTTTATTTGCTCAGAATCAGTTTTTAGTTGCGCATAAACAACGCCATTAAGATGGGAAAACAATAGTTCATTCAAGTTGCTGATTTCAAGAAGTTTCATAACTGTTGTTTTGTCTAGTTTAGATGCAAAATCTATTTCGAGGAATTCCAACTTTGGCAAAGCAGATTTTATGTTTAGCGTCATGACATTGTCTATTTCTTTAGGTTGCAAGCTCAACGATAGATGACGAACATGTTCGTTTTTCTTGAAGAAACTTTCAATCCATGAAGCAGGCAAAAGAGATAAATTCAGTTTGATTTTCTGAAGCTGACCGAGATCAAAGGGAAACCCAATGTCATGGACCGAGTTTGACATGGAGATTTCCAATTCCTCTAATCGTTTGAAGACATATGGACATCCCCTAAAACATGAACAAATTTCTAGTTTTCTATAAATCATTAGAATATTATTGGCAACAATTACTTGGTAGGTGTGGTAATAACTCGCTCTGGTACGCCTTCCATCGATAACATTTTGAGCTGTGGAGACTGTTCACTAATGAAGCTCAGTAATGCTGGAGTGAGTTTACCCCATAACGTTATCCTTCTTAAGGTTTGTTTATTTAAATCCAATGCATTCATTATGTCAGATTCAGTGAAATGAATATTAGTTTCATCACAGCTCGCCTCAAAACACCCCAAACGGTGAAAATGAGTCTGAATAATGTTTCGATCGTGAATCACATCAAGTTTATGGCTAAATTCCAACTGTTTAACATTTGAAAAGAGTTGCGAGAATTTGGCAGCAATGTTTGGTCCAATTTTTCCAGTTTTGAATTGTACTCGTTCAATCGCTGGAAATTCATTTGTGAAGCTATTGATCTCATGCCCTTCGAGATCATAGAGTTCAATTTCTTTTAAGTTACCGGAACAATATTGACTCATTTGACGATAGACGGACGGTTCCTTTGTGTTGATACCCTGGCAATAAATTCGCACGTATTCAACACAACGACCATATTTCTCCAGAAATGTACCATTCGACATGTAATCTCGAACAACAGTGAACAATTTCCTATCAACAGGTGCTATCAATTCATCGTCACTCGCAATCAAAATTTTTTCATCTGAACACCATTTTTTAAACTCTTCAATGGGCAACTCAGGTTTGAATAGCGTTTCCGGCATCTTTAGCTATATTTCGAAATTAAATGAATAGAAACGCCCGAAATGGCATTTCAGGTGCTTGAAACCGCCTATCTAGGCGCTCATCTAGGCGCACGATATAAAATCAGTATATTAATATAGGGGGAAAGCCTAGGTGATTTTATATCGAGCGCCTAGATGAGCGCCTGTAGGCGGTTTCAAGCGTATAAAATGCAAACTCGTGGTCAAGATTTGAGTCTTCAATGAAGACTCTTCATTATAGAGAAGTGCAGTTCCAAAATAGCAATTCATATCTCTGTTTTCTAACTTACTTGATTTGGTGTTTCAATTTCAATGACATCATCGCCGTCAGCTTTTCCACGATCTGTTTCTGGTATCGGTTCATCGTTACTCTCGATTGATTCCGTTTCAGTGTTTTCATCAATCGGATTGATTTTCTCATGCTCTGCCACCGTTTCGCTCGTTTCCTGATTTGATTCATTCACGCTTAGTGATAGATCCATCTTCCTTCAAAATTCTTTTATTTAACACTTTGTATCAATGATCTGACTTCGGAATCAGAATATTTTTTACAATTTTAAATGAAATTCACGGACTGAACTTCACAAACAATTTTTCAAGGACTGAAAGTTACATATAGAATGCACATTGGCGAAAAAACTTTGAAAAAAAACGAAATATCACTTTACAAATCAAAAATGAATTTAACTGAAGAGCTGCTTAGGTTTTTGTTTTAAGGTGTCAGTACTTAGTCTCTGTGGACTCTTTCCACTGTAATATGCCCTTATATACGGTATCTTATCGCTGCATTGTACATTATCAGTGTACACGTACACACTCCGCACACTTGATTGATAAATTCAATTGAATTGGAAATTGGCGATAAAATACATCGAATTACATTCGTAATTGTGACTTTTTCACACTAGCACGAAATTCGATTTTATTCAAGAACTAATCAATGTTGATCAATGTGACGTAATGTTTCATTCTTTTCATGAACTTCTTTTTGGCCTTGGAAAGGGTTATTAAAAATTTGAAGGCTAATTTTCGAGGCAAAACCTAATACTTTTGCCAAAGCCAAATAAATGTGGAAAAGTAATATCATTGCAATTAATTTACCTCAAATCAATCAAACGAGTCTGCTGCCAAAATATACAAATATGGCCAATATGTGATTACATAAAACATTTAAAACATTTTATGAGATTATTTTACTATTTCATCAACAATTTCTAGAAACAGATATTACTGAAAACGAGTGTATCGTGTTATCATGTTTATACATGAACATTGAATGCTTTAGACGTTTAAAAATACTTATGAAATGTTCAAAATACCAAATTGATACGTAGACAAAGTAGCTGTTTTTGCGCTTTTAAGGAAAAAAAACTGTCTTTTTTTTATTGGGCAGTTTATTGATATGTTTGGTCAACCCATTTAGTTTTGTTGATCCGTCGTAATTGACAAAGCGACCCGAGCGTTCCTATTACGCTCGTTTAAAAGCGTCCACCTTCTTTTGCACGCTTTCTCTTTTATTGTTTACATTCCAATAAAAAAAAAGTCTACTGCGACTGTACATAAGAGCGTGGAAGAGAGTTGCAAGAAACAACGAATAGAATCGACAAAAGAGAGAGCGTACAAAAGAGCGTGGACGCTTTTAAAAGAGTGTATTCGGAAAACTAGGGAAACTATTAAAATTTCTCAGGGCCCATTGCCTAGATTCGTACTGGGGCTTCAGTAGATGTTTTCTGGCTCACAGCAATTTCAAAGGCCAATAAGGGCTGTCAAAGCCATGCCAAAACGCCATCTCATGTTTAATGGGAAATTAGCTATGAATGAATATGGAGCATTGATTTCTAATGCACCAACCACGGTTTGTGTACAGAATCACTGCATAGCAAACATAAGTAGTTTCCCATCAAACCTTCGATGGCGCCACTTATGCGCACTCAGTCATTTACACAGGTTCTTATGGAACCGTGCGCGCCCTGTGAGCAACTTTTACCCACGTTACATTCCTGCTATTAATTTGAGACATTTAACAACAACAAATTGCTCAAGTGCGTTAGATTTTCTTAATTTTGACAATAATTGAGATTCTTCATTTATATGGATTTTATTTTCCATTATGGAGTAAGCAAATGTGCAATGCAAAGCAAAATGTGTTTCAAAACATATTTGTGGTGTTATTGGTGCGTTTAAGTGTTTTTTTCCAAAGTAGAACGAGGGCTGATGTTGATGATCTCAGGATAATCTTATGCTCCTCATTAGAATGCATTGCAAATAAAAAAATATTTCAAATTCTCATGACGAGTACGAGGATGAACTCGATACCGTCCCTGAATAGTATTCAAATATTCAGTCTTTCGAATGCAAAATGCAATCAGATGCATTTAGTAAATCTTCCGAATATTTATCTATCTCATTCGTATTGATACAATCGCTTTGAAATCCCTCATCTCCCCCAACTTCCCATGTAGTGTTGGAGTGTATTCCAGGTTTTTTCCAGTATTTTAGTTGAATTTCGAGATAATTCATCGGCCTATCGGTAATCTGTATTCTATGTATGTGTTAATTTTATTTGATTCTATGTATAAGTTCAATTTTCATAATAAAAATTTAACAAGTGAAAAAATTGAAGTAAAAAGTTCGAACAAAGAGAAAAAAAAACGTTCAAATTCAACGTCGTGAGATAGTTCTGAAAAGCATGTAGTATGAAAGTGATGTTTTCCACAGCTGAAAAAAAACCAAATCACTTCAGTAATAAGAAATAAAATCTCCAAATTGCTACGGAAATGAATGATAATCTTACCTTTCCAAGAACTTCCAAAGTGCAATAGATCAAGCCAAAGCCCGTAAAATGTAAGGTTTCTTGTGATCGAGCGATGATTAAAATAATATATTTTTGAAGTTTCACTGGAAGGTCAAACCATTGCGATGCATGTACAAGATGTCCAACAGATGACACACGATAAATGGTCCAAGTGGCATAATAGCAATAGAAATATGGCCAAAACAATGAGCAAATCATGCAGATCAGAATCAAGAGAATCTTAACCAAATCATAGTTTAATAGCTAAAAGCAAACATATCCATAGAGAATTAAATAAAAATCACACGAAATCAACCAGTGATGCAGAATTTAACTTACATTTTCAAAGTTAAACAAAGACACAGCCATGAATATCAAATTTAGAGGGAGAAGAGAGAATATTGTGCCACTATTTATGTCTGCCACCATTTTGAAAACCCTGAAAAGATTTACATTTAGATTTTTAGTTTATTCGATCAACCAATTTCAATGCAGAAATGCCTACGAACGACTTACTCGGATATTTTGACATGAATTGCAACCACTTTGCAAATCTTTTCATTGATCTGTCGGCGTCGTTCCTGATATTTGACCGGATTGATTTCTTTTCGGTTGAGTTGAACCGCATCCATAAGTGAATTGTATGCAAAATCAAAATAATCACAAATTGCATTGATGTAAATGCAACAAGCCACAAAGTAAGCCGTAATTGATGACGTGCAGGAGGAGTATGATAGACTTGCGTTGAATGCAAGGAACCAGGTTATATACCAGCCCCAGAGATTTGTTGCATCAAATGGTACCCACAGATGAAATGCCACAATCCATGTCGTTGTGTCATAGTTTCGGATGAATAGATTGTAAAGAGAACCCAGAAATGCACCCACATGCATCGATTGATTTACAAAAACATAGCTCGTTATGGTTCGTGCATATTTTCGACTCTTTTGTTCAGCCTCCCAGTAAATGTCAGATGTTTCATCACCTAGTCGAATGAAAATTACGATGTAAAATGAATGGACGACCTTTTAGTCATTTTTTTTTTATAACTTTTTCTTTGAACAACTGGTTTTTTCTTCATTTTTATGGCTCTTATTGGACATTCATCGAAGGACAACGGTGTTGTCACAACACACAGATATTGAAGATTTTATCGATTTTTTCGGGAGAAAATCTTTTTCGGTTTGAAAGTAAGAAATATATTGCATTTTGAAACTAACCCATTTTGGCGATCTGTGCTGATTTTGGCTCATTTTGATGAAAAATAGCCCAAATGGGTCAACTTCAGAACTCCCCTATTGGGATGCATATCTAGGATTCCCCCAAAAAATCATCTTCCATCATTTCTTTGCTCTCTTCTAGGGTGAAGAAACCAGTGAACCTTTGTGAAAATAAAACCATTGAACGCACAGTCGTTTGGCAATCGACTACCAAACGGCTAAATTGGGACAAAAAACGACTAAAAGTCGGATAGAAATCGACTGGAAATCGATTGACAATCGACAGAAACCGTCTAAAGTAGATAAAAATCGTATTCAGACGTCTATTGTCCCAAATCAAACGACTATAGTCGGCTGGCTGGTAGTCATTTTATTCACATGGGAATCTTCCAAACAAAAAATTCCCAAAATCTTAAAATCCTGTCTTTTTTCCACAAATTTCCAATAAAAGACACAAAACTAAAGAAAAACCCAGTCTTTTTTAATGAAAATGTCGGCAAAATTATTGGAAATTTAGCCACTGTAAAAGGTGATAGGATGAATCATGAATGTTATGGTTTCGATACAGAAATGTGCAGTGTGTCTGTGTACCGTTTACCTTCATTGACGATTTTTTGTAGTTCAAGATGCAAAGCTTTAACTTTTTTCATTTTCAATCCGATGCTGAGAAACATTCCACCACTTTGATAGCCTGCTACGGCGAGAGAAATTGGCTCTAACATTTCCTCCAAAACGGGCCAATTCTTGTAGGCAACCACTGCGCTTGATATACCAAATACGCCATACGAAAAGAATATATGGAAATAAGTTGCCAATGAATTGAACAGTTCGTTGGTTGGTTCGTTCAAATTATGAGAATGAATGCCCATTTTAGTCAAAAAATCTTGACTATATTCCAGCACACGGAACTTGACCATTTTATCTATTTTAATTACGTTTCTCTTTAATTACTTGTGGTTATATTTTACTGAAAAAAACATAACAGATTAAGTTATTTTAACAGAATCGCTCTAGTTTGGGATAAAACTTTAAGAAAAAGGCTGAAGAAATGTCAATTTTTGTGATTTCTACAAATCGAAGAGATTTTTACTCTTTCTTAAGCCATTTTCATAGAATAACAATTTAAATTGAATTGAATTGAATTAGATTGGCGTTTATTTTTTTAGTTAAACAAGTCGCTTAAAATAGTAAACTAACCTGTGATCGTGAAGCTATTATGTTAATCTTGCAATCGAACTGATTGAATGATGTATTTGATTGTTTGTCGGATTCAAATGATTAGAGCTTACGTCTGTTAAGAATCACTTTTAAATTTGAACTACTCTCGAAACTGATTCAAATTGTTTAAAACTGGCCTTAAATTTTACCACTTAGATTATGGCTTGAAGCATGCCATCACAACTGCCATTTCACACCATCTGTTTTGGACATTATTGCATTGCATATTGCATGACATACTTGAATTTACATGATGATTCGCGTCAATCAACACTAACTACATTGCTTACAACAAAAAGCATTGTTCAAAATATTACAAGGATAAGGAATCAAATGGAAAATGTCATAATTATCACGGAATATTGATTTTAATGGCCCAACATTTGAGTGAAAACCATATTCAAACGTAAGTTTCGATTTCTCCTTCATAATTGAATAAGTTATAAACATAACGAATTAGGAACTCATTACTGAAATAGTAATCACTTGGGTTCGCTTGTTGTTACTTGAATGTTTTCAATGCATTTTTGGATTTATTCAAAATTTATAACAAGTTTTTGTTACATTTTACCTACGAATCACTTTAGTCAAGAGAGCATTTCATGAGGAGCGTGACAAGAAAGTGTGCTTAGTCCGAATCGGAAGTCCGCTTTTGTTCAATTGGATCGAGCTATCGGCATACTATCGCATGTCCGAATGTCCATTACTGGGCATAATAAGAGTCCGATTTTTAGCTTACGCTCTATTAACTTTTGATGACAATTTCATAAAAAATGACTAGATTTAGTATTTAAAACTTCAGGTAGTAGAACTTCTCAGAGTTATTCAATGCAAAACGTTTTTGGTTTTTGAGGTTGGCTCAGATAGTTGGCTCTCTGTTCTCATTTTTCCTATCATGTGCTACGTTTCTCAACACAAGGAATCTGGATTTTCAGTACCTTCCTCCGGTCCACCGCTAGCTTCTCCCACATGTATTGGCGTCCTGAACATTTCTATGAATTGAATGTTGATTTTTTTATTTATTAAATATAAAACAAACCGGTTTGAATTTTAAAATAGAATTTATTTGATTGATTGCTACAACCAACTCTTAAGAAATGTCATTCATCAAGTGCCTAGGGGAATTTCTCACTTTCAATGAGTGAAGATTTTTGCAGATTCATACAGATTTTGTGGATTTTTGGATATGTGCATTTTTACAAATTCGTGTCAATATTGGGAGATTTCATGAATTCTTCCGGATGCGAGGATGCGAAATTTGTGGAATTCAAGATGGCGGCTGGTGAGAACGCTTGAACTGTCAAATAAAAAGCAATAGATTTCTGTGAATTCTTGCTGATTTCTGTGGATATGAGAGAATATATTGAATAAGTGTAGAAACATTCAAGTATCAATGAATGTTTGTTTGAGAAATTCCCCTAGTCAAGTGCAAAATTTATACAAACAACTGCATCAAATTATTTTGAAGAAATTACTTGCTAAAACTTTGCAAACATAAACATTTAATTTAGCCAGCTGATAATTTCTGAAATCAAAATAAAGATTTTCCCAGTCAAGTGACTCAAATCGTCTTAATTCTATCAAATTACAATCGATCAGTTTATTTGCCCACTTCGGATGTCAACACAAAATATTTGTTCACACAAATCGTAACTTTTTCGTACTATTTAATTTGTCTCGTTCTTTATTTCAATTGCAACAAATCGATAAATCCATGTGAGCAAAATGTTCCGCCTTGGAGCTCCCTAATTTCAACTATCTCAAGCTTCGATGAGCCTCGAATGATTTGCCATTCATTTGGTCAGTTTCCGCAATCAAAACCAAGATAGACCTGTTCATAGTTTCGGAGGTTCTTTTCTATGCCTGACATTATCAATGGGTTAAGAATCACGAAGACAAGAAATGCCTAAGATGTTGATATTTGCTAATGATTCATTATTAATGAAGTGTCGATGCACATGAAAGATCGATGTATAATTCTCAGTGATCTTGAAAATGGAAGCAAAATGGAAATATTTCTTCGAAATACACGTCGAATACATGTTATACAAGCGTTTGTAGAATCGCCCGATCATACATTTCAGCAAGTACACAGAGAATCTCGTCTGTTGGCTCTTCGCCAATAAATTCAACCGCCAATTTGTCCAATTGAATGCCAGATATCAAAAGTGTCTTCCGATTCTGCCAAAGGCAGAATGGGGCCTTTGAACCCGTTGAAAATTGGAATTTTGATCGAAAAAATATCTTTAGCTCATTTTAGTTGAGCTCATAAAATTCGGTCAATTCAACATTTTGAATTGTTGGATAGAGTGACGAAACATCCATTCATTCCCACACCCAATAAATCATTCATCTCTATTTCGACTATTTGAATTCAAATGTAATTGATACTTTACATCTCGATTCCCTCACACCAAGAAAAATGTTTAAACTGCAGCATCGAAATTCATTTTAAATGCAATAAAACAATTTCTGGCATCAAATTTGAATCAAATTTTGCTTAATTGATGTGAAATTCACAATTGGATTGGTGTAACATTGAGTTGATGTGACCGAATGAGACAATGAACCAGCTGATAGTGACACTAAATGTCTAAACACGAACATTGCCTGTGTAGCGACATCATAAATGTATTAGTGGTCATTATTTCGAATGAATGAAATGCCATCAAATGCTGTTCTGCGCTAATTTGTTGTGAAAATTTTACATTTTACATTTAAACATCGGTTTTTAATGAAATAATTCAATTTATTCGGTTAAATTTAATATTTGATCGAATATGTTTCATTTATTTGGTATAAATATTTGTCATTATTTTTGCAAAGTTAAAATATAATGGCCCTGGATTGAACACATCAAATTAAATTCATCAAATGAAGCGCATCAAATTAAACACATGAAATCAAACATCAACTACCCCCAATACAAGTGACATTCTCTGTAGTCTGCATTAAGTTCATGCCATTCAAATGACTCAAATCGCCGTAACTCCAGTAAACTACAAACGATCAATTGATTTGCCCATTTTGATGCCAAAACCAAATGTTCATTGATATAAATGTTGATTTTTTTCGCTCCCATCAATTTCATTCGTTCTTTATTCAATGCCACTAAATCAATAAAACCGTTAACATAATGTGTTCCACCCATGAATCGTTGAATTTTAATAGCTTCCAATTTTCGTGAATGCCGAATGAATGGTAAAATGTGATCGATAGTTGTTTCTATAAAATGGATTCGTTCCAGATTTGGACAATTGAATGCAATTGAATCCATCGATTCCTCAATCTCTGCTGGATACACATAGAGGAAACTCAATACCTTAACATTCATCAATGGACAACTGATGCGTCGAATATTTTCTATGCTCCCATAGAGCATTTCTAGTGAGTTTGAACAAGGCGGTGAAAATAAATCTGCATGAAATTCATATTTATTGTAAATATGTAATCGCTTAAAAAAATCGCACTCGTTTAGTTGAGTCAGTAAATTAACGACTTGACCAGCATGAAATTTATTCGTAAAGTTAACAGCCAAACGATCCAATTTAATACCAGATTTCACAAGCCAATGCTGATTTTTCAATAGACTATTTGAATCCGTTGAAAATGTTCGAACATTTGGATTTTTATCGAAAAATATCTTCAGCTCATTTTCGGTGAACTCATAAAAATCGGTCAATTCAAGGTGTTTAAGTGTTGGATAGTGATGTGAAAGCCATGTATTTTCTGAGCCAATGAGAACAACGCTATTTTCTATCATGTGCGATCTTCTAATGCTCAGGCTTTGAATGTTTGAACAGTACCTCAGGAACAATTCATGAAATTCTTCTTTGTTGGAGCAGTCAACCAAATCAACGGTATGCACATGATTTAATACTTCTTTTATACTTTCAATATGTTTTGTTGCCAATGCACCCGCCAGACGAATATGTTCAAGTGATTTACAATTCCTTCCGATTAAACGACACTCTTTTGAATTGTCAACAGCTATTGATATCCGAGTTATGTATTCA
Source organism: Aphidoletes aphidimyza (assembly GCA_030463065.1). Taxonomy (NCBI): domain Eukaryota; kingdom Metazoa; phylum Arthropoda; class Insecta; order Diptera; family Cecidomyiidae; genus Aphidoletes; species Aphidoletes aphidimyza. The sequence goes on from CM059999.1 coordinate 42,141,997, forward strand.
CTGAAAATATCAAATTTCCAATAGTTTTTAGCTAAAATTCCCTTGGACACGTAATTTGTTCGAAAAAAATCACCGGCTGCATGTTTTAAACGTTTACATGTATTTGCAACGTTGATTAATTCATACAGCGAAAGCCATTCGAAGATTTCATGCAAACAGTCAATGTTTAATTTGAATATTTCCGGCAACGAGCCGGTGGGTAGTGCGCCAATAGCAGCTTCTCCTCCCGTAACGGGGGCCTTGAATGTCTCATCTTTGATTTCGGGGATCTCTTTAGTCTTCGCACTCATTTTAAAAAGAATTACAAATTTGACGATGAAAAACTCCAATTTTTCACTCCAAACAAGCACTTTGAAAGCTTCAATCCTTTATTTCCGTCCTTTGATGGCGATATGAATCTACAGTGTTGAATCAACACCTTGACTTATGATTCATAAGTTATGAACGTACATTTCATTAATTTATTAACTTATTTCACCCAAACAACCTTTAGATGGAGAAATGCTTAAGTTTAATACTTGATAATCCAAATTGAAATGCGATAAAATGATACTTTATCTCGAGGCTACAAACCAAACACACCGTTTTGTTGGAATGAATTTAACAACTAAATAAACGTCCAAGTGACAGCACGTCAACGCGACTATTTGAAACAGCTGATTTTGACATTAGATGTCTAAACATATACTTACTTTACAATACACTGTATTGTGTGTGTATAGCAATGCTGTGCATGTGTCACTGGTTGCGTGTTCAGTGAACACTGTTAACTATACACAACCATAAATCCAGAGGTAGCGCTTTCTATGAATACATCTATAGAAATACAGCCAAAACAGCAGCGCCGATGCAACAACAATTTCATTGGAATGAGCCGCAACAGCAAACAGCTAAAATAGTTATGTGTTTTCAATGCATACGCATACCTTGATTTTGATGAGCTTCAGTCTCGTTTCAGTTCATTCCACGAATATTTGTTTTGGAGTATTGTATTTAATTGGGTTAAACTCTAAAGAGAGATTTATATATGCATATTTTCAATTGACAAACAATCAAATTGAACAAATTTCCCCACAATTAATTCGATGTATATATGTTTCACAATCAAATTGATTTGTGAAATGGCACACTTTGATACACTGTCTCAATCAAAATTGTGCGGTTTCAACACAACAATTTGTTTAACTAATTGGAAACAAATGTCTTTTGGTATACCAAACATCGTACATCATTTGAATGCAACGCTTTGAAACTGTTTGCTTTGAGGTGAATTCCGTTGCATAGAACGACAAGTAATGAATTGAAATATATTTGATGTGATGAAAAAGTACTTTATTTTTGTTTGGAGTTTGTTGATTTTTACTTTTTTTTTTGTATATTTTTGTTCATTGAAAGAAAAAGTGGAAATTCAAGTGAGTGACTGGGAATAGAAATGCGAATACGGAATCACTTAAGCAAAAGTGCAACATAAAAATTGTTTTGGAAAAAGTGGAAGCATCATGATTTTGGAATTGTGTTGCTTTTTTACTAATATATTTTTCTTGTCGCGCAGTTTGCATGGCAAAAACGGATTTTTATGTTGCGTCTTCGCTTAAACTTATGTTCATGTTGCATTTTTTCGAAATATTTTTCATGTTGCACTTCTGCTTGGGTGATCCTGTACACGCATTTCTATTCTCAGCCACTCAAGCGAATGAATCATGTCCTTAGATTCATGGCATAGACGCCTCTCAGGTGGGGAGACAATTCTATCTGTGTAGATTTGGTCTCGGGAATAGAAGCCCGAGGGAGGTATGCTGATTGCTCAGAATGAGTTTTTCAATGCACCTTTTCCAAGATTTTTTCCATAATCGCTGCAAAAAACACCGGATTTATTTTCTGGGTCCAAATATTTATGGGAACTGTTGGGAATAGACGACCTAAAAAAAAGTCATCACACTTGGTGTAAGCCTAGATGTAAGCCTAGGTGTAAACAAAATCTTCAGGATTTGACGATTGCTCAGGGGAGCCTCAACCCCTTAGACCTCTGACCGACCCGAAATCTTAGGACCCCCTTGGTCCCCTCTTGGTCCTCTCTGAACCCACATGTTCAACATCGTCATCCTTCAATCCATTTTCCAAAAATGTTCAATAATCACTTAGATGATCAGTGATTATTAATCACAATAAAAATGTCCAAATTCTCTGTATAAATAAATACAACTTTATTAAATCCATCAATAAAATCCACTCAACAAATCGGCAACATAACGAAACACATTTAATCCCGCTACAAATGCCGTCAACGACGAGGTTACTTGTGTAGTTTGTGGTTTTTCATCATTCCATTTTCGTGCCATGAAACCAGTAAATCGATCAATGCCTACAACAATGGCATCATTTAGAATATGCAGAAATGATTCAAGTGCTCGATATTTGGCTGGTAATTTCGATGTATTATCATCCGAAAAATCCGTATCCATGCGATCGGATGCACGATTCCTCTGAAATTTATTAGTCAATCGTGCTTGAATTTCTTCCGTTGTTGCAATATGAATGGCAAAATTAATGGTTTTTAAAAGTGGTTGAATGATATTGTAACGTTTTGAAATGTGTAAATCATGTCCACGATCAAAATCAACAAATGTATCTTCTTCAATGCCACAATTTCCATGAAAATCATCCATATCAATGGGAAATGCCATAACGCCAGCCACATTTCGGCTTAAAATAAAAAGCATTTTATTTGCAATCGATCGGCTATTTTCATAGACAATAACATCAGTTGGACGTAACACACCGTATGGTTTTGCTTCACGTTTTGCAATTGCCATTCCGGATTCTTCATCATAATATTTCTCCCACTCAACATTCTTATTGTTTAATAGCACTTGACAGATTTCATTATAATCCAATGATTTTCGGAATGTTGCAAATTTTGATGAAACATCAAACAGTGAATGGAATGATAACCCTGTGAAATGTACACCGACAACAATTTTCGATGTTGATACACCCAATTTGATGAGATTGTCAATCGAATCTTCCAATTTTGATATGCCACGCTCTTTTAAGACGTCATCAATTCGATAGCTACCCGGCCATGTTTCGATGTAATCGTATTTTGGAATGAAATGCACGTAATTCAGGTGCTTTGACATAGTGGTGAGGTCAATAACCGCTGCAAATCGGGAATTCTCAGCTATGAACGATGACGAAAGCGTGAGGTTGTACTTCTTGAAACTCACTTTGAGATCTTTTACCAGGTTTAACAGGGCGGTTTTGTTGAGAACACCTTGATCTTCTCTGGAAATTCGATATATGGTGGAAAATTAGTGGAAATTGATTTTGTAAAACTAATGTGCAAAACTAATGAACAAAGCACTCTGAAGCTTGAACTTACCTTGGTTCTGTGAAATCCCACACCAAATCCAAACCGTCAAATTTATGTCGCGACACAAATTCCGTGGCTTTTTCGGCGAATCCCCGGCGATGATCTTCATTTTCGGCAATTCCCATATAAGCGGATAAATAGTACTTGAGTGCCAATGAAACCTGCTCGAAAATATCAAAATTTCTTCAAAATGTTGTATTTTGCCGTGTGGACGAACTAAAATCCAGTTTCTAAAAATGTTTATTACCTTAAGATGAGGGTATTTTTGCCGCAGATTGGTTAAACGCTCGTAAATTTTCTCTTTCTTCAAATCGCTCGAGCTCCAGAAGGCTTTTTGAGTAAACAAAACGGTATATAAATCGATCAAAAACATACGTATCAATTCTTATATATTCTTTAAATACCGTTAACTCTACGAAATTGATTTTGTATGCAGAGGTCATCTAAACCGGTTCTAAAACAAAAACACCCAAAGTTGAATTTTAAGTGTGATTTAATAGAACCGGATAGACTATTCCGGTTTTATATAAACCGAATTTGGAACACAAAATCATCAAGCTTAGAGCTCACCTAGCAATCTAAGAAAACAATGACCTCTTAAATGAATTTAAATCACTTACTAATCGTTTCATCCCAAATATTATCGATGCAAATGAGATGTGTGCATAAATTGAGATCAGTTTTTTCAATTTCAAATCGATACCGATCTGGATCGGGCATCACTGTTGTCGTACAAACGATCATTTTATTCGGATGTTTTCCAAATATTTGTTTGTATTGAGCTGTTGAATATTAGAAAATTGTCAGATAAAATTTTGGTGTTAAAAAAATATTGAATGGAATAAAAATGAGACCAAATAAACATAAAACAAAAGCCAGCGACGCTGGTCCAGCGTAAATCAGCGATACGTACCTAGTTTCGGTAAATGTTTGGATGTGACTAATGTAAATGTACTTAAAATAATCAATGTATACACGAGATGCTTCATCTTCAGATGAGTTTTGTACCTGAAACAGAAATTTTCTCTTTTAAATTGCGAAAAAACGCGAAAAAATGCGAAATTTGTTGAAAAAACGCGAACAAATGTGAATTGGAAAAAGACCTTAAGGTCTCGCAATTTCGACTTCGGTAATTGCTATAACGTCACAGCCTCACACATAAAATCTCTTGAAAGTGGATCAATTGCACGTGATTAAAATCTACTGAAATCACAATAAACATCTCAATTCTTTAATTTGTTAATTCTTTCATTCGTTTTTTTTATTGTCGTTCGTTACAGACTTGAACTTCGCCGTGGCGCCGAACAAAAATACCATTTCTTATGACGTCACGAGTAAATGTCTTTGTTTCATATGCAAAATTGATACTTAAATACAAAAAAAAAACTCAAATAACAGAAGAAAGTTGCAAATTATGTTTTTTTTTTCAAATTTTGGCTACAAAAAGAAACTTGGCGCGCTGCATTTTAATGAGAACGCATTTGGAATGTCGAATTTCATGATGTAGGCCGTTGAGACTCATTCATATGGCAATCGATTGAATGGTTAAAATCCATAGCATCTTGAAACTACATGTTTGGATATTTCTCGAAACTCTTGATAAATGATCAAATTTGACTAAAAATGAGCATTAGAAAGACCTACTTCTAATGATTACACAAATTTACAAAACAGAAATCGTCGAATTTAAACCGAGTTCGTTCAAATAATTCATTTATGGCTCGTAGAAAGTTCCATTTAGAAATTTGAATAAATTAATTTGTTTTCTTGGTCAACAGAACAGCAGAAGCTTATTTGGATGGAAAGATTGGAGATTTACTTAGAAGACGGCTTCGAAATTTAAATTTTTTTTTGTTTTGACCCAGTGACTCTTCATAGGGAATGAAAATTCGAAGAAAAACGTTTCTTTGGCTGTTAAAAGGACAAACAACACTTTTGATCACAGTTTGACTCTGCATTCGGAGCCTTACCTTAATAACATTTGCAAAATCTTGGAGTTGCTTTGACTTGATAGCCAAAAGGCGACGAATTCTTTCGAATAAACACAAAACTCTTTTTATGTTTCAATAGTTTTTCAACAGAAGAATATAAAAAAGACGAAAAACATTTAAAATGTTCAATTTTTTTTCTCCAGTTTCACTTCACAATTTGATTTGTTTTGTATCTTAAACACTCTTTGTATGGATCATTACTCGAGTTGATGTTGAGTTAAGTTGATAAAATCCACCAACGATAATGTTTAGTTTTGAAATCGAGAGATCTGTTTGCTTTGTTTAAGAATAAATAAACACACTTCCGTTCACATGTGCTGTTATTTTAAAACTGGTCAGAGCAACAACAGTGATTTTCACTTTGCAATACTACGCCACTACTGTTACCTGCTTTTTTCTTTTTGTGTTGATCAACACGCATTTCATAATATTGATGATTTCGTAGAAGAAATGGTAATAATTGACACACTCATCGAAACATCGAGATAGAAATGCCGCTAACTCGATTGGTCGCTCATATAAACAACATACCAACACGTTTCAAACGGATTTGTTTGTTGTTTTTCATTTCCATTGAGTCAGCGTGCGTGAAAGTGACGCGAACCAGTGTATTAAGAAAAGAACTGCACTTGCCCGGAGAAGAATATTTTTTTATTACCATTGATTGTTGTTGGTATTTTTATTTTTGTCTACTACTTTCCCCACTTTCCCCACTTTTTTTCATTGGTAAGCTTCAGTTTAGCTCGCTTAGTTCGCATCGTGGAGTGTTTTTACTAGAGACTCTTTAGTGCGTATGAAAACGAGTTGTTGGTTCTCACTGTAATGCAGTGTGGTTTAATGCTGTGGTATCGGTTTCGAAAACATGACGTCACATGAGCTGCGTGAAACTATACCGCTATCTTACCGAAGCTCTTGAATATTTGTTCACGCTTTTGAATATGAAACAGATGTTTTTGAACGCACATCATTTGAACTTGACTGAAAAACAGATCGTGTTACACGATTCGTGTGCCTTTTTACCTTTAATGTCGTTTTGATGGCGTAAAAAGACACTTGAATTCATTCGAATTGAAGTTTTTCTATCGATTTTTTTTTTAATTTCAATTACCAGACATGAAACATTTTTTCATCCATCGCATCTACGCATTTTCTATGTTCAAAAACTAAGCCCGGCGGTGATACTGAAACGAAAACGTTTTTCTGTTGATTTAAAAAGAGGGAAAACAGTTAAATAAAGGCGAAAGTTGAGATAATCCCAAAAAAAAAACCGGAATCGTTGATCGTTGATGTTCTGTACTTTCCATGAACACTGAACAACTCTAACGCCGTCGATCGTTAAGTTGGTTGCATTTGAACATTTTATTGATGCTAATGATATTTACGTGAGTGAAACGGAAGTTTTTTTCTTCTTCTCTGAAGCTAATAGTATTATCGCTCTTTAAGTGTTTTTTTTTCTGAGTAACTGGTCTTGGAGTGCGTGTTTACTGTGAAGATGCTTGAAAAAATACTAACCGATCATTTTTTTCACATTGTCACCGGCGCTTCTGTTGAAAACAGAATGAAAACATATTATTGAAATTTTTTATAAATTTCTCATTTTTGACGAACTTGAAAGTTTTAAGTTGAAACTACAGAAAACTGCTGAGAAGGTTTATGTAGCTGTTACACGTGTTACACGGCTGAAGCGAAACAATCCACACAAATCATAATCTAAGTAAATCAGCAGTCATACTAAACGTTATTAAATATTCAACAATTTTTTCATTCAAACGAAACATGCGTTTTGATGTCATTGACTTTTGGCATTTTTTAAGAACCAAATACTTGAACCTCATCGTTTAAGCATCAACACGATAGAAGTGTCCACTAGGATAGTTCGATTTTTATCTAATATCGGTTAAAAACGGCTAATGTGGGTTTGTTAGTAGCCGTTGCGATAATCAAGTTGGTCTTAGGAAGAAGCATTTCCCGATAATCAAGTTGGTCGTAGGTTGAAGCCCCAGGTGACAAGAGGATTTTGAATAAATCTAGTTTTGAGACTTATATTTTGATGGAAAACACATATTTAAGACATTTTCAGTATTTATTGGCCATATTTAAGCCAGATTTTCAATCCCTTGTGCCTTTGAACTCGTTATAAAGAAAACCCCATAGGATCAATTGATCTTCAATATAAAATCACAAAAATCTTGTTTTATTTCACTAAAAAGACATCTAAATTTAGATATTTAAATATGAATTTCTATTCACTAAAGTTCAGTGTCTGAATGATTATACTATTACGATCATTGTTTCAAATCAATTTGATGACATTCGATACATCGCATCTGTTTCGTCCGATTCTTCATGCTCCGGTAGGCTCCATCTGTACATCTAGCACTGTTTTATTTGACCCGTCTTTTGATTGTTGCAAATAAAAACTCTTTCCCAAAAACAGAAATCAAAACGATCGAACAAATTTGCTGGTTGAATTAAGTCCTTTCCACTCAAAAGATTCGCCTCTCTTCACTTCAATCAGTTTCAATTGCATCTGCCATTTGGACCATTTAGTAGCCACATAAACGCGTTCATTCACATAAATCGTAACTTTCTTAGCTTTTTCCAACATTATTCGTTCTTTATTCAGTTCCATCAAATCCAGAACGCCATCCACTAGATGAACTCCATCCATAAGATTTTCAATTTTCATTTGTCTTAATCTCGGTGAGCATCGAATAAATGGTAAAATATGATCTGAATTTGCTATTGAAAAATGGATTCGTTCAATGTTTGGCAATTTATCGGGTAGAATTTGAATGTCCACCACATCACTAGCTTCCGTAATATTCAATTCTTTTAAGCAAATCAATGGATTTTCAATGTGATTAACATAACCGCTAAGCATCGTCAATGGATTTAATGAAATTAATTTTTGCAAACAATTTTGATGATCTAGAAAATTCACATACAAATGTAATTTATTGAAAAATCCACGTTTGTGCAGCTCAACAAGAAGACTGTAAAACAAATTAACAATATACGCTGGTTCAATATCGGAATTGATGGCTTGTGGATGAAATTCGATGGCCAGTTGGTCAAGTTTGACATTGGATGCGAGGATTGAATCTCGATTTAGGATGAGGCTCTTTGCATCGATTGAAAATGTTCGACAATTTGGATTTTGTCCGAAAAATATCTGCAGTTCATTTTGCTTGAGCTCATACAAATTGGTCAATTCCAAATGCTCAAGCATTGGATACTTGCGATGCAGCCAGTTATTGTTACATCCAACAATTGTACCGCCGTCACGATTGTAACTCCAACGTGACACGCTCAAACGTTTCAATTTTGGACAAAATTGCAACAAATGATCATAAAATTCGTTATTGAAGCTGCATTGAACCATTTCCACAACTTCAAGACCTGGTAAAATGCTCTTGATACACTCAACCTCGTAGGTTGTTAGGTCGACCTGAGCCAACCGAAGCTCACGCAATAGTGACGTACAATTCGCTCCAACATATTGATATGCACTTGAAAAATTACCAAAAATATACACACTTTCGAGGAATTCAGTGAACATTCCGATGTAACGGGGCGTCCAATCCATATAAATGTTGACATTTTGATATGTTTTTCGTTTAGCCGAAAAATATTGCTGAATAAAATAGCCAACCACACGCTGTAATCGCTTGCAGGTATGTCCGATTGCAATCAAATCGTCCAAAGTGAGATAGTCAAAGATTTCGATGAAACAATCAATATTCAGCTTCAAAATTGGCGATGGACACAATTTTACAGGCGGTTGAGCTATCGCCATGGATTTCTTATTTGAACAGTCCTTGGCATCTGGATTTTGTCCATCGAAACTCGAACCCTCGACCTCAAATTTTCGTTTTTCAGCCTTCAATCCTATCATTTTCGCAGAATTTCTCTTTGATTCGAAAAAATTTCTGTTCAGTTTTTCTGTTGAACTGTTCAAAAACCAAAAAAAACTGTTCAAATTGAAATTTTCAATATCAAATGACTAAAACTGCGCCGAACTCTTTGGTTTCTATTTTTCGGTGAATTTTCCTCAAAAATTGTCTTTTTGTCAATTTTCTTCTTTTGAAGATTGTTTTTGAAGATTCAGTGGAGAACCAGGAGGAGCACCAGGAGGAGCACCAGGAGGAGCACCAGGAGGACAATAGAATCAAACTTAAAAGTTTTTAAAAAGTTAAAATCAATGAAATTACAACCAATATCACTGAATGAAATGACTTAACTGAAAACTTCAATCGATTTGTAATGCGAGTCTTATTATGCGATTACGTTCACGTTTATCGCATCAAAATTTTGAAATGAATACACGGAATCGGATGCATACACATTTATTTCAAATGGACCGAAAATAAAGCGCAATTTAAATGAGATAAGAAATAGCAAATTAAACTGCAATTTTAATTGAAGAATTGGAATGCAACGACAAAAAAAAATGTATTGAAAAAAAAAATGATGCGCTGTCGATTGTTGGAAATTCAATAAAACTATCAATTCGGGATTTTTGTACGTTGCATTCATTGGTTTGAGATTTCGACCATGAATCAAGTCAAACTGATATATTTGATATGAAACTAGTTCAATTGATAAGAATACTATGAGCTAGGGCCATTCCATTGGTTCGTGTCGTTGAATTTCTGAATTCCAAATCAAATTGGAATTTAAACCATTCACTAATAACTTGTTTGATATGCACACGCACACATAGGCACTCATTCACACAAATTCCATCGTCAGTAAACACAAAAGCGCAACTCATTCGAATGGTATGCAGTGGAATTGAATTTTGGCATTTTGAAAATGCTCATTTCGAATGGTATTTCAAATGGAAACCAGCCAATCAACCAGCCATTTAGGGTGATTGGTCATTGGCTTCCGAACTGTAATATTTTGCATGTTTCAATGAATTCATCGCAATGCAATTTGAAAGTGTGAAATAAGTGGATTTAAGTGTATAAACTCTTTGTTTTCGGTTAGTTAGACTAATAAAATCAATAAATTACTTTGGTTGGAATGTTAAAACATTGCAAATTTTGATCTTTGGCGTTATAATCTAATGACGTTACGAATTCATTAGGCGTAATGTGACTGTAATTAATTAGCAATGAGACTTATTGAATGAGTTAATTTGAACGTAGAAATTGGAAACGTTGTCCAGTTTCACTGGAATGTGATGGAATTCACATTGGAAGCACTAGCACACCCATACATAAGCGATCTGTCAGTGTTCACTCAACACTCAACACGGTTGACTGTGTATAAAACCGGTGAATTTGACATTAATTGTCAAAATATACACAAACACATTCATATCGCGTATGTGTGTTAGTGTATAAACAAAACCTGAATAACGTTTGAAGTAATCAAAACATTTAACTCAAATAGACTTGGTCACAGGTGGTTGTGCGTCAGTATGTTTACGTGTTCAATGAGCGTAGCTCATGTATCGTCATTTGACGTGCATAAAATTCAACTTTTGGACACTTTTTTCTTTAAAAAAACGCAATGATTTAATTCAAATAACAATTAAATGCGGTGTAAAACTAAATCTAAATGAAATTTTGCATGTAAAATGATTCGATTGTGAAGAAATTTCAAATTTGAATGTGTCTGCTCATTTACAATTGTCGATTTTTTGTTGGTGTTGCTTGACAACAGTTGTCATCAATGTGAGTCTAATCAATCACCGATTCTGATAAGATTTTTTTCTTCAATTTTCAAAAAAAAAGCAGCAACAATAAGCCGAAGTGTAAAAGTGTCCAACCAACCAGTTGAGTAAATAACGTCGATGTCATTAGGAATGACGCGTTGATATTGAATTCAAACGACTTGATCTTGCTTTGTGTGTACTTTCGGTGTTTTTAATGCTGTCATTGTTGTTATAGATAGAAAGTGTTTGTAAAAGTGTACAAATTGTTTCGATGTTTTTGATCAATTGAATGAAGTCCATTCACAGTCTTTAGGATTAAATTGATAGTGTAAAGTGGCGATAATTGTGTTTTAGTCGATTTTTTGTTTTAAATTGTCTCGAAATGAATGTAAAAGTGTTGTTGGCCATTTGTGGCACATTTCTTGGATGCTGTTCAAATGTCATTTTCATGGAATATACCATCAAGTGAGTGAAGATTTCTGGTTTATTTGTACAAAATGTGAATTTTCTTATCGCGTATTTTATCATCCATAAAAAATTGATAGTATTTTTGTTTATCTCGATGAGAAAATTCATCAAAATTGTACAAAATCGTATGCAATGAAGGAAAGAGTGCGGATTGTTGTCAATCAACAATCAAAATTTTCAAATTGATTCAGAATTCTTGAAATTTACGTATTTGGAAAGGCACTTGACAACGTTTGGCTACATAAATTCAGTAAAAAATTAACCTAATTTGTTTTCTCTTGAATAGAATGGATCCTGGATCTGGAAATTTGGTATCATTCCTTCAATTCGCTTTTATCGCTGCCGAAGGTTTCATTTTTACCGCGAAATGTGGCACAAAACCACTTAAAACCGGCTATAACAGCTATCTGTATTTAGTCGTCATGTTTTTTATAGCGCACGTTTTCAATAATTATGCATTCGATTTTAATATTCCGATGCCGTTGCACATGATCATTCGGGCGGTGAGTTTTTGTACATTTGTTTTTTGTTTTTTACTGTTTACTTTCAAACAGGCCTGGAAGTGGAGTCGAGTCGAGTTTTGACATTTTAGATTGAGCCGGGTGAGGGCTTAGCGCTCAGGTCAGGACAGGTCATGTCAGGTCAGCTCCAAGTTCACTCCCTCACTCATCACTCCACTCTAATCGATGAAGCTGAATTTTTTGATAAAATTTATGGAATCAGTTTTGATTTATTGATGATATTTGACTCAAGAGCAGCGGCCGAGCTAAAAAAAAATACACACTTCTGAGTGGAGTCGACTCGCTTCGCTTCCAGGCCTGCCTTCAATTGATTTTTGATGATTTTTTGGCGTTTCCAGAGTTCAAAACCAATGAAATCGTTTTTTTTTTGCAGGGTTCATTGATCACAAACATGATAATGGGAATAATAATTATGGGTCGACGCTATAGTTTCTCCAAATATGTGTCCGTGGTGATGATAACACTGGGTATTGTGATCTGTACGATCATCTCTGGGAGCAGTATTGTAAGTGAATTTTACTAAGAATTTCACCTTAAACGCTGTCATCGTGAATTCGTGACGATGATCCACAAATACTTCAAACAAATAGATTGATTTTATAATTCAAAATTGTGAATAAATTTCAGAAAAGTATGGCAAATCATGACCAGGTCACAGATGACCAAATTGGATATTCGGTGTTCTTTTGGTGGATGTGTGGCATTGTTTTGCTTGTCACAGCTCTATTCATCTCGGCACGAATGGGAATTTATCAAGAAGTATTGTACAAAACACATGGCAAACATCCACGTGAAGGTCTCTATGTCACCGTAAGTCATTTGCTCACCCAAAAAAATCCACTTCAAATTCTCTAAATTTTCTTTTCATCATAAATTTCAGCATTTGTTACCACTACCTGGATTCCTGATACTGTACAGCAATATCGTCGAGCATATGGCGATAGCAAGTGGCAGTGAACCAGTATCGATTCCGTTGGTCGGTATATCGATGCCCATTTTATGGATTTACTTGATTGCCGATACGTTGTCACAATATTTGTGCATCAGCTCGGTATTTGTACTCACAACCGAATGCACCTCATTAACCGTTACACTGGTCGTTACGCTACGCAAATTTCTATCGATTCTATTTTCAATTGTTTACTTTCAAAATCCATTTACTGCTTACCACTGGTTTGGCACCGCGCTAGTTTTCTTCGGCACAGTCATTTTCACCGAAATGTTACCACAATTTATCAGAAGAAGATCAACGGCAACCAGCAAACCAAAAGCAAAATTAAATTGACGTCAATTTTTAATTTTAATTTGAATGATAAAATTTGAAAAAAAAAAACACCTCAAAGAAGTGCACCTCTAGTGCCACAAGGACACGTCTTCCTATATCACTGAATTGATATAATCAGATATTTTGTTGGGAAACTCAAGTCGATGAGAGTTTTTATGATTATAAATCATTCAAAGAATGAATTTTTCAATCAATTGATTAAACAAATTTTGCTTGACAAAGTTCAAAAGAAGCTGCGTTATTGAGTCAACTGCCACTCAAACTAACTTATCGAATTACTTAAGATATCTTAATATATGACGAAACGCCAAACAATTGAATCGCTAGTTTGATATTAATACAGTGACAAGGTCGATATTTATTTTTTATAAGAATATTCGCATTTTTGTATACAAATTTTTACACTGAAGAATATTCGTATTTTATTTTTCGTTCAATAAATTAATTAAATTTAACTCTATTTACTCTTACTGCATGCTTATCATATCAATATTACAGGAACATGTCCCTGAAAACATAAGAGCATGGAATAAATATTAGAAAAACAAATGTCATTTGGATTGAAGTGTTATTTACCCTATTTACCGTTGTTTAGGTTATTCATATTTATAATTTGTTGAATGTCCATTGGCGTTAGATTTGCAAATGAATTCGTTTGTACTGCAGGTGAAATCATCATATTTGCTGCATCTTCAATAGAATTATTTACATTTGTTTGCGCCACAGGTGTTTCAGCTACATTAATTGGCTCTTGCATTGGCTTTTGAATTGGCTCTTGAATTGGCTGCTGAATTGGCTCTTGAATTGGCTGCTGATTTGAATTACTAGTGACGATTGCTGATGTTGCTGGCGAAACAATTTGATTCGTTTGAGGAATCGCTGGAACAGGAGGTACATTCGCTACGTTCACACCATTTGCTGTGATGCCATTTGCAATCATCCCGTTTGCTTTTACGCCATTTCCGTTACCTAATCCATTCACGTTGACTACGTTGAGGCTCCGTGTCGTTAGCAACCGCTGAAATGAAAAAAAAATCAACGTAATTTGGGTTTTTAATCATTTATGGGAAAACATTTTGATCAAGCTGCGATTTTTGGCTGAAAACGTTTATTGAACACTTATCAAATATAATCATTGTTGCAAATTTGGTTTTTTTTACGCAAAAATTAAACGTTATAATCATGTTTAATGTACATTGAATAAATAAAAGAATGAGTAGTGTCGTCGTCCCCTTAAACTAACATAAAAAATATCATTTTATTACTGAAACGTAAAATTTGAGGTGAAATCCCCGACAAAAAATCGATTTTCGTTTTAATGGAACAGTTTAGCAAGTTTCGTTTAATGTTTCAGTTTAAATGTTCGATGGAAGTTTTTTGTGGTGCAAATTCCGTTTTGGGACGATTCAATTCTTTTTAAAATATCGAATCCGAATCGAAAAATTTGTGGGGCGATTTATCCAAGTCTATGGAAACGATCGTTGTGATATTCGTGATGATGGTACGGCAAATCGATGCGGTTGTGATAATTGTGAAATTCGACACGATTGACGTGATAATTTCCTCTTTTTGTGAATATAAATAAAGATGCAAATTCCAATGATCAGGCCAAGCAAAAGATAGCCAAGAATATATAGATGAACACTTTGGCCGCCCATTGAATTCTGTATCAATTGTTGCTGTTGCATATTGTTTAATGCTTCCTGAATCGTCGCCGTGACAGCATTCTGAAAGTGAATAATATTCATTTTTGTCGATGAAGGACTTCGCATTTTCATTTGTTTTTTTTTTTTTTGTAACCTATCGGACATGTAACACTTTATCGCGCTTTAAAAAAAAAAATCACATTTCACGTGGTTCACCAGATTAATAATTACGGTTTTATTGTTGTGCATTAAAATATTTTAACGAAAGTGAATCAAAAGGGGAGGGGAAAAAAACGAAATTTTAAATGATTACCGTATTTTGTGGCTGAACTGGAGATGGTGAGATAAAATTGGCCGGAATTGATTGAGGTGGAGTGGAAGTTTGTGGGAAATTCAATGGAATCGGTTGAGGCTGAAATTGAGGCATTGATGATGATGGAACACCATTCAACGGAACAGGTATTTGTTGTGGTTGAATTTGAGATGGTGCAGCAACTTGCTGATTTTGAACAGGAGTTGGTGCGATGAAGTTAAACGAGAATGGTTGCTGTTGACCTTGAAATAGAGTCGGTTGAATAGCATTCAGTTGCTGTGATTGGAATTGATTCGGTGCGGCAAAATTTAACGGAAGTGGTGACTGTTGACCTGGAGATTGGACTACAAAGTTGAACGGAAATTGTTGCTGTTGCGTTTGAAATGGTGACGTTTGAAAGGCATTTATCGGAATCGATTGTTGCTGTGGTTGAATTTGAGGATTCAGTGGAACTGGTGGTTGCTGTTGCAGCTGCGGTTGCTGCTGAGGTTGCTGTTGCTGTTGTTGTTGCTGTTGTTGTTGCTGTTGCTGTTGCTGTTGCTGTTGAGGTTGCTGTTGCTGTTGCTGCTGAGGTTGCCGTTGTTGCTGTTGTTGCTGCTGGAGCTGCTGAGTTTGCTGTTGCTGTTGTTGTTGTTGTTGAACTTGATTTGATGTGGCAGCACTAGGAACTTGTGGTTGTTGCTGAACCTGAGGTGGAGATGATTGCACAACAATATTTATTGGGATTGGCTGTTGTTGTGGTGCGGCAGTAGTTGTCTGCTGTGTTTGTTGTAACGGAACCTATAACGATAGGAAATCGTTTACATCATTTACTAAATTACACTCAATTTGCTCAACTGTTGACAACTTACAGCGTTGACTATACCATTTTGACCCGTCAATATATTCAATGGAAGTGGAAGTTGTTGTTGATATGGAACTGGAACCGCATATGGCATCTAAAATAAGATTGATTAGCAACAAAAAGAAAAATATGATTTTCAGTCAAAATAAACGAAAAACTCAAGTTCAATGTACCTGTCCTGTCACAGCCTGCAATCGTTGTGCAATGTATGCTTTTTTAAGTGTTGATAATGGTAAATTTCGATAAGCTGCCATCGGTCCAACAACATTTCGATACATTTGCAACTGCGGATATACGCTGTTCAAATTATTATTCGGTAGATTTGTTAGTATTCCCACTTGATTCCCATTAATTTGCTGTAAAGATTTGATTTTGAAAATGTTTCACTTTGATCAGTACACTGATTTTGTAATATTTCCCACAAATGTAAAAAACTCTCTGTTTCAACGTACTCTAACAACTGGAACCCGTACAGGTACACGATTCACAACCGTTAATAATCGATTTTCTTCAACAATATAATTTTGTGCAGCTCTTTTTTCTCGGACTTTTGGAACAAGCGTTTCTTCATCAATCACATCGTCTGTCGGTGATATTGCATTTGCTGAGGATTTATGTAATTCCGTAGATGTGATTTGGAACGCAAAGGTCAATAACATTAAAAAACATAAACACACATTCGCCTGTAATAAAAACAAAAACAAAAACAAAAAAACAAATAGAGAATATCATAATCGATACGTTTTGGATCAAAAAACAGTCATTGGCTGGAACGCAAAAATTTCCCGCTGGCACTATGCATTTTCGTAGGAGGTTAAGTACCTAAAAATAACCCCCTGCCAATTTTCAGACTGATCAGAACGAGTTTGATAGTGTCTAATCGGCCCTAAAGGTGCAGAACTCCAGAAATTGCTGATTTTGGCCAAAATTCACATTTTTGGTCAATTTTAGACCCATTTGAGTTTGGTTCATGTGGATATCTTTGTAGTATTTTGATTTCTGGTCTCAAATATTTTGTTATACCTTTGTTTCGGATACCAGAACCAAGAAAATAATGGATTTTCACTCAAAATACGACCAAAAATTCCAAAAAAAGGTCAAAAAATTAACAAAATCTACGATTTGAGGGAGAATTCCACTTTTTAGCCGGTCTGTACATGAAATATTTAAATTCCAATCTAAAATGTCTTTCGTTTGAGCTTATCTGATTAATTTTTGGCAAGGAATCGATTGCCAAGCGATTTAGAATGATCCAAGTCCATTGTGGAGTCCATCGAAAAACACTCTAACTCCAAACAAGCTTTCCAACTCGCCATCGCAGAAGTAAATTCATCACTTTATGGACTATTTTGCATGAAAATTGCAACATTTTCCCAATTATTCGAAATCGTATCATTTGTTGATACATATTCGATATGATGAGTGTGAATGATTTGAAATAAAATCAACCATTGAAAAAAAACAGACAATCAACAGAAAATTCACTTTACTATAGTAAAGTACACCGGAATAATTAAATTTTCCAATGACTGCACTTTCAGCCGATTGTTATTTATAAACAGTGTAGTGAAAAGTGTGTAAATTGCAAAAAATGCATGTAAAATACGTTTTTCTTGGGAAATATGAAGAATTGATCTTTGTTCGAATTCATTTGAGAGGCAGAGAGTGACCAATAAATATTTCTTATTATTGAACCATTTGAAAATGGTTCAAACGTTGACCTGTACTGAATTTAGGCCAACGCGAGCGCATCTATTCGCGCTGATGCAGTACAATGTGTCGGATTTCCTTCTTTTATACCTCAAATAAAAACGTATTGGCTTTCATTTCCCAGTAAAATATCTACTGAATATTAAAATGAGTGTTTTATACAGGGTGTTTCGAGAATTGAGTACAGATAAATGTTTCCACATATATTCTCGACATCAAACCGAGAAATATTTCCCATGAAACCCATGGGCGCAAATGAAAATAGACAAATTTTGTTGGCCTTTAAAAAAAAAATCCAATAAACAAGTGTTCACTTTTGAAGCTCTACTAGAGATATCGTTTATCAGAATTCCGTGAAACCAGTCTCATCCGAACGCAATTGAGCCCCACTTGGCTTTTGTCAAAATTTATGTGGCAACAAATTTGATTTTCATCGAGACAATTTAGTCAATCAAACAAAAGATTTAATTCTATTTTTACTCGAAAAAACGTGTATGTGTTCAAAATCGACAAATTCAAATAATTTTTTACCAACATCCAAATTTTCAGCACCCGCTGAAGTTTTTTAAATGGAAATTTAAAGTGAAATCTGTTTTTTTTTTAATGTCACCTTCATTTTCAATGCTATAACTCCAAAACCACTGGGAATATTGCTTTGATGTCTTCAGCAAAGTTGTAGCTCTGTTCAATGGCAACATAAGTTGTGAGCTCTGCTCAATGGCAAAAAAATGTTGCTGAAGACAATTACCCCAAAAAGATTACATCTTGCACCTAGTCTTCCACCTCAAAATTGACAAAATGTCGAAAAAAATCCATTTTTTTCCTTTTCAACCCAAACTGGCCAAACCTTTGAACATTTAACCAAAATGATCATATTGATCATAATTCCGAAACACCCTGTATATTAAAACGAAAGCATAAATGAACATGTTGAATGTTCATTCATTGATGTTTTTATTGGAAATATTAAAAAAAAAAAAATGCACGTGCTAACGATTATCAACGAATTTCCTCGTTTTAAAGTTTAGGTTGGATTTGATTTCGAATTTCTGCACCGAAATGGTGATTTTTGAGCAAATAATTCAAAACTCTTTAATTTCTAAACGCAATTTTTTCGTTGATTTTGTTTTAGTTGAAATATAACATTTAAATCTAGAAACGTTGAACCTGAACTCAAACGCACTAGCTGCAAACAAGCTTCCATCTTCAAATTTAACAAAAAAAAAAAACATCTCAAAATCTTAAAACAAAATTGAATCTTACATATAAATTGGCGCTTATCATATTGTTAGTTAAATAAAAATGACACTGTTCACTTGAAAAAAAAAAATAAATAAATAACTCTGATTGAACAAACTGCACACGATTATGTCTATTTACAAATTCATTTTCGATCTCATCGAACCAAAGCAAAACCACAAACTGTTTGAATATTGGCGGAAACAATTGATTTTATACACTCCCACACAATCAATTTCATTCCGTTTGAACATAGCTAAATGAGTAGCAATGGTTTTTATTCGCAAAACAAAAAAATAACAGATTTGAGAAATGCGTTCGTCGATCAATTTTTTTAATGGCGTGTAAATGTGCAGTTAAATTCAATGCGTTCATCGTGTAATATAAAGTGTATAGATCGAAAAGACTTGCGTGACAAATATGTAAACACTTGTTTCAAACACATCGATAAAAGTGAATACAGTTGCCTTACTTAATACGGTACCGTGACGCCGGTCATTGAATGGCCATTGCATAAAGCGAAATGTGTGCATGAGAAATGGGAGCGCACGCGCGCAAGCGATGCAGAGAATAGGTGAAAATCGATCAAGTGTGTAAAAACACTTTTTCTAGCGTTGTTCAGTCGGCAAAACTATCGCTTTGTGTGAATGCGGCCGTATTCCGCATTTCATTAAATAATGATGATCTTGTGGCATTTATCAATCAATAATTATGGTTTTTTGGTTTTTATTTTGGTCTTGAAAAACGATGTTCAACGATGTGAATTCTTGTGCTGCAAATATGTATAAAAAAAAAATACACATTTTTACTATCATCGGTACCAACTTGGCATCACACAAAAGAATGTTATTTTGAAAATAGAAAAAAAGGTGCTTGTGAACAGCCACGCCACCGTGTTGTGGTTTGGTACGTTTGGAGTATGTGCGTACATTTCCTACACATGATTGGATCTTGATTACAACATTTATTGCTAGATAAAAACAACACGAAAATTTACTTCGGTTCAAAGATATTTGTTTCTTCTTCACAATTTACGCAATTTTTCAATATAAATCAAATTTAAGACGAGTTCAAATTCATAAAATTATATTTGTTGTGTAATTTATTGAATGTTCAGCGCCGTGCATCGATTTGGATAGAATGACGGCGACAACTGATTTTTATTACAACAGCCAAGGGAATTTAAATATGGTAGAAAATCGATTTATTTTATTATTTTCGCAGTTGGACAAGCGATTCATCTTTTGATTCAAAGAAATCTTTTCAAAAGAAGTAAACAATCAATAAAAAAAAGCTAATCTTTTGGAGCGGTTTCTAGTGCAGTTCTGAAAAAAGCGACATTGGGGTGAAATCCGGAATAATCTGAAACTTCAGTTCAGTTAGCGTTGGCAGTTCCGATAAATGAGTGATCAATGAAGTTTGGTGCCAACTGATTGAATGTCATTCCATGTTTATCATTGATTTCAATGTTCACATTTTTGTAGATGTGGATTGTGTTTCAACAGATCGGAAAATACTATTAATAATGGCTCTATCACACGAATCTCATTTGTTTCAACTGCAAAACTTTATTTCCATTGTTCGTTAAAATTTTACATTGCAAATGGCATTGAAATTATTTTCTTTTTCGTTCTTTTTTTTAGACAAGGCTTTAATGAGACCTTCTTGGTACTCTTTTCCTTGCAACCGCAATGTCAACCTATATATATTCTAATATAAAATAATTAAAAAAAAAAAAATTAACAACATTGTATCCAACGATTTATTCATGCGCAAGCCTTCTTCTGGCCTTCAATGTATTCAATGCTGAAACAAGAGTTTCGTATAATTAGTGCATTAGCGTTTCAACGCTGTAAACAAATGAGAGTCTCCAATGAAACTTCACACTAGTAATCACTTGTCCCATTGGATGCAAAGATCTCGTGAAAGGAGGTCAATTTCCCCGGATGCAACAATATGAAAGTCACTTGTTCCTCAGCGTAGTGTTGAATGTTTAGTAGGATTCCTTAACTTAGCAGCATACAAAAAATAAATGGGCTTACATGCGTAAGGCTTACTTTTCCGCACTTTTAACCATCAAGTGATTTTGTAAAATTAGTTTCAAGGTGGAAGTAAACATAGTGAAATTACAAGAAAACGTCATCCAATCGACCTCAAATTTCATTTAGACCATTTTTTCTACAAAATAAGCAATTTATATGAGTTCGGAGCAGTGAGTCAAAAATTGGTGGTTCCACCTATTTTCTGAATCCAATCTATTTTATGACCACAAATATGAAATGATTCAATTTTTAAATCTCAAAACCATTATAGTTTGTCCCAGGGTAGTCAAATGGACCCGCGGAATACATTTAGTACGCATATTCGCGGTACTTTCCATATTAAATTGAATTTCCAAGCAAAATAGCCACATTCGCTTGAGTCGGTCATGCACCGCAACGACTACTACAATATTGGATTTGAGCGTAAATTGATAAACAGATTTGCGTATGGCGTACGTGTACGAATTTTATGAATTTCGTCTATTTTGGCTGCAAATTTGAGAAATTTCACATCAAAGATGGAATGATTGTATTTAGGAATCTCAGAACTAATATAGTTTGGCCCAGGAAAGTCATATAGGCTCGCGAAAAACATTCAGTCGGCCAATTTTTGGTAATTTTGTTCAAAAATGGTATTTTCAGGGCAATAAACGTATATTCACTTGAGAGCATGGTGCGCCAAAACGGCTATACCAATATTGCTCAAAATTTAATGGGATCTAAGTCTAATAATTTCCAAAAAATGGTGAAAATTTGAAAACGATCAGTGGAGTCGTTTTTGAGCTATCGTGGTAACAAAAAACGTGACAACGGACGGCGGACGGCGGACAAAGGACGGCGGACAAAGGACGGCGGACAACGTGCCACAGCCCCACATCAACATGAGCTAAAAACGGTTCCACCGCATTCCTTTGGGTTCCAGACTTATAGAAAACTCATTTTTGTGGTTTCCAAAATTTGGGCCAATCGCAATACTTTTACGCATCACGTGGTGTGCGGAAAAGTAATACATGAAGGAAAATCCAAACATAAAATTGCTTCCCCAGTTGTTCACTGCAATTAATTGGAAATACAACAAAAATGGGTTTTATGAAAATATTTTATTATCTTCAAATTAAAATGACGGTAAATTACCCAAACATACGAATTCAAATGACAGCGCTTATTTGAAATGAAGGAAATTGTGGCGAAATATCGAAATGACGCATGACATTACACACCAATACACACACATCGGTTTCTCAACGAATTGTCACGCCACTTTGATTTCGATTGACAGCGCGCCAACAAACACGCGACTATCACATTTAGAACAATTGCTCTCTTTGCAATTGCTGAAGTCAGCATAAAATCGCGAACAAATCTGTTTGGAATAAACATTTTTCAGAATAACACATTTTGGATTCATTTTGCTGAGTCGATCTGGATAGACTTCAAAGTGCAGAGACATTCAATTCTTAGCCAGAAAACGCTTCCTGCATATTGAAAATGAATTCAAATGATTCACGCCAGGTAAGACATTCAAATTGAAACTGAAATGCGATTGTTTGCCTGGTCAAAGTGGTTTTTATGAAATGAACGAATTCTTCAATTGAAATTTGTATTTTATCTTCATCAAAGAGCTACTGTAAAGAACATTGGCAGCAGTGTCACATTGTGACTGCTTCTAATCTCCTTTTCAACAATCAGAATAATGTTTGCGATTCTCATTATTTCTTCCACAGATTGAAATGCCGCCTACTCAGACTGGATACGATTTGACTGGCGAAGGTCAGTCAACTAGTTCAATTTCGAGTAATTTTTTTAGATGATTTCTCACAATTTGCACAAATAACTCAATTGGTTTCATATCTGTTCATAATTTATAGAAATCGTTATGAAAACGGAAAGAGCGAACTCAATCGATGACAATGTGAATGTGAAATTGGAAAATGTTGCAACTCAGCTGGACTCCGTGGTAGAAATACTCAGCTCGATTGCCGGGGAAGACATCGATGAATCACAAAACAATCGCTTGCGAACAGTCAAAATTGAATTGGAAGATATTGATTCGATGAACGGAGCGAATGGCAATGATAGAAGTGGTGAGGTTCCAAAGAAAGGAGAGTTCGATATTGAACCGAAACAAGAAGTGATCGACGAAGACATTCCGATAAGAAGATTTAACCCAAATGACGTCTCTTTGAATGGTGGATACAGTACAAGCAATGACGTCACAAATGGAAATGGTGCTGGATCATTTTTGCGATTAGAGGAAGACAAAGATACATTTCATTGCTTATTTCAAGTAATATAACTCAGACATACGCCACCTGTTTCATGGTACACAAATGCGCCTTTGTTGTGCACACTATATACAAGCGTGTGCAAAATTCGGTACTGTTCATGCTTGTGTGAGTGTCTCATCACTGAGTTCGTACCAACACAAACGAACAATATATACCTTGAACTAGATGGCGGTGTTCATCGGCGGGAAGATGACATTTCAGTGATTTTGTATGGAATCTGTCAAACGCAATGTAGGATTGGAGGAAGACGAGGGAAAGCCATCATGTTCAATGAAACGATTCAATTGTGAGCTTTGTAAATATGGAACTGATCGAAAATATGACTTGAATGTGCATTTGCGAACGCACACAAATGAGAAACCCTTTCGATGCAGTCGTTGTACAAAACGGTTTACACATTCAACAAGCCTGAACGCACATATGGCGACGCACAAGAATGAATTTTCGTTCCATTGCTCCAGATGTTTCCGTGAATTCTTCCAGAAGGATGAAAAAGTGGCTCACGAACAGACCTGCACAAATCGTAGCTATGAATGCTTCATTTGTAAATATGTCACCATCCAGAAGACACATTTGGTTAGACACATGCGGACGCACAGCGGAAATAAGCCATACCGATGCAGTCGTTGCTCCAAAGGATTCACCCAATTGTGGCATCTCAAAATGCACATGATCATTCACAAGGACAAGAAACTGCCGTTTCATTGTAAAGGATGTCTTCACAGATTTTCGTCGAAGAGTGAGAAGGAAGATCATGAAAAAAGCTGTCGATATCGTCGTTACGAATGTGACATCTGCAAAAAATATGTAACTGGTAATAAAACTAATATGGAAAGACACATGCGAGTTCATACGGGTGAAAAACCGTTTCGCTGCGAGGTGTGCTTGAAATGCTTCACTCGAAAAGACCATCTTAAGCGACACTTGAATACCGTTCATAACAGACGCAACTTGTGAACATTGAGAATGATCACAAGCGTTTATTAAAAGAGAAACCCAAACTCGAATGTGGAAATAAAATCGCAACCACACACTTGAATAAATAATCACAGTCGAATTGAATTAGTGTATTAATAAGGAAAATAGTTATGATTCATCAAAAGGAAAACATATTGTTTGTTTATAGCAACGGTATGAGGAGAGTTCAATGAGTTAGAATGAATCGATCTTCAAATTCAAATGCACCGTGATGGACACCAAATCATCACCACAGATGTAGACACAGACAATTTTTTGCGGATTAAAAATGACAACAACAATTTAATCTTTTTTCCCTAAATTATAGGGGAAATATCGTTTTTTGCTTTAAATCTAAAGCAATTGCCGACAGTCAACACATTTTTAAGAGTACATTTAGTCTAGGGGCTCAGAGAAAACTTCCACATTTCTACGTACAACTGCGTATAACGTGCGGATTTGTTGGGAGCCAGCACAAAACGACAGGTTTTCGATGCACAACAAATGCGAAAATATCCGCGTTTTACGCAGTTATACACAGAAATATGAAATGTATGGCAGTTTGTTCTTGCACTATATTGTTAAGTTGATATATTGCAAATTGCATTGCAGTTTTATTTCATTCTATGTTCATTTCCACATTCACACCATTTAGTTACGAATAAAAAACTGGAAAATTCAATTTTCATCTGCTTAATTTCATTTCAAATTTTATTTTCTTTGTTTCTTACAATTTCACATTGAAAATGGGATTGAAATGATTTTCTTTTCTGTCCTTTGTAACAACATTGTATTCAACAAATTCATGCGCAAGCCTTCTTTTGCCCTTCAATGTATTCAATGCTGAAACGAGAATTTCATAATTGTATGAAGTTCACGAGAAATGATGAAATGATAAAAGATCGTCTGCAAAATAGCTTACATTTCTGCTCTCCTTGCTTCTTTGGCCGCTTCGCTCATCTCCGAATCGTTGTTTACACTGTTCAACATGCATTTGAGTGTCCTGAAATATTCCCAAATATTTAAAATTTAACGAGTTTTCTATGCAGAATCTTCATGAGAATGCAATGTTGTGTGAATACTCACAAATCAAGAAGTTCTATCAAATTTTTACTTCTGCAAATAAAAATTGTTATTGATTAGAGAAAAATGGATTCACAATCAGCATGATGATATCGCAAGAGCGTATACTGCGTCATTTGAGAGGAAAATTAATTAGAACAAATAAAAATTACTCGAGATCTGTCGCTGAAGCTGCATCTATGGCACCTTCCTCCTTGAAACTGAAATTGGAAAATATAGAATTTTACTGTTTTGACATTTATTTGGCTTCTGAATTGAACTGGAATAATCCCGGAGCGATTCAAATTCAATTCAATATATATGTCTAAAATCAGTGTGAAGCGAGTGAAAAATCAATTTCTTGGCCACTTCATTCACATTCATCACTTACTACTCGATCGTTACAATCAAATCGCCAATATCACTCATGCACTCATCAGATTGAGCAAGGGTCACACCAAGGAAGGTAGCTCCCAAAAGCAAAAGAACTGAAAATTTCATTTTTAATGTTTCACTTGACAACTTGAACTGGTCTCGACTAATGAGTTTGATCAAAACGCTCTCGCCTTTTATATCGTCGCAATTTAACAATTAAAAAATTCTTTCAAACAACTGAAATTCTTTCAAGTGTTACGTGTAACAACAACGTGCAAACTAAATTGAAATTATATTGAATTGAATTGAATTGAACTACAATATCCAATCGTTTCAACGCTGTAAACAAATGGGAGTCTCACAATTAATAAGAATAAAATTAACTTTCCAATGGAACTTCACACTAGTAAACACTTGCCCCAAACATAAAATTGCCTCCTCAGTTGTTCACTGCAATTAATTGGAAATACATCAAAAATGGGTTTTATGAAAATATTTTATTATCTTCCTAAAATTACGGTAAATTACCCAAACATACAGATTCAAATGACAGCGCTTATTTGAAATGAACGAAATTGTAGCAAAATGTCGAAACGACACATGACATTACACACCAATACACACACATCGGTTGCTCAACGAATAGTCATGCCACTTTGATTTCGATTGACAGCGCCCCAACAAACACGCGACTTTCACATTTAGAACAATTTCTCTCTTTGCAATTGCCGAAGTCAGCATAACATCGCGAAAAAATCTGTTTGGAATAAACATTTTTCAGGATAACACGTTTTAGATTTATTTTGCTGAGTGGATCTGGAACTGGATTTCTCCTTAAATCAGATAGAATTCAAAGTGCAGAGACATTCAATTCTTAGCCAGAAAACGCTTCCTGCATATTGAAAATGAATTCAAATGATTCACGCCAGGTAAGACATTCAAATTGAAACTGAAATGCGATTGTTTGCCTGGTCAAAGTGGTTTTTATGAAACGAACGAATTCTTCAATTGAAATTTGTATTTTATCTTCATCAAAGAGCTACTGTAAAGAACATTGGCAGCAGTGTCACATTGTCACTGCTTCTAATCTCATTTTCAACAATCAGAATAATGTTTGCGATTCTCATTATTTCTTCCACAGATTGAAATGCCGCCTACTCAGACTGGATACGATTTGACTGGCGAAGGTCAGTCAACTAGTTCAATTTCGGGTAAATTTTTTAGTTGATTTCTCACAATTTGCACAAATAACTCAATTGGTTTCATATCTGTCCACAATTTATAGAAATCGTAGTGAAAAGGGAAAGAGCGAACTCAATCGATGACAATGTGAATGTGAAATTGGAAAATGTTGCAACTCAGCTGGACTCCGTGGTAGAAATACTCAGCTCGATTGACGGGGAAGACATCGATGAATTGCAAAACAAACGCTTGCGAACAGTCAAAATTGAATTGGAAGATATTGATTCGATGAACGGAGCGAATGGCAATGATAGAAGTGGTGAGGTTCCAATGAAAGAAGAGTTCGATATTGAACCGAAACAAGAAGTGATCGACGAAGACATTCCGATAAGAAGATTTAACCCAAATGACGTCTCCTCGAATGACGGATATAGTACAAGTAATGATGCCGCAAAGGGAAATGGTGCTGGATCATTTTTGCGATTAGAGGAAGACGAGGAAAAGCCGTCATGTTCAAAGGACTCAAAACGATTCAATTGTGAGCTTTGTAAATATGGAACTGACTGTAGAGGTAACTTCAATGTGCATATACGAACGCACACAAATGAGAAACCCTTTCGATGCAGTCGTTGTTTTAAACACTTTGCACACTCACGTAGCCTTAAATCACACATGGCGACGCACAAGAATGAATTTTCGTTCCATTGCTCGAATTGTTTTCGTGGATTCTTTCAAAGCGGCGAAAAAGTGGCTCACGAAAAGAACTGCACAAATCGTCGCTATGAATGCTTCATTTGTAAATATGTCACCATCCAGAAGACACATTTGGTTAGACACATGCGGACGCACAGCGGAAATAAGCCATATCGTTGCAGTCGATGCTCCAAAGGGTTCACCCAATTTTGGCATCTCAAAATGCACATAACAACTCACAAGGACAGGAAACTGCCGTTTTATTGTAAAGGATGTTTTCGCAGATTTCCAAAGGAGAGTGAAAAGAAAGCTCATGAAAAAACCTGTCGGAATCGTCGCTACGAATGTGGCATCTGCAAGAAATATGTGACTGGTAATAAAACACAAATGGAAATACATATGCGAAGTCATACGGGTGAAAAACCGTTTCGCTGCGAGGTGTGCATGAAACGCTTCACTCAAAAACACCATCTTAAGAGGCACTTGAACAACATTCACAACAGACGCAACTTGTGAACATTGAGAACGATCACAAGCGTCTATTAAGAGAGAAACATAAACTCGATTGTATACAATCGAAATGAAATTTCTATAGAAATGAAATCGTAACCACACTTAAATAAATAATTACAGTCGAATTGAATTGATATCAACTTCAGATAAAAACACTGACAATTTCATGCGGAAATTTATAGGGAATTTGTCGTTTTTTGCTTGAAATATGAAGCCTGCAGTGAACACATTTTTAAGAGTACATTTAGTCTAAGGGCCTAGAGGTTCGAAATATAGAATAAATGCACCGTAAAAACTGCCACATTTCTGCGTATAACGTGCGGATTTGTTAGGAGCCAGCACAAAACGACAGGTTTTCGATGCACAACAAATGCGAAAATATCCGCGTTTTACGCAGTTATACACAGAAATATGAAATGTATGGCAGTTTGTTCTTGCACTATAGTGTTAAGTTAATATATTGCAAATTGCATTGCAGTTTTATTTCATTTTATGTTCATTTCCACATTCACACCATTTAGTTACGAATAAAAAACTGGGAAGTTCCATTTTCATCTGCTTAATTTCATTTCAAACTTTATTTTCATTGTTTCTTACAATTACACATTGAAAATGGGATTGAAATGATTTTCTTTTTTGTCCTTTGTAACAACATTGTATGCAACGATTTATTTAGGCGCATGCCTTCTTCTGACCTTCATAGTGCTCAATGCTGAAACGAGAATTTCGTCCAATTAGTTCACGGAAAATGATGAAATGATAAAAGATAATTTACAAAAATAGCTTACACAGCTTCTTTCTGTGATTGTCTGAACTCTTCGTCCAACCAAGAATAACCCTTTTCCCAACTGTTTACCTCGCATTTCTCCGCCCTGTAATATGATTGAACGACTATGAAATTGAACGACTTTTTCTCTCAACGAGAATATTATAATTCACTCACAAATCAATAAGTTCCACCAAACTTTTGGTTCTGCAAATAAAAATTTGTTATTGATTTTAGATAGAGAAAATTGGTTTGATAAAATCAAAAATTAATTAGCATTAAGCCGAAATTACTTGAGATTTTTCAGTTCAGATGGATCTATGAACCCGGACTTCTTGTTGCTGAAAAATACGAATCATTAAATTAAATTGTCGTGAAATTTGTTTTTTGAGTTTTTCAATTCATCTGGAATATTTTCAGAGACTTCAATCACATTCAGCACTTTAATCACTTACTGTATGATCAATGTAATCAATTCTTCAGGTACACTTGTGCACTCATCAGATTGGGCAAGGGTCACACCAAGGAAGGTAGTTCCCAAAATCAACAGGACTGATAATTTCATTTCAAATGTTCCAAATGTTTCTCTTGACAACTTTAAACGGTTTCGACTGATGACTTTGATCATAACACTTTCGCCTTTTATATCGTCGCTATTCAATAATTAAAAAATGCATTCAAACTACTGGAATTCGTTCAATTGTTACATGTAACAACCACGTGCAAACTAAATTGAAATTATATTGAATTGAATTGAACTACAATATCCAATCGTTTCTGCAGTGCTGACCCTTGTGAAAATAAAACGATTGAACGAAACAGTCGTTTGGCAAACGGCTAAATTGGGACAATAAACGACTAGCAATCGATTGAAAATTGATTGAAAACGACTGGCAATTGAATGAAAATCGATTGTTAATCGATTGCCAATCGAACGAAACCGTCTAAAGTACATGAAAATCGTTTTCAGACGTTCATTGTCCCAAATCAAACGACGATAGTCTTCTAATGCCCGTTCCAAGTGCTTTATCCCGATGAAGTTGTTCAGGCTAACTGTTATCCGAGCCTAAACTATACGAGATACAACAAAATGCATTTGGCAGTGGTTTTGTCTATGACAAATATGAGATTTGGCTTTTGAAGTTTGTTAAAATATATTTTATCAAAAAAAGTATTTTATCCTAGGATAACTTTTTATTAAACAATTATTTTAACAAACTTCAGAAGCCAAATCTCATATTTTTTATAGACAAAAACACTGCCAAATGCATTTTATTGTATAATTTTTTTCACAAGGGGAATCAGCCTTATTTTTGTTGGACTACTTCTGGCATCAGACATCGAAATTGGTTAAATGATTCATAACTATCTTTTGATCATGAAAATTGCAGACAATTGAGTATCACAAAAATGATCAGAATGAAGTCAACAATCCAATGAATCATAAGAATGATTCACACAAGTTCACATTTGACTCATTTTACACGTACATACAAAATCCTTATGAAAGGTAAATTTAGACCTTTCCCTCAGTGTTATGTTGAATATTCACATTGTTCAGCAAGATTCTTAGAATATTTTCATCAGCATCTTCGAAAAGTGAAGCATGAATCAGAGCAAATGATGGACAATCCAAATAGAAAATTGCCTCCTTACTGGCAGTCACTGACTGCCAGTCAGTTACAGAGTCGCTGCAATTTATTGAAAATTTGACAAAAATTCGTTTTGTGGTAAAAAAACAAAACAAAAATAAAATTATCATCTTCAAATCAATACTTATCAGGCATTGGTTTGAGCGTATAAATACATACGCGTACGTCTTTCTACCCAAGTAAATACTGGAAAGTATTTCGCCGCACGCGCTTCACTGTAGCAAGGATGCGGTGAGTCTGTCGCGTCGGTAGTTAGAGTCGCTGCTTTGCGCAGTGTGCGTGTAGTGATGTATTAGTGCACACATCGATGCGATGAACTCATAACACCTTTGCTGTACGAGGCGCTTGCGGCAAAATACTTTTCAGTATTTACTTGGGTTGAAATACGTACGCGTATGTATTTGTACGCTCAACCCAATGCCTGATACTTATTTGAAATTAAACGAGATTGAAGCGAAATGACGAAAAAAGACATGAAATTACACGCAATGATGAGCAAATTAGCTGGCTAATTTGCCACAGTGGTGTGTACTGGCTATCGAATGCGTAATCTAGGGACACTCATACATGCACGTCACACTAAACTGTCAACCTTTTCAACGTTCGTACTCAAGCACATAACATACA
The DNA here is from genome assembly GCA_030463065.1 of Aphidoletes aphidimyza. NCBI lineage: Eukaryota > Metazoa > Arthropoda > Insecta > Diptera > Cecidomyiidae > Aphidoletes > Aphidoletes aphidimyza. Next base: position 42,173,212 of record CM059999.1, read on the forward strand.
CAGCTGGCTAACGCTTGGCCTACACCGACTGCTAGTGTATGCCTCGGTCAAGCTAAAGTCGTTTAATGAAAAATCATCACTGATTACACGGCTAATTCGCCTCAACCACCAATTCGCACAGAGAGAGAGAGAGAGAGAGAGAGAGAGACATCGTTGTTCTCACCGATGAATGGAATACGTTGTCATTTGACACTTGATGTGTCAATCTGTTGTTATCTGGATGAGCTGTCATGAGTCACGTTAAGTTTATATCAGAATAAACACATAAAGTAGTTTGATTTCGGTGAAGTGTTGATTTTAAAATCGAAATTTAAAATACCAAAAAACCAATTGAAAAGTAAATCGATTGCTGTGAAAAGAAAAAAACATTCAAATTCAGTCAGAAGTCCGATCAGAGGTCTATTGAAATTCAAAATCCACGAAACTAATCGATTATTACCTATTTATGAGTGAATTTCTCTTAAAATTCTTGGAAATCTCAGCATTTTTATGTTGAAACATGATGTTTGAACATTTTGTTTACATCAAATACAAACCAAAACGTTGATCAAACAAAATTTATTTCATCATTTCAGTTGAGAGCCGGCTGTATGAATTTGATAGAAAATACTCAACAGCGGCATTATGGTTGCGGTGCATAACATTGAAATAAATGCAGCACCCATGGAATTGGACGATCTAAATGATGATTGTTTGGAGTTTATTTTTGAATATTTGAATGCAAAAGATTTATTTTGTGTGGCATTGGCATGCGATCAGTTCATAAAATCGGCTACACGAACATTTAGACGGAAATTTGGTAGTTTGTCCATCACAATTGTTCCATCGAAAGTGTTACTATTCAAACGATTGAACGATGAAACGGATTGCAATGTGTTGCATTCAGTTTTCGATTTAATTGAACCATTTCATCAGTTCACATTTCTACGTTTGTTTGGTGACAGTGTGCGAAAACTAAACATCATTGCTTATGCTTGTGTCAACACAATGGACCGTATTGAAGACTATGTGACGAAATATTGCTCAAAACCCGATGTTAATATTCATTATATTGCTTCATTTTCATGGAATTTGCGATCAACTGAACATTTCATCGATCATACCACCGCCGCCGCCGTCGCCGCCGCCGAAATGCTTCGACTTGGCTCGCCAATCAAAAGACTGGCCATCGAATACCAAGACATCTGGGATATTGGACTTACAAGAGATTTCTATCAAAACCATCAATTTCACCTTGAAAGTCTATCGATTAGGTGTCATCGTGATTATTTTGCTGTATTTGATTGGGAAAAGTTAACATTCACGAAACTCAAACGTTTTTCACTCGAACTGAATGGTTCATTTCCACAAAATCCACCGCCAATCGAATTCGCTGCGCTTGACACCTTAGAACTCAAAGGTCGAAATTGTTTGCCCGTAAAATGGTGTGATTTTATCAAATTGAATAGAAATTTAACCAAATTTCAACTCATTATTGTTGATCTGTGCGAAGAGGATTCCAATCGACAAAATCATCAAATTTTCTCAGTATTACGAATGCTATCAAAACTACAGATTCTTGTGATTCACGCACATATTATCGATGTCAATTTGATGGTGGAATTTCTTTGGCAGCACAAACATTTGACGGAATTACGTGTCTATTGGGAATATTGGTGTGAACCTCCATGGGAACTATTAAAATCGATTCGAATGCTGAATGACCAGTGGAAGGTCTATCATGGTCAATTATGTTGGAATTTTATTCGCAAACCTAAGTAATCAACCACTGGATTCACTTTCAACCAAGAACTTTTATGGTTTGTTATGTTTTTTCTCGAAATTGATAACATTTTACAATGTAACTCATTTTCTATACAATTCGATATTTGAATTGTTACCGAATAATGAATTTAATCAACATTTTGTGAGTGGCCGAACAGACACACTGAAAAACAATAAATGAACAACTCAATTTTTGTTTACATATGTATTTTTGTTTATTTGCCGTTTTGAATTTACAGAATTTTATCCATTGAACAAATACAATTTCTCGACTGAAAGGTAAGTATTCAAATATTTATTGAATTTCAATTTGCCTTCGATATTTTGTTGGTGTTTAAACCGATATGAATAGAAATCCAGCAACAAATCTAGCGACAGCAGTCTATTTTTAAATCAATTTTTAAAACAACTGTTACGATGTTGGTGTGTGTTTTTTTTGCAGCTCATGAATCTATTTCGTATTTATTATGACACAAATCATTGAAATTTGAAGTATAATTGTTATTTTCATACATAACATCGATCCATTATTTATTATTTTGAATTTTGTCTGGCAGAAATTGTTGGTTCTTTAAAATTTGGTAATTCAAATTCAATTTTGCTTGTTGTTGAAACCGCATGAATGTGATTTCCGGGTGTTAAAATAACACACAGTCTATAGACTCTTCTTTTGACTTGCGATACATTCTATTGACTTGAACAACCAACATGATTGCAACAAATTTTCGAGTTCAAACTTGAATGTGACAAATGCGTTCACATTTATGCGACAATTTACGAACTCGCAAAACTCGCAGAATTGGCAAGAATTCGCAAAAACTCGCAAGAGTTATTTGCCCCTAGCTCGAGTAGTTAGACTCGTCCAAAACAGTCCAAGCTCCAAAAAAGAAATTTAATTACAAGATACGGTTAGATTCTGGAACTCAAGCTAGAAACCATCAATTTTTGAACAAAAATAAACAGATTTATAGTCATTGACTATAGTCATTTGATTTGGAACAATAGACGTTCGAAAACGACAAATAGACGTTTGATTTGGAACAGTCGATTGCCAATCGATTGGCAGTCGTTTCCTAGCCGACTTTTAGCCGATTTTTGTCCCAATTTAGCCGGTTGCCCGAGGACTGTTCAATCGTTTTATTTTCACAATGGATAGCTGATTAGTATTCGGCAAAAACAAAATCAAACTTTGAGTGGATTTTGGACCATTTTCACTTGGTTTTCATATACAATCCTTAAGTCCATGTGACCAACTATCTAAAATGTAGAGTTGCTAGAACGCTCCAATTTGAAAAAAAAAACGAGAGTCCGAAAAGTCGAAGAATCACTGTATTTCGCCTTAAAAACCCTTTTCCATTATGAATGTAAATATTTGATTAGAGACTCTCGAAAAAGAGCTTAGCCCTTGAAAAGACAACTCATTTTATGGTTGAAATAAAAATCTCCATTGAAAACATATTCTGTTCAGTAATATCCCATTAATTTGTTGTAATGCTTGATGTATCGACGATAGCAATGAATTTTATTTTCAACTGCCCAGAAATGTTCAAGACAATATCTCTAACGGTTTCGGTGTACTCCATGGACATTGGGCAATGGACAATTTGACAATTGTTTTGAATAAACAAACACAAAACAAACACAAAACAACAGCAAATCCAAATGTAACACATCAAGCCAATCCGTATAAATATTGAAGTGGTAAAAATCGAAATGAATGTCAAGTGAATGACAACTGCATCATATTTCCATATAAAAACCAATTTCCAATGTTTAATGTTTTAAATATTTCACCAGCTATCGGTATGAATTTATTTCAAGGTATTTTAAATACCTGTGATTTATATGATATGAATCTATGTAATGTGAGCTAAAAATATGAAGCCAAAATAAAATGGATGTAACAGTTTTGATTAACCAGCGTATTTATCGTTCATTTGTAGTTTCAAATATATCGAGCCTCAGTTTACCAATGTAATGAAATGGAATTCAATTGCAATAAAATCTTTGTATTTGTCGATTGTGAAAGCCTTAACACTGTTGATAGTATTTAAACCCATGAGTAATTGATAGCTTCACCATTATGCAGTTAGTCCTGCCCAAGCATAGACGGAGTTGCACTGAAATTTAATTCAACTGTGAAAAACTGTGCAAATCTCTTCAATTTGAGTGTTTCATTTTGATGTTAATTTTGATAATTAAAATATAATTGTTAAAAATCACGACGCGAAATTATTCCACTATGACATTTTCCGAATTAAAAACATATTTTCGCTTGATGGGTATCTTTCCAAGAGATTCAACCCGTGGCGCTCTAGTAATTTGTATAATAAAAAATTGTATTTTGTTCGGAATGTTTGTGATAAATTTGCTAACAATGCTTTGGTTTCTTGTTTTCGATGCACAATCATTTCGTGATTTATCCAAGTGTTTCTTTTATATGTGCTGTAATTTTTTGGTCATTTCATGGTATTCGGTTTACTTATGGCAACGCCAAAAATACATTGAACTTTTCCATGATCTTGATGTTTTAATCGAAAATCGTAAGTTTAAACGGACAGAAATCATCTGATTGACGTGTTTCTTAAGAAATGTCTAAATTTGGACACGATCAATCTCAATCAATGTATATTTTATTTTCTTTTCTTTTTAGGATGTAAAGTGAATCTTATTGCAAAAACCATTTACGGGCAAATCAATCAAAAAATTGAACACATGACAAAATTGGTGCATTTGGTTGTGTTGAAAATCGAAACACCTTTTATCGTTTTCTCACCAATGTTAATTACATTTTGGAACTACAAATCTTTGGGAAAAACTGATGACACATTTCTTCAATATCATCCAGCATCGTAAGCTATGGACCCAGGATTGGATTCCTGGTTTTGAACTCGTTTTAAGTTTTCGGATTTTGGACCAAATTTAAGCTCAACTCAAGCCAGGGCATTAAAATAAGCCGAAACTGTGAGGAAAACCGGTAGCATGACCGGTAGTCAAGATTTTATGTCGGTCCCTTGTGAAAATAAAACGATTGAACGGACAGTCGTTTGGCAAACGACTGCAAAACGGCTAAATTAGGACAAAGAACGACTAACAATCGGCTAGAAAACGACTGGTAATTGATTGTTAATCGATATGAAATTCGGAACATGCTAAACTACCGTCACTGGTGCAGTGACCAATGGTCACTGACGATACAAACGCGCTAGGGTGCGTAGTAAGATACATCATGTGATTTGCATAGCGCAGTTAGGGCGCGTAGACTCCACGGTGCATCGCTCATAAACTACCCTACGTCCACCTAATTAAGAACCTATGAACTCACAATATTTGAACACCATTTCGGTGCTCACGGAAAATGATTATTTTAAGTCCTGGCTCAAACTCTGGCTCTCGCCTAGAAACCCAATTTTAATTATGTTTTTCACTGACTTCAAAATTGATTGATTCCCCTTGATCATTTCACTTTTTCATTCCACCTAGATATCCATTCGATTGGCGAACACCCGTTGGATATACAGTGACAGCACTCTTCCAAGCGTTAGTGGCAGTGTTTGGAATAATGTTATTTCTCTATACATTGGTATCGACGATTGGGTTATGCTTATTTGTTATCGATTTTCTTTCGGATCTTGAGAAAAGTCTGCACGATCTGGATGCCGACATCATTGCAACACAAAGAGTGAAGTTCACTGTAAGAAACCAATTCGAAATTAAGAAGAATTTCATTACCATCATTCAATTTCATTCGGAAGCCAGAAAGTAGGTGGACAAGAGTGCGATATTCAATTACCAAACTAAACGATCTTCCAAATCTGTGTTTTCACATTTTCTTCTCTTATTTTTCTAATTTCTTTCATTCAGCTTTGCCGATCGCTTCTCAATCCTCAACAGTGGTATTATTGTTGTCTATCTTCTATTCGCGGTCATCTCTTTTGGTATTGTTTTTCTACAAGTGAATATGGTAAAATTTATTTTTAATCACCCATGCTCTGACTATTCTTGGGCTAGCAAACTTCTTCACCAAAGATAAAACAAAATTTTTCGTTTTTTCTTTCATTTTCAAAATGTATGTTTTTTTCCTATGGATGAAATTAATTTAACGGTATTAAGGCTTTTGCATCGGGTGATTTCTTTGATTTGTTACAAGTCATTCTATTTGCATCTACTGTTATATTTTGGTTGTATTGTTTTTGCCATTTTGGATACAATGTAACGCAACGCTTTGAGGACATTGGTGATGAACTGTACAATGTGACCTGGTATCAGTTAACATTGGATATGCAAAAGGATTGGCCATTTATACTTGCAATGGGACAAAAACGCGCTTACATTCGTGGTGCGGCCAAAGCTCATTGTACCCGGGAAATTTTCATGCAGGTTCAATTACCAACTCACATCAAATTCAACGAATTTTCAAATGGATTCATTTGGATTGTTTTTTTTCTTTTGTAGACTTTGAATTCAACATATTCATACTTTATAATGCTACGCAAAGCTTCAGGTCAAAATTAATTTATCATTTGGTAAATGGTCAATGGAGAGAAAAGTCAGTACCCCCCTGGGTATTCATTAAATACTATTCAATGTAATCTAATCAAACAAAATCCAAAAAAAATCTTTTCAAACTAAATCTTTCGGCGAAACGAATTGAAATTAGTAAGTTCAGTCTATAGACTGAAATAAAATGAGAAAATATATAAATGAGAAAATGTCTTCAGTTTCAGTGCATAAATGGATTTATTGATTCATATTCCAACAAATGTGTGTTGTGTGACCTTAACTAACTCTAATATACACATGCAATCAATTAACAAAAATAAATAAACTGTTTTTTTTTTTCTCTACTGTGTGAATGTTACTTCAAATAAATATAAGAAAACAAGCCAAACAGGAAGATGAAGATGATCTTCAAAAAGAATTTTCATCAGACTAAGATCTCTTTCCGAGTTAACTCGCTTAAGAGGAGGATGTAGCAGCTGTTGATGCGGTTGTTGATGCAGTGGTTGATGCTATGGATGATGAAATTTAATTAATATCAATCAAACATTCTTAATCAATTTGACTAGGAGCTTGTGTCTTGCTTAGATTAGACACTAGACACTAGCTAAACTATAAATTAATGTTCGAGTATTGGTTTTTTTTTTCTTGAAAAAGACTTTTAAATCAAATTTCAAAAAGTGCAAAAGAATTCATATTTAATAAAATACCTGTAGAGGCTGTACTCTCAGTGCTTGCAGTGCTCATGGTCGTCGATGAGCTAAATAATTTTTAATTGGCATGAATATTTCTGTCTCATAGACGAATTTAAATACACGAATCAATTTTACCTTTCGGTTGTCATGCCCATCATTGGACATTGCTTAATGTATATAACTTGTGGTTTGCTTGAGCATTTGCAGCAACCACATTTCTTTGACTTCTTCTTCTTTGATGATGATGATGACGATGACTTCATTGATTTCATTGATTTCATTGACTTGTTACGTTTACGTAAAATCACACGCCCCATGCTTTTGGGTGAGGAACCTGATGAAGAACCTGATGAGGAACCTGATGAGGAACCTTTTGACATACCTGATGATCCAGACGATGAAGAGGACTTACGGAAAGCACTGTACAAAAGAAAACAAATAAAATTGTTAAACTAATTTTACTATCATTTGCAAATGATTTGAATGCCGTCGATCATTCTTATTCAATTCTAATTAAAATTCATTGCATTTAAAGTGAGCTAATTCCTTTTTAGATTGTAGACTCATCTTTTGCAAAAAAAAAAACGATTTTTTTACCGTAGAAAAGCGTTTCCATGATGTCCCATTTCGTCATCGAAATCTACATCGGCCGTTGCTAAGGCTTCTGGATTGGCTTCAGGTTCAGGCTCCGGTTCAGCATATGCGACCTGTAAATATGAAATGGTTTAGTAAATAAATCGACATTCATCACTTTTGACGTGATAGTAAGTATAGTTTTAGGGACTCAAGAAGCAGATGCATCAATTTTAAGGCACTTCGGCAACTTCCATACAAAAACTCTTTGAATCACTACGTCTATGGCTTTGAAGCACTACGTCAAGGGTACCATGAATTTTTGTTCAAGCAGAAATACAACATGAAAATCTTTTTTTTCCCCCAAAAACTGGACAATATGAAAAAAACCTAGATTCATGTTACATTTTGCCTAAGCAGTTTGATATTTTCACTTGTTTTGAGCCATAAAAAACCTGTTTCACTCAAATGTTCAATAAAATCCACAATTTTCTCACCGCAAATACAACGGTGCACAAGACCAAGCAAAATAAAGTAAATCGCATTTTGTTTGAAAAATTCACGTAAATCACTTCAACGAAACAGTGGAATTGATTGATAACATTTCAATAAATCTCAGCGTCTTTTATAGTCCGAAATCGACATACTTTGGTTCACTATTTGTTCAATTTCGTTGAAATGGATTCATATGATTGATGCGTCCAAAGATTTTAGAATCACAAACATATTTACTTTGATTTCATATTTGCCTAGTCTAGATTTGGTTATTTTTTGTCTTTTTCTCTTCTTTTTTTGTTTTTTTTTGTCAAACAGAAAATCAAGTCATCTGCCTATCTGAACACATGTTTCAGTGTTCTGATTTAAAATTTGACAAGCAATAGACTTGAGTTTTAACATCTTAATCATATTATATGTGATTTATTTAGCCAAAAAACCTACAAATAACAATCTCAAGGTTTTCCTAACACACTTTTTTTCCTGAATTGGATGGAAAAGAAACAATCGAAAAACATTTTGTTTGCTATTAATTGACACATGTTTGAATAGAGTAAATTTAATTTCTGTCTCATCAACATTGATTAATTATTATTTACTGTATGGAATTCGTGTCGCAGTCTGCTAACGTCCAACAGAACAACAGAACTACATTCATTCAATGTTCTCAAATTGCGAACCGAATTTCATAAGTTTTTTTATTTGATGCATGCATGAATTGTGGATTTACCAACATTTGAATTGGACCAAAATTATAATGAGGTCACGGAATTGAAGGCAATTCATTTGCATTATGAAAAAAGTGCAGCATGACATTTTGAATGAAAAAAATACTCAACATTGAATTTGAATTTCGTTTTGAAATGTTGCATACCGAATCATTTTCACCTCATGTCATTCAAATAAAATTTCACACTAAAATGACACATTTTGAAACATCGGCATTGTCGCTGTGAGATTATAATAAATATATTGTCTTAATCTTGTGAAAAAGACGAGCCAAGATATAAAAGATTACATAAGAGCTAACATTAAGATAACATTCATTTGAGACAAACGAAGATAACGTTTATTTAAATCATTTTTAGCCCAAAAGTGTACTCAATAAAAAATAAAAGGGCTTACATGCGTAAGGCGTAGTATCCCGCACTTTTAACCATCAAGTGATTTGTAAAATTAGTTTCAATGTGAAAGAAAACATAGTGAAATTACAAGAAAACATCATCCAATCGGCCTCAAATTCTGTTTAGACCCTTTTTTCAACAAACTGAGCAGTTTATATGGGTTCGGAGCAGTGAGTTAACAATCAGTGGTTTCACTTATTTTCTGAATCCAATCTACTGTTTGACTAGAAAATTGGAATGATTGTATTTAAGCATCTCAGAACCAATATAGTTTGGCCCAGGAAAGTCATATGGGCTCGCAGAAATCATTTAGTAAGCTTATTTGTGGTAATTTCGTTCAAAAATGGCATTTCTGAGGCAATAAACGTATATTCATTTGAGAGCATAGCACTCCGAAACGGCTATACCATTATTGCTCAAAATTTAATGAAACAAAAACGCCTCGCTCGCACTGGCGCACTCTAGTTCACATTCATTGTAATATGGCATGGACAAATTGTTGAATTATTTGAGGACTGTGGAACTACAATATATTTTCTCAAGCGCCACGTAAAATTTTAAATCAGTCATTTTGTGGGCAGGATCTACTAGTGCGCCACTCTGTTTATACCTCGTTCAGAGGTTTTTCATCTTATATCAGTAGTTTTGTAAGGTCAATTTGTAAAAAACACTAAAAAAAACAACTTTTTGAGATATATCATCAAATTCTGTTCAACTCCATCAACCGAAGTGTAAATTTTGAGTACCTTTGAAGTAAATACTACGAAGATATGACAAAATGAGCCAAAAGTAAAATTTTGAAATTTTGGGTTTGTTGAATATTCTTTGAAAATTGCATGTTCGAAAATTTAATGTTCGAAATTTCCATCTTCGAAAATTGATTGTTCGGAAATGTCATCTTCGAAAAAATCCATCTCAAACGAGAAACCAAAAAAATCGATTTTCGTGCGCCACATGCATGTTACATAGTCCAACGCTATTTTCAGGGAACCCCTCTCCTCTTTCTGGGTTCATATGCCAAAACTTTTGAACGGGTTCACCGATTCCAATGGTAGAGCACTCGTTGGAAAAGTATTGAAGAGTACTTTCGATTGCTCACAGCAAGTCAACAAACGGTGGATATGGATATGCTATATAATCTTTAAAAAAAGACCCCATACGTCGGTCAAATAAAAAAAAAAAATTTTGGTTTGCCTTTGTTTCAATGGCCCACATCCACATAATCAGTAGATATTTGAGTGATTATGTAGGATCAACACATCAACAGTCGACATAAATAAAATACAAGTAGTTTTTCATTCAGTTGATGGAAACTGGAAAGCTTTATTTCTTTTTTTCAAGGAAATCCCATACTTGAGAATTGATTTACTTTGTTTGCATCACTTGGTTTCGATTATGCTTCAAAGCATTTTTACGGCATCAGAAACAAGACCGCCTTTGCCTTGGCATTCTTTGTCGTTAGTTGAACCACCCACTAAATTAGTTACAGTGCCAACTAATCCGGATAGTAAATGTTTCACAAGTCCTATGATACCACCCAAACAGTTATTGGTCCTATGATAGGCATCTTCTGCACTAATTGTGCCCGATGTTAAATCATTTTTCACTCCTTCAATTTTGTTGATCGCAGTTAAACAATGAGTGTAGGCTTGTGAGTTTTCTGGCAGGCAACTCAAAATTTTACCCAAACATAGTTTTAATTCCCCAATAATTGTGATGGACAATTTCTTATCACCAGATTGTCCAGCTGATTGCAATTGAGATTTGTAGTCTTTCACTTGCAGAATTAGTGCTTTGAGTTTACTCCCTATGAATGAGTGAAGGTTTACAAATGTTAATGGTTCGTTCAAATGAAATGAGCTTGAAATTGATTTTGGGGTTTGAAATTAACTTACCGGTGTTGGTGTTGGTGTTGGTAGTGTCAGTGTGCTGGATAGTGCGTTTGATAGTGCCATCGGTATCGGCATCAGTATCGGCATCGCCACTAGCATAGGCCACGCAACCAATGATAAACAGGATAGCAATGGATGACTTCATTTTTTGTCTGGAAAACAAATATGTATTAATCAACTGAAGACTCTCTAGTTCATTACAAATGGGTTTTATACTCACAGTTAATTTTGTTATTTTAAATTGAAAGATTTGGCTGTACAAAATTGGAATTTTACTTAGTGAACCAATGTTCAAATCCAAACTGAAGATCTGAAAGGAGCGATCGCCATTTATACACAAATTTTGTGTCTTGTAATTTCTCATTTGCAGACATTTTTATCTTTTTAATTTTTATTGGGGGATTTGATTCCGAATCTCAAGCTACCTTCATCTCTAATCAAGCCACTGTCATTTTATGATTTGTTGTTTACAATGTGTCTGTGGTTAAATTTGAATAACATGCTATGACGCATGTATGCAAGTCTCTATAGGTCTATAGATTAAGTGATGGTTGTGCGACTATTTCTCTTCGTATCAAAACAATATTCTGATTGACAGTTTTTTCAAATTAATTTTCATTCAAAATTGTTTGCAAGTCTCAATATAATTTTTAAACGGAGCGGAAAAGTTCGATGAATAAAAGTCGATTTATTAGTAATAAATTATTACTTTTCCGCACATGTAAAACTCAATCCCACCGTGCTTGAGTAAATGATCTCTGATCGGGTTCAAATGTTGACTAAAGTCTCAGTATGCCATGGGAAAAAAAATTGTCTTTGGCACTTATTGATTTGGATATTCGGTTCTGGTACCTCCGGTGCAAAATGACGTCGTCGTTGTCGTCGTTGTCGTTGTAGTCTATACGTTAGCACTAGTGGGATTTGACTCGTGGCGAATGTCATTTATTCGCAGACATTCGTAAACATCAATTTACATAGAGTTGTTGTTGTTTTTGGTCGCATTCCATAAGCATTTCGGACTAAAATATGAATGGTACGAAAGAGTTTAATCCCCCTAGGTAAGCAAGAAAATATTTGCAATAAAACCTAACATTCTAACATGCGTGAATAAATCATATAAAATACAGCACACAAGTACGAACAGCACTTAAGCAATATGCGACCCTTCGAATAGTGAGTGTAACACACAATGCTCAATGCAACCCCCCGATTTCATTCGTTCCGCACTTCAACTTTCTTTTGAATAACAATAATTAGATTGCGCCATGCGCATTGATCATAACTTTAATTGTATTCCTCGCATACATCTTTAACTTGAGAATAAGTAAATTTACTCAAGACTATTGTCTCAAGGAAATTGTCGTAAATAAAATTCCTTAATCTTCGAGACAACAGTCTTCAAAAGGGGAAATGATATGCTATGGAGTACGAATATGTTAAGCGAGGGGAATCATAAAATATTAGTATAAATAGGGTGCGTAACATAGCGTTAGTTGCCAGTTGTCAGTTGTCTATCATAGTGAATTGTGTAATAGAATAGGGGAATTATATTGAATAAAAACCAAAGTAAAATAAAATAAAATAAAAGTGTTTTATTTTAATTCATCGTTTTCCTCTTTACCACTCGGGTACAGTTTTGATACGAAGAGAAATAGTCGCACAACCATCACTTAATCTATAGACCTATAGAGACTTGCATACATGCGTCATAGCATGTTATTCAAATTTAACCACAGACACATTGTAAACAACAAATCATAAAATGACGGTGGCTTGATTAGAGATGAAGGTAGCTTGAGATTCGGAATCAAATCCCCCAATAAAAATTAAAAAGATAAAAATGTCTGCAAATGAGAAATTACAAGACACAAAATTTGTGTATAAATGGCGATCGCTCCTTTCAGATCTTCAGTTTGGATTTGAACATTGGTTCACTAAGTAAAATTCCAATTTTGTACAGCCAAATCTTTCAATTTAAAATAACAAAATTAACTGTGAGTATAAAACCCATTTGTAATGAACTAGAGAGTCTTCAGTTGATTAATACATATTTGTTTTCCAGACAAAAAATGAAGTCATCCATTGCTATCCTGTTTATCATTGGTTGCGTGGCCTATGCTAGTGGCGATGCCGATACTGATACCGATACCGATGGCACTATCAAACGCACTATCCAGCACACTGACACTACCAACACCAACACCAACACCGGTAAGTTAATTTCAAACCCCAAAATCAATTTCAAGCTCATTTCATTTGAACGAACCATTAACATTTGTAAACCTTCACTCATTCATAGGGAGTAAACTCAAAGCACTAATTCTGCAAGTGAAAGACTACAAATCTCAATTGCAATCAGCTGGACAATCTGGTGATAAGAAATTGTCCATCACAATTATTGGGGAATTAAAACTATGTTTGGGTAAAATTTTGAGTTGCCTGCCAGAAAACTCACAAGCCTACACTCATTGTTTAACTGCGATCAACAAAATTGAAGGAGTGAAAAATGATTTAACATCGGGCACAATTAGTGCAGAAGATGCCTATCATAGGACCAATAACTGTTTGGGTGGTATCATAGGACTTGTGAAACATTTACTATCCGGATTAGTTGGCACTGTAACTAATTTAGTGGGTGGTTCAACTAACGACAAAGAATGCCAAGGCAAAGGCGGTCTTGTTTCTGATGCCGTAAAAATGCTTTGAAGCATAATCGAAACCAAGTGATGCAAACAAAGTAAATCAATTCTCAAGTATGGGATTTCCTTGAAAAAAAGAAATAAAGCTTTCCAGTTTCCATCAACTGAATGAAAAACTACTTGTATTTTATTTATGTCGACTGTTGATGTGTTGATCCTACATAATCACTCAAATATCTACTGATTATGTGGATGTGGGCCATTGAAACAAAGGCAAACCAAAAATTTTTGTTTTATTTGACCGACGCACACTGCGATGACAAGGCTCACTTTGTAGGGTTTTTTGTAGATGTGAACACAGAACAAAAAGAGATGGAAATATACATCTGTATCTATCCGTCCCTCTCCAACATTCTCTGCCAGAAAAAAAACCCTTCAAAGTGAGCCTTGTCATCGCACTGTGGACCGACGTATGGGGTCTTTTTTTAAAGATTATATAGCATATCCATATCCACCGTTTGTTGACTTGCTGTGAGCAATCGAAAGTACTCTTCAATACTTTTCCAACGAGTGCTCTACCATTGGAATCGGTGAACCCGTTCAAAAGTTTTGGCATATGAACCCAGAAAGAGGAGAGGGGTTCCCTGAAAATTGCGTTGGACTATGTAACATGCATGTGGCGCACTACTCGTTTCTGTGTTATTGAACTTTGAAAATGTGTCAGAATTGAGAAAATGCATGAAAGTTGTGGTTTTGAACAATTATTTTTGAATATACCAACCTTCATACTTCACTCTTTGTAAGTCGAATACCGCTTAGAATTAAGTGAACGATCACTGTTTTTACTGACTGTATAGTGTATAAAATAAAAAACCACTTGGTGCGGTAAATACTCGTGCCGCAAGCGAAAACGGTACACAAAATAACTGATATCAATTTTGTGACGCGGCTAGCGAGCTGTTTTCAATTTTCCGATTTTAAAATGTACTGTAAATGTAAATTACTGACATTTCTAGACAAAAATGAATCGATGAAAACAGCTCGCTATATCAATCATTTTGCAGAAACAACTTTTTAGTAATTTGTGAAATTCTCAGTCTTAGAGTTAATGTTCTTTGATAGATTTTTGGGTGTTTTTGGCGGTATTGATTATGTTATGGGATAAAAAACGGAATTTTTTGACGATTTTAGGGTGTTTTTTTACTTCAAACCGAAATATCTCAAAAAAACGAATTTCCCCAGAACAGAACACATATGCACCATGATTCACACATATCTACGCTAGAATCGTGGAAATTATGAAAAAAAATTGTTGGGAGTTTTTTCGAGAAAATGTCTGATTTGTGTCGGACCACGGCTATGAAGCTAAGACAACAATAACATACAATTTTTGCAGTTTGAAAGTACACAGTAGATTGTCACGCTCCAAGCGAGCAAAGCTGTAGAACACCCGAACAAGAGAGAAATAAAAAGGCTACTTGATGATTTTTCGAATAGTTCAGCCAAAAATCACATCAACCGAACTTAGTCTATTGTCTTCTGTAATACTTTAGCAGTCTCACCACTAGCGTCGTGACAATCTAACTCGGTACAATGGAATTCATAGCATTGTGTCGGACTGATATGCAGCTTTTCAGTTTTTGGCTCAAAACTTCTCAAATAGGATTTTTTTTTGAATTGTTTAATGCAGTTTGAAAGCTGACTTCTATACCTTTCAAATGATACCCATGGCGTTTCGGTATGTTTTGTGGTTCGGGCACAGTGATCGTTGGAAGGAGGGGCATTTTTTCATGTTCGAAGACCCCCCCAGGTCGAAGGGGTCTCCAGATCGAAAAGTTGTAGAACAAAAAAATCTTAGTTTTACTAGCCTTTATCTCCAGTGAATATCATTGAAATAGCTCACAACTACAAACAGGCAAACATAGCCCCTTTTTCCATCATTATCTAGGGGGTGGGGGTAAAATTTTGTTAATGTCATAACTTCTGAATGGGTCAACCGATTTCGATGATATAGATATCGTTCGATTTGTATTCAAAATTAAAAGCGAATTGATGCATGTTGCAAGCGATTAAACCCATTTTCGATCCGTTATGGTAGAAATGTTGAAATTTTTGTCACTTTTTCAAACCTCTATATCAGGGGTCATCGGAGGTCAAATTTCATGTTTTTATACTTTTTTCGCCTCTACTCTCCGAGACCTTTCCAATGATACTCAGCTCATTTTGATCGGTAATATGGTTTAAAAGTTCGAAACTGCGTGTATATATAAGCTTGTGGCATTGCACTAATATAGTATTTGCTTGCGTCACTCGCGTGGACTACCGTCCACAGTGATATCCAATGGAAGCGTGAACAATCAAGCAGAATTCTCGACGAAAAACCCTAGCAAATTGAAAGAATTTTTCAAAAGTCCATTCTATCTAGTGTAAATTCAGCCTCAAAGAAAGTTGAAGTTCTTTTTTTTATTAGGTCCTCACCCAAAAAATCTATTCTATCTAGTGTAAATTTTTTCTCAATGACTAGGGGGGGGTCCTCAAAAATAATTTAAGGGGGGGGGTCATCCGGGCTTACCCCTCCCCTGTGCACCACACTGATTATAACAATGTCATCTGCAAATCAACAATTTCTACAGTAGAAATTCTACTCCTCTAGGTTGGTTCAATTTCAGCACTCCATTGTACATTATGTTCCACAATGTCGGTTCCAGAATGGAACCCTGTGGTACTCCTGCAGTGACTTTATACTCCTTTCGGCCGTCATCGGTGTCATACAGAAGAAGCCGGTTTTCGAAATAGCTCCCCAGTATTTGGTTCAGAGCAAGGAGATGGTGCTTGTATGAAGACAACAGCGATCAATATACGTTACACGAATAGTGCACAAAGAGAGCGAAAGACAAACCGATACGCACACACTCATGAATACACAACTATTGTGTATCAAGCGTGCTCTCCTTGTACACTATTCGTGTGAATAGTATAACTGTGTGTAAGTGTTCACTTTGCCGTTGTTGTTAAAATTCAGTTTGTTGCACTGGAACTAAATTTAGTTGGTGGATGTGAAATACGATGGCGCTGATAAGAATTCATCGCAAAAAAAAGTCTAAAATGCCATATAAGCGCTATCGGGTTGGTTCAGAGAGCTGTGCACTCCGATACTCTGCGTAATCTAGCTATGGCTTCCCAACTTGCGCTGTTGAAGGCATTTTTGACGTCTAGTGTGGTTATTCCGCAAAAATGAACTCCTTGTCTCTTCTTAGTTCGTGCTTCGTCTGCGCGCTCTACCACTTTCATAATGGCTTCTACCGTTGATTTGCCCTTACGGAAACCGAACTGCATGTCTGACAGCCCATTTTTGCCTTCCACGTATCCCTTCAACAAGTTCAGGATGATTGTTTCCAGCAGCTTTCTCAGGGTGTCCAACAGGCATAGAAAATCTTCAACTTTTGTTCTTTCTTCGATGAATGTCCAAAAAGAACCATAAAAAAAAATTTGAAAAATGAAAATGGTGAGGTGCACTCAATTTGTAGTTTAAAATTACCTGTTCCCACCTAGTTAAGTTGATATTATTTCCTCTGAAATCGAATAAAACACATTTCATTTGAATCATTTTGGAAACTTTAATTACAATTATTTAAAAAAACGCATTTGTTACACGAATAGTGGAACAACGATTTCAGTGAATAAAATATGATTTTTTATTTATAGATGGCTGATGACCATTTAGTTGGTCGGATTCATATTAATTACATATCTGACGTGTTCAACGTAAACACTTACAAAAAATTAAAATTAACATATCTTCATCATAAATCAAAACTTGGTCCATATATTTTTTTGTTTTAGCTTAAATTAAATCAAATTAAAAGCGTTCAAATCTAAAAAAAAATTAGTGCATCCAATTTGAATTATTTGCTTGTACTCTTTTAGTATGTGACAATCTCATGAGCATTGAGACATTTCATCTCTCAAAAATTCTTTGTTTGAACATCACAAAAAAAATCACCAAATCGAATCATTTTCCATTCGAATGCAATTTATGACACGAGGTAAATAAAAACTAATTCTGTTTTGATTTGTTGGCAGCAGTTGATTTGTTTGTGAATGGTGGTAACATTTCGGTGAATATCATTGTGCCAAGAAAAACAAGTGCCGTTCCAATCCAATGGTAAATGGTGAATGGATTTCGGAAATAAACAATTGAAAAGAGCAATGATATGAATTTACGGAGTGTTACAACCAGTGTGACGGTTAACGAGTTGCATTCTGTTGTCAGTACAAACACTGAACTAATGCATAAATATTGCGTAAGACAATTGGCAATCAAGTAAATCCATAAAATGGGCAAAGATACACCGACCAATGGAATCGATACTGGTTCACTGGCATTCGCTATAGCCATATGCTCAGCAATGTTACTGTACATCAACAAAAATCCAGGCAATGGCAATAAATGCTGTAAAAAAAAAAGAAATTGAAATGCAGTGTTAATTTAACGGATTTACAATGGATTTGTGATTCACAAATTGTGAGCGAAATGGCTTACGGTAACATAGAGTGCTTCACGTGGATGTTTTCCATATCGTTTGTATAACACTTCTTGATAGATTCCCATTCGAGCCGAAATGAATAGAGCCAAAGTGAGCAGTGAAATGCCACACGTCCACCAAAAGAACACCGAATATCCACTTGTGTCCTCTTTTGCCAAATCTGGATTGGCGGTACTTTTCTAGAAATAGTAAATTATTTGGTTCGATTGATGCCATTTTAGCCAATTTTGGGAAAGATCATGTTTTGGCTTTGAAAAGCTTTAAAAAGACTTTTGTTTTTTGGTTTAACAGTAAAATTTACTCACAACATTGCTTCCGGAAATGATTGTGCAGATTACAATACCCGCTGTTATCATCAGGACCGATAAATACTTTGAAAAATCATAACGTTTTCGCAAAATGATAATTCCCATCACCATATTTGCGATCAACGAGCCCTGAAATGGAGCAGGAAAAAAAACACAAATGAAAATCGAAAAATGACCAAATTTCTTCCACGAATGTCATTTTCATGGATGAAATTAACGTCTTATAGACTTTCAACACTCTAACAACTCACCGCTCTGAAGATCATATGCAATGGCATCGGAATATTGAAATCAAATGCGTAATTATTGCAAACGCTTGCGATGAAAAACATAACAACTAAAATAATGTAATTTTGAAATCCAATACGAAGTGGTTCTTTGCCGAATTTCGATGTAAAAATTAGCCCTTCCAATGCGATAAATGCAAACTGAGCAAATGTCACTAGATTTCCTGAGCCTGGGTCCATTCTGTGGATGAAAAGGTTCGTCTTCAATCAAAAATCCATAGCTTGATGAGTTCAGGCCCAATTTTGATAAAGAAAAACTGAACTCTACATGTGAATATTTGGCTGAACATGTTGGCTTGATACATGAAATAGTTGAAACTCAATACGAAAATGCTTAGGTGTACTTGTGGGCTCACCTAGCACGGCTTCAGACACATTTTCTCCTATAAAATGAAATTTTCATGACAAAATATTGCACGAAAGCAGCTCAAACTTAGCCTAGAACATTTTTTCAATAAAATAAACCTTTGAGAGCTGAAAGCGACTGATTTGAGGTGAACCTGATTTTTTTAAACCAGTTTCGTGATTGGATTTTAAAAATTGGATGCACCTCGAATCGGTCGCCGGCTATTCTCGATGAATTTAATTGGTTTATGGTGTCGAAAAAATGATCTGAACAACATTTGAGCTCATTTGGTGTAACACTTTTAGGTACTTTGTTCAACCAATTTGTCATGACAGTCTCATTTTATAGGTAAAAATGTGTTCGAAACACTTTTTCACTGGTACAGCTAACTTAGCTGAGCTAAACATCTTCGTATCAAGTTCAAATTTAAAGAAAGTGTTTCATTTAAACCGAAAATACAAAACCAACGGATTTGCTCCGACAATTTCATATATGAATCCAATGAGAGCCACCCCTGTCTAGGGTCTCTAGAGAAAAACTCTTTAAAAAAGAATTTTGTCCGACCAAAAAATCTGTCTTCCCTTGAAGCTGTTCAAGGTGCATTGCAAAATTGTCAACTTTACTCACTTGACCATATACTCAAGAATGACAACATTGATGCAGCATCCGATGAATGTGCCCAGAATGCCCATCACCACTTTAACATCCATCTTGTGAATTTGAATGAGCTTCACTTAAAATCTATCGAAGAAGAATCGGAGCTGCGTCGGGTTGCTTCGTCAATCAATTGTAGTCGATTTTCAATTACCTGAGCACAAAATATGGATAAAATCATTGTAAAAACTCATTTAACTTCGTATTTTAAAGGGGAATTTGGTAAAAAATCAGCAAAATTATCACAGCAACTGAATGGTGAATGACTTTTATTCAAAAAATGCAACTTATTTGGGTCTTTTGAGGTCTTTAGAATTCACACATGAAAACCTAAAAAACACAAGACTTGACACAGGATAAAGACTAGACAACTCGAACTGTTACTTCATTGCACACGATTGAGGCAAAACAAATAAATAAAATCAAATAAAAAAAACGTTCATTTCATTCAACACGCCAAGTGCAAGGTAAAGCTAGGCACCAAATCGGAATCAACACCAAGCAGAACACATCCAGCGAATCTGAATGCTGTCAGAATAATTTAAATCAACGACACAAATTAACTGACTCACGGTGATGATGTTGTCAAAATTGAATTCAGAAACACCGATACGAATTGCGTTATCATTCACTGAGTTTAACTGACATTGATGTATTACGCAACGCGCGCCATATGAAACAATATATTGTAACTTGACAACACAAACTAGATTTCACTTGATTCGTGCTGGCAAAACATATCAAAGGATTTGTTTGTGGTTGGGAAACCAGATTTATCACAAATATGCGGTAATTATTTATGTTGAATGTAATTAAATTTAATGATTGCGATGCGTTTCACCTCTGCACCATTGTAATATCATTCATGCTCGTCCGTTCCATTCCAACCGCATCTCGTAAATTGACAAATAATCATCATCACATTTTGACTCAGATTCATTCATTTTGTATCTCCATCACATTTGGCTGTGAGTTTATTTCGTAACGGTTTTGTTTTTGAGGCTGAATATAGCTCATCACTCATCACATGGAATGAATATTACCTCATTTGAGGATATGTGTGATATTGAAATTGTTCAAGGCAATTTTCGCTAAAATGTTAATTTCTAGCCCAAGAATTTGATTTGATTAACACTAACAATGCGGTGTGATATCACAATATCACTGCACATGATATTTCTATACGGAATTTCAGCCAAATTGGTGTGTATCACATATCACTTGTGGACTTAGGCTTCTTTGCTTGATTTAAGACAGTTTTTTTCAGTTCAGGTATGTTTCACATTGCAAAGATTCGATTCTTTGGTTCGTTCAGATTCACTGTTAAATCGAGATCGTGGAATGAGGAAATGAAACTAATTCATTTCTCAATCTCACCCTCTAATAGATTGCTTTCAAAAAATAGGTGGAACCACTAAATTTTCACTCACTGCTCCGGACCAACATAAAGTGTTTATTTTATTGAAAATATGGTCTAGACCAAATTTGGAGGCTGATTAGTTAGTGCTATCGAGTGTAATCGGTGTTGAACACATCGGAAAAGTACGTCTTATATGCATAAGTAAGTCCAAGGACTAAAGTGCACTCATTTGAAAGTGAAGTTCAATGAATGGACTAGTGTCGAAAAGAACCATGGTGCAACAGATCTTCGTTCCAGAAACCAATTTTCTTATCGATCAATGGCTTAACTTCATCGATATTTCCTTCACAAAAAAACAAATATTTTGCTTAAAACGTCTGTTGATCAGTGACAATGATCAGTGTTTGAATGAAAAATCGATTAAAATGCCACCTCGAGCGTGTTGTTTCTAAAAAATGCGTTTGAAATGGACTGATTCAAAAATGTTCAAATTACCGAACTTGAAAGTCGAACTTGAAACCAAATGTCTTTGCCAGTTTACCGGTTGAATATACCGGTTTGGTGATTTTGTATGCACCAATTCGGCCACAAATGTAGATTTGAGTTATTCTGAACAATATTTATCACAATTTCTGTTAGTTAAAAGGTTAAAAATCGATGTATTTGAACCATTTCAAGCACTATTCCATCGATCTCGGTTGATATCTAAGCAACTTCGTTTCATACTTTTGGAAAATAAAATAAAAAATATTCCAAAAATAAGTGCCACAATGTATGAAGTACTTTCCTTGAGGCGGAAATGTTTCTGAATCAGTAATTCAATGCATTGAATGTTCATATCTTATCAGTTTTATCAGTTTGTGTGTTTATCAGTAGCAAATAAAAACAATAAAACTGGCAAATCACGATATTAAGTAAGCATTTTAATGTCTTTGAGCTCAATTTGTTGATAGCCATTTGATGGTTGACACACACAAAATGTTCAAATTCATCTATAAAACAACTTTTGAATGTTGAGTGCCTCATTCTAATAACATATCATCACCAAGAGATAAAACTACGCGACACAAAAAAAAAACACAAAGTCACTAAGTCACACAGGCGGTTGAAGGTTATTCAGCTATTCACGGTTGTTTTTCTAAAACTAGCGCCACAAATGAATAGAAGCATGCAAATTCACTAATGAATTTGAGCACACAATTTTTATATTTCCATCGATTTATCAATGTCAAATTCAATTTCAATTTCTAACCAATTTTTTGCTTTCAAATTAACAATTTAAGCAAAATTATTTCGATTACTTCTTCGAATGGACGTTTTTTGAGTTGAATTTACGTTGAGTACAGTTACAAACGAATTGCAAATATAGAGACCGTGGGTTTGAGTGCAACAATTTTTAAAATGTCACATTCATTGCCATTGGCAAATTGTATATACACAACTGACGAAATCGTCTGAACAGTTCACAAACATCGTCTGAACAAACTTGTGACATTTAAATCAATTTCAAATACACTGAAAATATACTCAAAACACAAATCATTTCAACACAATTTTACTCACACAATTTTTCAAATCAAATTTCCAACATTTTCCACTGAAATTAATTCCGATTTTTTTTATTGAAGCAGAATTATCAATGCGATGATTTGACAGAATGAGAACGTAATGTTTAACCCACAAACACGAATACACGACTAATTGTAATCAATCAATGATTGTTGTTGGCTTGAAGCCGCTACCTTTTTTTCTCTCTTGATATTGCCTAGCGTTAACAACGGAGCCGAATGACATAACTTGTCAAAATCAGCTGTTTTGTGCGTTCGTGCGCATGACTCTAGTACTGCACCTTCTTTTCATCATTCACTGTACAGTGGATGGAATGAGTATGAGAATGAATGAATCAAGCACTGATGAATACAATTTACAAAATCATAACATGATACTTCGTGTAAGTGATGATGATGATTGATTTTGATGAAATTTCAATGGATTAATCCATTTAATTAAATTTGAATCGTTTGAAATGGAAATATTTTGATTGCATCGTTTTATTCGAGATTTGACACTTTTGGTAAACATTTCGTATCCAAACAGTTTTATTAACATGTTTTGCCGGAGATTTCTCTTTGATGAAGAATCAAAAAAATTTGTTTCGCCTCTTTAGATCACAATTGGTTTAATTCAATTGATTTTTTTAAATTAAAATATCGATTGATCATGACAAATTTTGTTTTTACGGAAAAAATGGCAATTTTGGCCCCGAATAAATTATTTCATCGATTGAAAATGACCACATAAAAACGATGATATACCTTTTAAGTACAAATAAATATTTGAAAAAAATGGAAAGTTTATTAGAAATTAATCAGTTTAGAACTTAAAATGAGTCGAGAATGAAGAAAATTTCAATTCCCCCAAATTCCATTATGAGGACTTTAGAACAACCGAGAAGAGGATTCAAAAGTGATTTCCGGTTATTTCATCTCAACCCTCCATATATCGAGTCGATATTATTGACCAATACATAAAATAACATGTAATCTTGAGTAAAGCAACCGCATTCATGATCTGAATATTCAATTATCCTTTACAATGTCCCAACTGAAATGAAATCTTTGGAGATTTGAACCATTTGACGATCTGAAATAGCAGCAGCCTTTTTGCCAGCATTCAAGTGTGCATCAAGAAATTTTAACCTTTATTAAAAGGTTTTTAGCAATTAATTTTTAATTCGATTCTAACTGATTAAAAATTTTTAACTGTGAGCTGAGATAGTTCAATCCTTTGAATACAAACACACCGTATAACACTCATAATCTGCCAAAAATATGATGTCATTTCACCAACGCTTGTACGCAGTGATAAAAGAATCGATTTTGCAAGTAGCTGCATTAAAGTGTTGGTAAAATGATATTTCGTTATCGTGTTTTTGGCGGTACACTACGTGTACGTAACGTTGTGCTTGAGTTTTCTTCAAAGTTTGCTGTTTTGGCGTCTCAAAGAAAGTAGTCTGTTTGTTCTCTATCAGTGTACGCACAACTGAGCTCTCGTTGTGTAGAAAGTTTATGTTGTTGGATTTTTACCGCCAAAATGAACTACAAAGCAAGAGTTTCACATTAAACCGGTAAATACAAAATAAATTCAGCATTTTTTATTCAATTTTTTTGTTTGCACACGTCAAAGGTCCTAGTTAGTGAATTTCAAACCGCTTTCGGGATAAAATATGCTTCCATTCATTTTCTGGGGTAATTTTGCCTTTTCAAGACGATTTTCAAGCTAAATTATGATTTTTTTTCAATCTGTTCGAAAAAAATATACGAAAAAATATTTATAAACTGGTTTGGCGCTCAATTTGAGTCATACGTGCTGTCGCACTATTAACTGCGGGGAAATGTAACTTTTATTCATTTGAAGGAAAAAAACAAAAACAGAGTATGTTATGCATACTGGCTTGTGAGTATTCCTTCAGGCGACTTCTGAAAATATATGAACAAAAAACTTCATCCGAAAAAAATACGAACTTTAAACTGTCGCAGTTGAATCGTTGCAAACGATTCGTTTGCAATGTTATGACTAGTTCTTTAAAAAAATGTCATAGTTTTTGCACAAATGCCTAATCAAAATGTTGTTTCATCAAAGTGAATTCGAGTCGTTTTAAATCCATCGAGCGTGTCTACAATTTGTGAAAGAAAAATGCCAAGTTAAGAAACAGAAAAAAAGTTAAGAAACAGAAAAAAAGTTCATTTAATTCCAGTGTAAAAAAATTTGGTTGCGAAAGGCGTGCAAATCTTGTACATCATATCGAAACTCACTGGAACTTTTTTACATTGGTTTTGTTAACTTCTCTACTGCAAAGTAAATGCGTTGAAATTTATTTTGCTGTGATTTTGTCAAGCGAAAATTCAAGTTTTCGTTAGAAAACGAAATATTTTCCTTCCTTGAAATAGCAGTTTTTTCGTGTTTTTTCTTTTCGTTTTTCTGATTTCTGTTTTTCCGGAGTCTGTGTTTTTTTTTCTCCACTGGACAGATTTCTTGTAATGCCAACGCAGAAAATCTCTGTTGCTATGTCGGATGGTTTGGAGTTGTAAGCGGAAACAATCAAAAATCGAACGTCATTCAGTGTTTGTGAGTGTGTGCTGTTTCATACGAATGAAATGAGACAAAAATTGATTGGCATTCAATTGGATTGGAAATTGGAATGTTGATTGGTGATGGTCAGTCAGAAATGTCATATTTTCAGCTACTTTTTTATGCTTAACATCCGATTTATTCAATTTATTCAACGAAATACACATGGGATTATTTCATAGGTTCGACGCTTGATGGCATTTGAGTATTTGATTTGGCTCTACAAATCAGCAATTGTGTATTAGAGTTTTTCTTATCACACCCAATAAGTAATGCAGTATTTTCATTTACTGAACAATTTGGCGAAGTATTTGACGATTGGCCAAATAAAATATTTGAACTGGTCAAACTCCGATTTCGAATCAACCAAATAGCCACTTAACACATTTCCTAATATCGTTCAACACTATTCAACTGATTAAAAATCAGAAAAATACTACTTTGACGTCGTAATTTTACAGAACTCGAGCTTCTGGCAGTCCAAATTCAGTTTTTTTGCCATTTTCACTTTCTTTTTTCATTGTAGCAATTTTTCATACGAATTTTGAGTTTTTCAACACGACGTTTGTTTGAAACAACTAAAATGATGAAATTCCATTTTTTTGTTGGTCAATTCAACTTTTTTTTTTTAAATGTTGAACAATTTTTAGCTGATGTACCTTTTTTATTCAACTGAAAACACTCTCTAAAGATTTCTTTTTCTAGCAACGAAACTGTTTTGAAACTCAATACATGAATAGAATATGTGTTGAATGTGTCATTTTATCGGTTTAAAATTTACACCGTGAACAAGATTTATCCTTGTTGGATCGTGTCTCGCGGCGAACATTTGAGCTAATTCACTTGTCACACACATACGCATACAGCAGTACACATTTAGATGAAGTATCTCCCCACCTTTCGATTTTAAATTTTTGATTGATGGTTTTCCAAACCCCGGCTACAATGACAGCTCGGCAACACATTTGACCCAAATTTGTGTCAGTTGCCAATTTTTTGTCCTAAATTTGTGCCAATTGCCAAAGTTTAAGTTGTGTATCTGTTAATTTCGTCGGCAACCGCATGGAGGTGCTTAAAATCAATTTGATCTGTCGCCGAGCTTTGTGGTTTTCACATTTTTTTCCATAAAAAACATAATTTTTATATAATTCATAATTACAACCATAATTTTCCGTAATAGTTATCATCGATTGATGTACATTGTACAATGTACTTTTTACATGCACAATTTATAGCTCTGCATAAACAGCCGGTACCGATTTTGTATGTAGAACGAGACAGTAAGTTTCACATAGTGGAATAGTTGCTATCTCAGTCATGTTGTTAAAGCGCTTTTCGCATCTTCGTGTTGACACATCTTAATGGTTTGGCGCAAAACGTTGCTCTTCATACGCTTTCGAACAGTACAAAGCAGCACACACATTAACGCAAAATTTCTCGAATTTTACCAAATAAATACATAATTTTAAATGCAAAATGAACTACAGTTTGCGCAATGTCGTTTATATTTGTTCTTTTCTGTTTAGCGTAATTGATTTATAGTTGATTCATTTGTAGTTCTCTAAAAACAAGATTTCTTTTCAATTCACAGCAATATCTGGCCAAATTGATTGGGATTTACCGTAAAATAACCAAATAAACTCAGGAATAACCAAATAAACAGGAAAGTTCAAGCAAATTAATGTCGCCTATTGAATTCAACGGAATAAATTTCGATTCGCTATATAAATCACAGTCAGCATCAATTTTGTCGGCAATTTTACAAGTGGATTCAAAATTTTCTATACAATAATTTCATGATAAATTCAGCGGTGAGTCAGAATTCTTAATTTTTCTTATAATTCCCACATTGCTGGCAAATCGACAAATTTTCGTCCCGACTGCCCAGTTGGACGAATCTACGAACATTTAAAATTGACATTCTTTCTAATTCGACACTTTTTTTTGTCCGGACAACAACTCGCTTTGGTGGCGGATTAGAGATATTTACACAGAAGATACATTTACTAAAGACTCTTGTCCATGCTCTAGTCGCGGCTAGATTTCCGGACTAGAAAAAAGAACCATTTTAAATGTTTGTAAATTTGTCCGAGTCAAAGTTCCAGTCGACAAATTTATATCCATACTTTCAGATGAATCAACAATGTTTGTCGGACATAAACTTGCCTGTACACAAAATTGCCATGATTTATTCACAATTGAAAAATCTTTTTATCTTCGTTCAATTCTTCTTTCAGAAAATGTCCGTGAATACTGATGACCAGAATCAAAATCGTAGCCTCAACGAGGAATTGATGCACGAATTTCGTAATTTAAACATTGAACAGTTGTTTAAAAAGGCTTTAGTCAAAGAAGAACACCGAGAACGTGCTGTTATCGTCTTCAAAGAGAAATATGGTGATGCAAAGGTCACCTTTGATGTTGACAGCGCATGGATCCACCACAATGACGACACTTCTTTAAATGAGCATTTCTACTGGGCTAACCAAATGAACCAGTTCAATTTTTTACGCATCTTTGGCAACTATATTTCAAAGTTGTACATCCAGAATCCGAATTGGTCTGCAAGAATTAAGAAAACCAAAGAACATGTGAAAACATATTACCCAGAGGCCAGCATCACAATGGCATTTGTATCTCCAAAGATGAAAATATACCCATCAAATTATCCTGAATTCAAAAATCGAAAAGATTTAATTCAACATTTACAACGACTTGATCATTCCGGACAGGAATTCGCCGTCAATCATAAGATCTTGAACGGTGCTTTTTTCAAGGCTTTGATCGCTGGACTTCCACCAGATGTCACGCGTCTCTTGATCAAATGCAATTCCTTTAGTTTCATACCATCGGACAGATTTGTCTTTGCACATTTAAGGAAGTTTTCGCTGTACCAAATCAATTTTGCACCAAGAGCAAAAGTTCACATGGCTCCGCCACCCATCAATTTTACACAACTTGAAATATTAGAACTCGATTGTCCATTCACATTGACGGGAGCCTGGTTCGAGTTTATTACACGAAACAAACAACTGACTATACTTCTGCTGCACTCTATTAAACCATTCAGAGGTGCATTTCAAGGTGATCAATGGCTCAAATTGATCCGTGCGCTACCACAATTGAAAGTGCTAGTTGTTGACCGACAGCTCATTGATTACCAATTTTATCAACAGATTTTAACCATGGATTTTACCGTTGATTTCCGTTTATATGAAAGAATTCGAATGAATTTCTAAGGCTCGAGCTTGGCCGGATTGGTGACAAGAACTTTAATTTAGAATACTTCAGACAACTGTGAATATAATTTATATCTGAAAAACTACTCATTTCACGATTGGTTGATGATTTTATCCTTAATTTTATCGATTTAAATGAACAATGAATGTATTTCCATTTTAAAATGTGTTGTTTGAACCAAAAGTTCATGATAATTTTTCAAATTTTTCGTTTTGTAAGCCTCCGAATAAAAATAAAATGTAACACTGCAAATAATCATTCTGTAAGAAAATTCAAATAAAATCATTTCAAAAAAGTGTATTTTCATAACTATGTTTGTCCGTATGAGGTGTAGAAGATCCCATTTCACTTCTGGCTCGCCTTGCATCAAAAAGAAAAATGAAAAAAATCTAACTCGATTCTGATTATGATCCCGAATTCGCTTTGTAACAAAGCCTGAAAATAATGGCTAGCTGGGCAACGTAGCAACTTAAAGTGAAACAAAATTGTACCACTTGTTCACGTTTATCAGTGTTTCGACTGGAAACCGCAAGCGGCACCACAGTACTGCTAGCATCAAATCCAACCTCTGCATTGTAAGCAAACAAATGGACGTTAACCTTGAAAATCGAATGTACCAATATTCAACATTTTTATCTTATGATCAATCTATATAGAACAGTATAATTTGATAATGCTTTTCGACAAAATACGATTTTGAATTAATTGTCAAGTATATTCGATAAGATAATTTGTTGACCTTCATGCACACACTCAAAATATTCGGTGCATATATCTTCCGTGCCATGCGAATATTTCAAATTAAGCACAGTAGATTAAAACAAATTGATTATTCAACGCACTTCAAACGTTTTCGCATCATTCTTAACACGTATTTTCACACATTTTGAACATTTAAATTGATATTCAGTATAAACGTAATTGTGTTGCATTCACTTCGCTCACCAAAAATAGTGTATCCGATTAAGATCTCGAATTCAACGCAAACACTTTGCATTACATTTCGATTGATGCACAGTTTTGCCACCGAATCGAATGCAAGTGAATTGAATTAATAAGACTATCACACGTAGTAAAATTCTTTAGATGTGGTGAAATGGAATTTTAAGAACATTTTTCATTCAAGTAGTGAAAATTTCAATACAACAATTCAAAGTGTACTATTAACAATTCGTACACATAATCGTGATCGGCTGCATCCAAAAGTAATGCAAATATTTTATAGTGGTGCGACAAGGTCCGTGTTCTGTGAAAGGCAAAAAACGTCTCGAATTTTCACAATTTTCATTTGAATGGAAAATTGTAAAGACACTTGATCAAATTGTTTGAATGTCCAAATGGTTTCAAAATAAATTATTGTGGGCAACATTTAAAAGTGTGACAACATGAACCAACATCAATTGAATATTAATCGAATTTCGATGTCAATCATCCATTATTGTTTCCAACACATTCATTCAAAGTAATTGCGCACTTTTTTTTTCACTTTCGTCTATTTCTTGTGAAGTGCGAATGCTTTGCTGCAAAATATATCTTTTTCAATCGAAATTTTAGTGTTTGCATAAATATGAAACTATTGAAAAATAGCGTTTCATAAAATATTCACCTACGCACATTGTATTTGTGAGTTATAATTTTCAGAAGATTTTAGCACGCGTGGCCATATTGGGGAAATCATTGTTCGTTGTGAATACGTGAAATATTCTATTGTTTATCGTCAATGAATAAAAAATCATAAAAATCAACAGTGAGTTAATCCATTTTTCATGTACAGTTCAGTTTTTTGTTGTAAAATTTAATTTGTTCAAAAAAAAAGAATTGATTGTAAGATACTCTTAAGTGTAATCGAAGGTAGTGCTTTTGTGTGTACATTTTAAAAAGCACCAAATGTTGGTTTTATGAAGTTAAATGAGGTAATTCTACTTATCAATTGCTCTCATTAATAAAACTACCTTAATTTCTAGCTCAATTCGCTTTATAAAACCAAAATTTGGCGCATTTTAAAATGTTAGGCAAAAATACAATGTTCGCGAATATGTTTCCAGCCAGACACACTAATCAAGAGTCTTATATTTTTAGAAAATGGACAATTTGAACATCGAAGATTTGTTCAAGCAGTCTGTCGTCAATCGTGATGCGGCTGCATCAGCCTTCCAGACAAATATAAAATTGTCATCTGAAACTTGATCTGGAGCAGTTGCGCGAACATTTAAATCAACTTAATCCATCCATGTACGAAAACGGCCTTCATTTAGAATGCCGACACCTAGACGATGCATATCTTACCACTTTGATCGATAATATACCCAACCAGATTAAAAATTTGTCCATCACATGTGAAAGTTACAAGTTAGAAAGGCCCAATGTCTTCGAACATTTGACGAAGTTTTCATTTTCTGCTTTTTGGCCGAATGAGGCTAATGGGGTACGTTTACCGCCACCCATAGAATTTACTAAACTTGAAGAGTTAGAAATCGATTGCAGGTTCTCCTTGACAGATTTGGGATTTATCACAAAGAACGGAAATTTGATCAGACTAAAACTGGATTGCCCTGATTTGGGGCAAACAGCATTCTCAAACGAACATTGGCGAAATTTCGTCAATCGTGATAATTTTCCAGCGTTAACAGTGCTGAAGGTTAATCAGGAGCTAGTTAATCATCAATTTTAGATGGAAGAAATGTTAGCCATGGCCAAGGCAGAATCCATTGATTTTTGTTTATTTAAAAAAAAAATGTAATCTACAGACTCTATTCTGTATGTGAGGATCTATTAGTGTTGGAAATTTTTTTAAATAAAATGCAGATAACAGAAAGATAAGATGTGATAAGAAACTATCTTATCTTTATCTAGATAGATTTCAATTATCTTTTTACAACACTGATTCTTCAGATCTGATTTTAAACAGGTGGGTCCGTTTTTGGGGAGGTTTTTGTATTTTTTTGGGAAGTTTTTGGGTTTTTTGGGGATGTTTTGGTTTTACTCTTTCAAGCACACAATTATCATTGTCAACTATGTTTTAATCATCTTTTTTTTTTTAAATTGGAACAATGTTGTTGTATTGTATCGAATAAAAATTATCTGCATTGCATTGAATGTCTTTTTCATTCGCTTTTTGCGTGAAATTCATTTTTTTCAGACCTTACAAAAGTTCGTCGAAAGGATTATCGTTTCAGAGGATTAAGAAAACCAAAGAGTATATAAAAGCATTTTTTCACAATGAAATGTTATTCCTCAAAGAAAAGAATACAATGATTGAAAAAAAAAACTTGATTGACTTTATCTTTCCATATCGTAATTCGACGTACTTGAACGGCACTATTTTTTTTTTTTGATTTGATCGTTGAACTTCCACCAAATGCCATGCATCTCTTGACTAAATGCAACTCTAAGGTTTGAGGCCATCGGCCAATATTGAAAATTTCAGCCCCTTTACAAACACTGAACAATTCAGTCCAAATCAACGGAATCGTAACTTATGAAAATCCAATTGCACAAATAAAGCTAAATGTATCCTGATAATAATGATTGCATTTCAAAAACTGAATTTCAGTAATGGCTCGGACAGGCACAAAACTGTTTGTGACAAAAGGGTCTATTTTAATAATTTTTTATATCCGTCCGTCCGTCCGTCCGTCCGTCTGAGTATCGAAGTTCAGATGAATCGACAAAATTCTGTCCGTTTGTCAACTCTGGTTCAATCTTTGCACGAATTTGGCACGAATTTGGCCCGAATTTGGCCCGAATTTGGCCCGATTACGAACACTTGTGATGATAACCAAAATTGAGTATACTCTTCAGAAAGCTGAGAATATAACTTAAATAGTTCATTTTACTGATGTTAAGAGTTTTCGTTAAAAATCTGTTTAAAATTTTCAACTGTTCATTGGTTGATGATTCTATTGTTGACTTTGTCATGTAAATCATCAAATTTGTCGTTTTGTAGGTTTTGTTTCTGAATAAAAATAAAATGTAACAATGCAAATAATCATTCTGTAAGAAAATTCAAATAAAATTAATTGATTTCCATCACATGAATCACGAATTCCATTATAGTTTATTTTTTCCAAGTTACATTCATTGTGTCCATTTGATACTATCTAAAAAGTTATTCACATGCCTCACGACGATTAAATGTCCTTCCAATTCACTGTGCGAAATTCGCTAGGAAATTCGTTTCCCCCTCTCCGTATGTATTCGTTCATCGAAGCAACCATCATTACATGAAACTATTGCGGTTCAAACCGTGAAATAAAATCGCCCTTTACGTCACAGTTTGGTGGCCAACACGAGCGAATTGATCTCATACACAAATATAGATGCGTGAATTGCGGCATCTAAACAAGTTTGCTTGTGTGTGTGTGTCAAGTGTCACCATTCTTCTCAGAGCAAAAGTTGCGCAGTCAGCTCCGTTCCGTTTAAAATATCCAATTTCAGATTTCATCGGCCATTTTCTGCGAATATTTGGAATTTTGGCGATTTTTAAAAGGTTTTTTTTCAGAATTTTT
Organism: Aphidoletes aphidimyza; assembly: GCA_030463065.1. NCBI lineage: Eukaryota > Metazoa > Arthropoda > Insecta > Diptera > Cecidomyiidae > Aphidoletes > Aphidoletes aphidimyza. The sequence continues at coordinate 42,206,275 of CM059999.1, forward strand.
CGAAATTCTAATTGAAAAGATTTTATCAAAAATCAAAAATTAGAAAAAATCTCTTTGGATTAAAATATAATTTCGATAACTGAGAATCACACCGGCAACCAAGCGTAAGTGAACCATTTTCCACCATTGAAGTTTTATACAAAACCATTTTTTGAACAAAGTGTTGTCAATTGGACTTTTTTGTTCATAGTTTGAGTTTTTTTTACCAATATTTCTTCGAAAAGTGGATTTCAAGCGAAAAAAATAATCAAATGATTTGAATTTATTAGGTTGAAATCAACGTATTACATTTTTGAGGCTGTAAAAGTGTCATCATAAATTCATCGGTATAAAATTCTCTTCAAATGTGTCCAATTTGTAGAAAATGCGTTTTTTTTTTTCAATTCTTCCATTTTTGTTTACTCCACAGAAAAATGTTTGGCAATTATCAAACGCATCAACATCAAAATCAAAAACAATTTCTGAAAGATTACTTCGGTGCATTCTTTAAAATACGGGATTTATTTAGTCGGGCAATAGTTGACGAGGATTTCCGTGAAATATCGCTGTTGGTCTTCAAACAGAAATATGGTGAAGCAACGTTTACATTTGATGTTGATGGTGTTTGGATTCATGACAAAAATGGTTTTCTAAATGAAACATTCGACTGGTATAATCACATCAACCAATACAATTTCTTGCGATACTTTGGCAATGCTATAACAAAGTTGCACGTTTACACAATGTATTCGACGGAACAGATTGCAAAAATTCGAGAACATATTTCAAAGTATTGTCCTGAGGCAAGTGTTAAGGAGAGCCTACGTTTGTTCAAGTTGCCCGATATGGTTCCAAATCATCCAACATTTACCCACAAATCATTGGTTTCGTATTTGCAACATGACATTGATCCATCTGTAAAGAGTTTCGGTGTTGGATGTGAGCGTCTGGATGAAGCGTTTGTTAATGCTTTGATTGCTGGATTGCCACAACTCGATTCATTGTCCATCAGATGTCAGTCTTACTATTTCAAACCATCGGCCAAACTAATCATTTTGAATTTAAAAAAGTTTTCATTTTTTCAAATCAATTTGGCAACATCGTCAATAGTTCACAAAATACCACCATCAATCATTTTTATGCGACTCACTGCACTGGAGCTTGGTTGCCCCAGCACATTGACCGTTGAATGGATGAAATTCATTACACGCAACAACAATTTGACACGACTCGAGCTACATTGTGTGAATCGATTTCAAGCACCAATCAAAAATGATCATTGGATTCAATTAATCGATTCATTACCGAAGCTAAGGAAATTGGTGGTCGATGAAAAACTCATCAATCGAACATTTCAATCAAAAATCACACGAAAATGCATCGAATCATCCGTTGATTTGCATTTATACGAACGAAACTCTTAAGTTTAACATTTATTTTGGTAATGACACATGATCTTTAGTTTGGCTTTCGGAGTGATGAAGAAAAGACTTTGACAGATCAATGATTTCAACCAATAATTTACTTCACTCAATGTGTTGCATTAAATAAAAATTCACCTGAATGTTTTTATTTGACTTTTTTTACTGAACTTTTGCATGAAATTCTGTTCTTCTCCCCATACTCACAGACTCAAAGACTTCCTCATAGACTCATCGAAGCCATCTGTATACATCCCTTGGAGAACTTCTAGGTTTGGATTCAAAGGCAATGCGGTCAAATTAAATCGCTCTTTATGTTTCTCTAGCGTTAGGAACTATTTTTACTCATTCATTAAACGATTCATAGTCGACATTTGCACATTGCACACGGCACAGTCCTAAAAATCCGATTTTTACAAAGAATGCGAGATGTGATTTGGACATATATTAAGTCCTCTGAGTTTGTAAGGCAAATGTGGTAATTTTGAGTACGAAGATCGTCATTTCCTCCAATGAATACGTGAATCGTTACTTTAAATCATTTAGTTTGTCCTTTGGAATTCAAAAGCAGCTTGTAGCTCCTAGAAAAGCAGCTTGTTGCTTTAAGACATTGATTTTGACCTAAATTTTGACTTGAATCTAATCATAATATCGAGAAACCTACAAATATCGATGGGATTCGATGATGAGAATTTTTATCAATTCGGCTATTTTATTTATTTGAAAAGATGTATGGTGAATATTTAGATGAGGTGAATACCGCTGCATCTGCGATGTTATGGTCACCATTTGAACACATTTACATTGAACACAAAAAGGTTTTTACAGATTTTGTTTCTTCTAATTTTTAAATGTTTCAATTTTGTTGTCGTCAATGCTTGTCGATCCGTGTGTTAGTATCCAACAATAATTTCCATCGAATTCGATCTAAATATTGGTAGCGCAAATCTTATTTCCATTTTTCAGTGTTCCGTTTTTTGGCATTTTCAAATTTCACAGTTCATTCGACACAGTTCAATTGACAATCGACAGTTTTTTCAAACGTCAAAATCCATTGAAATGAGTGTGACATTTCGATTATAAAATTCTGCAATTCATTCTGTTTTTGGTTGAGGTTCATCGAAATCAATTTCATCATACAAAAAAAAAATCCGACTTCTTAACGCCAATTCGAAGTAATTTCTTCATTAAATCATTCCATTTGCTTTGCAAACCTAAACATATAAAACTTTGCGAATAAACACATTGCGGATAATTTTATACACTTGAAGTAAAAGTTTGTGAATTACCAATTGAGCTGATGTCACAAAAATGAAAAAAACAGATGCCCGTTTTTCATCTAAACTCTGATTTCGATTGTTTGTCGCTGATGGAACAACGGCCGGCCATTTTTAAACTAAACTTGGATTGCTTTGATCATGTGTTCGATTATTTGTCGCTAGTGGATTTGGGCCAATTCAGTCAAACGTGTAAGGCAATGAAAGCAGCCGTTGGTGAATATTATCAAGCGAATTATGGCACAATTTTGGAGGATGCTTCACTCAGAATAGATCATTTGTATTTTGAACGTAGAACAATGGGTTACAGTGATTCGGATTGATAATTATTATCAGTATGCTGGCGACATTGTGAAGCGGGACCTGAGTAAAAAGGTGATGGAAATTTATCTATATCCTGGATTTTCCAAACCACAGCTGCATCACATGGAATACATTCTAAACAACGCCGAAATATTGAATATTGATTGCGTGTGGCCTTCAATGGACGCATCGTGCTATGAAGCAGTACCGAGCATGTGTATCAATTTGAAGCGTCTCCACATGCATTATTTTCAAAGTTTTTTCGTCATTCGAGATGTAAATAAGTGGCTTCTTCATGAATACCCAAAACTCGAGCATTTGGAATATACACAAATGTATAACGGCAAAATCAACGGAATAAACACATTTTTCGCACGTAACCCAAATGTGCGCAGTTTTGCAACGAACATCGATAGCTTCTGGGATAGTCGGCACTTGATCATCGATTCTGGTATAAAACTCAATGATCTAACCATAATGATTCGATACGATGAACATGAGTGTTATAGCAATCGACAGAAAAATAAAGACGCCTGCATTCTACTGAATGAACTGTACAACACAGGTGTTTACAAGCGGCTCCATCTCAAATTCGAGGGCTTTTTCGATAAATCTGACAAGCAATACATTCAACAGATGATTGATGAAAAGATTCCAATAAATGCTGTAAGAAGTATTTGCTTGCCACCATACCCAGAATTCAATATATTAAGTTTGATGAATCTTGTTGAGCTAGAAATGCCTAAAGCATGGATAGAAGATGTTGATGTGATGCCAAGACAGCTCGTGAATCTTGAAAGAGTTGATCTTAGTCCTACATATTTGGAGGTAATGTTACCATTCATCTATCATTCGGTGAAATTGAAGAAATTGCGAGTCGCCCATTTTCGTGATGAATTTCGAAGAATATTTAGGTTCTATTTCATTTTGAAAGAATGCACGAGCATTTTGGTGAATTTAATGAATATCTAAACAATTTCTGGAATATTTTTTTCAATATCGCTTCAAAAGAGTTTTTTGTTTTACGGTAAAAAACTATAAAATATCATCACATTTATAGAAAAAAAAATTGCAGTATATTTAATTTTTTATTAAGAATCACTTGGAAAATGACTTTTACTGTATTTGTTCCATAAAAATTTATAAAATTGTTCATTGAACAAAGATGCGATATACATAACCTCATTCATTTATTGTAACAAACCAATGTGTATGACGTCAACATTACTGTTAAAACTAGTTTTTTGATTCACCATATTCACACAAATTCACAGATTCGCCAAAATATTCAACACATTCACTTGTCTCAATTCTGGTTAATATACGTGAATATGAGTGAATTCGATTGCATTCTTTAGTTCGAAGTGAAACATTAGAAATATTAAAGCAATTTTGCATGCAATTCCCCCCTAGGAATATGTATCAGCTCTTGATCTGGCCGATATGAACAAACAACGCGAACAGTTATTGAATGCCAGTAAAGTCACAATTTTCATTGAAGAATCGTTTTACTTAGCCACCAAATGGAGATCAAAATCAACTGACTTTCGTTTAATTGAAATGAGACGAGGCACGGCGCACAAATGGGGTCAGCATTTTGGACCGTTTCGATTGGGCTTTTGATATTTTGACTTAGTTGTTTTTTTTTTTTTTTTTAAGGAAACACAAATGAATACTCGTCAGCATAGGTAAACTGTTCAATGAACTGAAACTGTTTTCAATGGATTAATGAACTGTGAATTTGAAGAACGCTTTTTTATTTTAATAAAGTTTCAATTTTCACAGCAAAGCAAAGAAACTCGTATTGTTATTATCAATGATATTTTCATAATTTATTCCATTAACGGAATTTTGATTTCTATTATTATCTTAATTATTCTTTTAGCGGAGAAAAAATCGAACTTTACAGTAAAATTGAAATTTGATCACTAATAAATCATTCAATTAACAAAATTTTTAAATGTTTAAAAAATTCATCGTTCTGAATGTAAAAAGGTTTTCATTGTTCCAAATCAATTGCTCACCATTATCCATGGATATTTTGAGTACGACCTTAATGTGTTGTTCGATCAACACAGTAACTCATTTAATTTGTTCCCTTCAATTCAGATACAGTTTGTTGCTTCCAAAAAAAATATGTGAGACATTGATTTTGACATGAATCCAAGGTGGACTCAACAACTCAACAATATATTGAAAATGTCCAACAAATGACCAGGTTTATTTGTGTTGCATGGCTCCAAATCCATGGGAAATGGGATTGGACAAATTGGACATGGACATGGATATGAGATATGATGATTCAGAAGTACCCAGTCCCAAACGTTGCGAGATACCCACGGTCATCATTTTCCGCATATTTTTCTACTTGTCTTAGATTCAAAATCCAATCTCAGGCATTAAAATATTGGTATGCTGTTACTGGTGTCTATTTTCATGAAAAATCAACATGTTTGTGATTGTGTTGTAAAAACTGGCCAATTTATTCTAATTGCTATAGGAACTTTAGCTGTGGGAAACAGCTATAACACAAAAACCCTCCCTTTCTCAGGCTTAAAGTCAACACATAAAAGATATCCAACGAAAAATCAGCAACAATTTAAATTTGTCGACCTCAACGTTGAAATTAAGTTGCACAGTGCGATGACAAGGCTCACTCTAAAGGTTTTTTTTTCTTGCAGAGAAAGATGGAGAGAGACGGATAGATACAGATGTATATTTCCATCTCTTTTCGTTCTGTGTTCACATCTAAAAAAAACCCTACAAAGTGAGCCCTGTCATCGCAGTGTGTTAAGTTGCTTCATTCAAATAAAATACCAATACATTCTCCTCAAAATGTTTACACGTGAAGCAATGCACTCTTTAAAACTATCGGTGTATATCAACGCTGAACTCTCACTCCCTCGGAGCTTCAAAACAGTTTTTTTTGTTGACTAAGGCTTCAATTTCATCCAATTCAAAATACGAAAGACAAAATATCCAATAGAATGGTGTAATAACGCAATCGTATTTTCATTGAGTCACCATCAGAGCTCTAAGTTTTTTTTTCCGATGATGGCCATTCAGGCCATTGGTTCATCATTTTCCTAATCAGATGAATCATTCAGTGTGATTTAACCTTTCATGAGCTCGCAACAGTATATCGTTTATAGCAAAACCCTAATTTCGATTCGATTTATCCATTTTGTGGCTAACATCAAAACATCGGGTTAAATCGAAGCGTGTTGTTATTTCAAATGATGTGAAAATCAATCATGACCGCTCGTTTGCCGTCCGTCTTTCGTCTCATTGTGAAGCGTTTCGATTAACTCTGTCAACAATTTTCAGAATGGTTGAACGATCTCATTGTGCATCATTATTTTTGTATTTTCGATGGTTTTGCTTCAATGCTGGATGGTTTTTGCTTGACCATTAATATCAGGTTTCTCTTTTTTAATGCTGTCATGATTTTTCTATTATGTCAAATGACTGGGACATTTTGTTGTCGTTTATTTTGAAATGAATGTGGATATAAAAAGAAAACGTTTCGATTTTGGTCGATGAGAAAAGCGGACGCAAAAGATTGGCTCAAAATTGGCCAACACAAAACACACTGTTCACTGGTTTTCAATGATGTTTCTCTCAAGCATCAATGCATATTGCTGGTTCCACTCCTCTCCCATCATCATCAATCCGAATTTGGCTGGTTTGCTATTTCATTCTGCAATTTCATAACTAATTTTCCATTTACTTCAAATCCAAAATATATTTTGAACCATTGAATTACAGTCAACTCTCATCCGTCCAGCATTAAATTCTCAGTCACTTGACATTCAATTGAAAGCAAGAAAAAAAAGCTTTAGCTAAAAAGAGACTCGAGAATCAAATGAGATTCAAACAAGAAAAAAAAAGAATATGAAAAACTCTCGCATTGAAATGTCAATGTTTTCTCTATAAATTTAGTTTATGTTTCCTCATTCAGAGCTTATTTGAGTGGGTTTGTGTGTGTGGTCGGTCGTTGTGGGAATTCGAGCACCAGATAAAATAAGCGATTATTGCGGTTATTCGTTTTATCTAATTTTTCTATCTGCCTTCGTTTTTCCTGTATGTTGGGCTTGATGCTTGTGCTGTTATGAGGCGGTTTGTTGTTGTTTTGTTGTGTATTTTGAGTGGGGCCCGGATTGATTTGGATTGGGCTTACTTCAACGACTTGTGTGCTTCATTTTCCAACATTTTTTTTCTCTCTCTCTCTCTCTCTCTCTCTCTCTCTCTTGCTTTTCCTCCATTCATTTTCCGTTTGGCATTTCGCATTTTGGATTTCACCTTCTTGTGAAAAATCACAGCCACGTCCGTTGCGTGTGAGGCAATGGAATGAGTAGATTGTAATGTGACATCTGATGATGGCTTTTTTGCCTCTCTCTCTCTTTTCGTCCCCCCGGCTGCATCAAACCCATGGAATGACTGTGCGTTGATGCGTTCAACACGTGTATTTACCATATAGTTTGGTCGTTTTGAGGCTGATGACTTGAAGCAACTTGAAGTAATGATATGAAAATTGGTACGACACACACATACACGGATTCAATGGTCGATGATATTTGGTGTTGTCTCTTTCTACCTCGGCAGAGATAAACGCTCCCAAAATTCACTGGCATGGAAAGAATAAAAAATGGAATGAAATAACCACTAATGGCCCCAACAGCGATAATAATAATCAAAATGCCTTTTTCACTCATATTCTCATTTTTACTCGCCACAAAACCACATTTTCTTCGGTGCCCTAGCCATATCTCAAGGACCATACTATATCAACAATTTGCTCATTGCAATGCTTCCGTTTGTAGTTTTAGTTCATTTTCGGTTTTCTTGTGTTGATTTTCTTCATCATGTTAGGTTTTTTTTTCTCTCGCCCCCAAAACATCGTTAGGACATTCCCATACAAATATACGGTGATGATAGATAGTCAGTGACAGACAGCGCCACAACTAATGAACTAAATGTTCACTATAGTTTCTTATTGACATTTTTCAATATGGCGCCGGCATTCGGTACAAAATGTATGGAGCAGTTTCGAAAAAGAAGAAGCAGCATGTGGTACACTTGTGTCCTCACGATGCCCCAAAATGAAATGACATTGTCGTTGATGATGCCAAAATGGTTGTTCTTGAAATCTTCCTTTGATGAGGAATAAACGCCACAAAAAAAGAAAAAAAAAAACATCAAAATCCATGTGAAGTAAATTGTGAATTGTTTGATTGGATGGTGAAAATTCAAGAGGATTGGTCGTGATCGGTCGGATGCAGCACGATATTTACAAAGATTGAGTATAATTGCACAAAAAAGGCCACTTGAATTGGGTTGGTTCAATGCGGTGTTGATTGTTGTTGCTGCCAATGGAGACACACACCAAAAATTGAACATAATCTTAAATTGCACTCGTCTCCTTTTTTCCACCGATCACACAAAGAATCGACAAAGGAAATGAAAAAATTTTCAAAAAAAAAAAAAAAAAAAAAAAAAAAAAACGAGAAAAAAACTGTTGCAAACGTGACCAATTTTATCATTTCCGTATCGAAAACCATTTTTGGTCTTGTGATTTTGTGGATGATTTAGGTGTTGGAAAACTCCTCTAACGACATGTGGCACGTGCATCACGTGTCCGCGTTTTCGTCCAGTGAAAATCAATTTTTGGCTGCAGCTTGTTTTTTTCATATACAATTCAAAATTGACCCATTCGATGAATAGAAAAATGAACCACAAATCACTAAAAATTGAGACGTGATTTTACTGACTGCCAACCAAAATCATTCACATCTTGAATTATATCCCGCACACACATCACACACACAGACCAGAGATATTTTTGCGAGAAAAAAAAAATGTTGTAATAAAGAAATAAAACCAGAACTTTGTATTGTTGACTTCGTCTGAAGACGAAATGCACACACAAATTTCACTGTGTGTTGTGAGTTGAAGTCTCAACACAGACAATTGCTAAATTTAATTTCGACTGAAAGCAAACGAGAACCAAAAAAAAATGTATGAAGAAACAAGAATAAATATCTCTCCGTGTATGACACATGCTGATTGCTGGTGCTGTTAATGTTACCCAGCTGCCAATGGCAACGACTTTAAATTACACACGCTTTTGTTTGTACAAGTGCCATCGCTGTTCCATGATGACGCGGGGGCCTTCACAGCACAAACACGTCTCATTCAACACCATATTTTACACAATCACAAACATTTTCGCAATTTTTATTTTATCAATCGATGCAATACAGTGCAATAACAGTGGCCCGTGTGTAGAAAGCACGGATCGAACATGTAAATATTTTGACACAAATTTCAGCTGCATTTTTAAAATAGCTCACATTTATTCGGAATTAATACATTTTTAAGAGCATTTTTCGGGATCGTTTCGTTTGTTTCAGCAGTAATCATAGTAAAGTGATGTGAAAAATGGTTTAATTCATTTTGAAAGTCAATTTGACTCTGGTCTCGTTAGACCAGTAGCTTATAAGCTACCATCGACTGGACTGAAAAATTATTTTTCATCACATCACGTGCCGGCATAATATTAGCAAAATTAATCAGTTTGCCCAGGAATTTCCCTTGCAAATCATATTGTTCCGTTGAACGTTGAACTTATTTGAAAACTTTTCAATGAAAAGAGCAAAAAAAAGCCTTTTGACCAAATTAAGTGCATAAAAACGTAAAAAATTGTCAAACCAAATTCGAATTTGGTTCGACGTACGTTAAATTGGCGTCAGTTGCACAATCGATTGACATTTCATTGTGTTTAATTGATTAAAGCCTCGCCCTCGATGACATTTCTCCATTTCTCAATCGTCGCTTAACGTCGGTGGGCGATACATGCCATTTCAAAATCTTGGTCGGTCGAGAAAAATAATTCAAATAATTGAAGTCCAAGCAACCTCTTCAGAGCTTTGCATTCCATTTTTTTTTGCACTGGGGTTTGGTGCAATTTAGCTGAACATCAGTCGTAAATGCAATGTTCGATCTCGTTTAATGATTGTGATCGAAATGTTGCCGACAAATGTGTTTTTGATACTTATCTCAGTGGCTTCCCTTGGAGCGGTAAGTTTTAAACCATAGAAAATAATTCAGTTAAATCCAATTGTGTCTTTTTCCTCCGTCCATTTTTTCTTGTGTGTGTCCATTCGTGCTCTCCGTCCATTTTTTGCACACAAATGTACATTGCACAATGTTCACAGTGAACAGTTCACTGTATCGATTTGACATTTTCTCAAAAGGTTTGCGTTAACGTGAATTATGTTGAAGATTTTTGATTAAAAGTGTTGAAAAAAAATTGGAATTGGGCATAAAAGGTGTTACTACTACCTAAGACGCTACTTAGGCAAGACTCTTTGCATGGAAAAATCAGCATATTTTTCCATAAAAATGCTCATTTTGGTCAATTTTTTCGGTTAATCATGAATTTTTTTCCAATTTAAAAGAAATTTCCAGAAAGATTTCACCCAGACGAGAATGTCATTGCTGATGAAAGTGCTACAAATGCTGAAATACGTGCAAATCTCTATCGATTAGCTGCTCGAGTGGTTACATCGGAGTCACATGAAAATGTTCAATACAATATCATTCTCGAGTCTTTGATGCAATTTTTAAAATTGCACCAAGAATATGGTTTAGTAACAGATTTCACACCGGAGCAAGTGGTTGAATTGATAACCATTTTCCAACGTTTCATGGAACACAAGAATCAATTTTTAATCCGTTTCTTGAAAACATTATTCAAATTGCGCACATCGAAGCCCATTCAAGCGATTGCAATGAAACGAATAATAAATGATATTGCATGCCTGCAGGAATTCAGCACATGTGTTAATTTGGATGTAATCGCAAAACGATTATCATCGCCTAAGGTTTGTGTTTAATGTTCATTTAATTGGTACAAATGATGCGAATTAAACACGAACACAAAAATCAAAAGTATTTCTTGTGTTATTTTAGGTTGAAGTAGTTGTTGATTCAATCGAGTACCTTTTACCGTATGCCAAAATATATGCTACAGAATTAGATGTGTGCATATCATCGCAAGCTGAAGAAGTGGAACATGTTGCCAATTAACGCGACACCAAAAGAAACCCGGAATGTCTGGGGATGTTGTCATTAAACCGAAGACCAACACCATAAACGATGAGTCACCTTCATCTCAAAACCGAATTTATCTCGGCCCATCAACATGAGCCAACTCGATAACACCGCCGTTTTATCGCTCTAATTTTAAGGCAAAACATTTATATGTCAAAAAATAAAATAACGTATTTAGTCATGTTAAACCTTGGGCTGGAATACTTTTCACTTAATCCGTCGACTCGCCGAAAATAACGCTGTAAAATGGGTTAATGTTGATTTAATGTGTGATGGCGTACATTTCCCGTTTGAAAATTGTGTCATTTCGGTGGTGTTGAAAACCAACATAAATGACATGTTTGTGTTGATGGAATGAAGGGGGAAAACGGTATGACGCGTCATCATTTGATGCTTGTGATAGCACAACCAACGACAAACGACAAGTCGAACAAAAAAAAAAAACAATTTTTTATTGACAATTTATGGCATTTGCATGGATCAAAATGACAACAAAAGAACAACCGAATAGACGCCAAATTGGGACATATTCCAGTTGCTTCGGGTTTTTTTTCTCTCCGTTGCACGTTGTCAAGTGGTTCAGGATGTGAATGGTTTTTATTACCATTTGAAATGGTGACATACATCGAACAAAATACGTTATAAAAGGATGCTTACCTATAAAAATGTTTTGGGGACACATAAAAAAGCACATGAGGAATGCTGTATCGCCAAACACCCGAAAACAGACACAGACCAATAAAACATTGATAACATGTACGCACGCATTCGTTCATATATCTGTGGGAGGATTGCGTGTGACAGGATGTGAGACGAAATTTAGTGGATAAAACATAGAAATAAATCGCGTATTCGCGCCAGCGAAGAGCCAAAAAAAACACACACATTTCGTTGTCTGAAAATGAAAATAAGCAGCTTATTGAATGCTTAAAAGATAGTATTTGCCGGGGACTACAGAGAGTCTGACTGGCCTGCTGGCCACATGTGGTTCACAATTTGATTGACGAACATGATGCAATAAAATGGTGTAGCGACCAATTTTTGGCCATGTTATACAAAATCGACGATCAAAATCGGATGCGACATACGAATCGTCTATTCCGGTTCGCATATATTCTTACTGTCTCTCTCTCTCTCTCTCTCTCTCTCCCTTCTCGCTATCAGCGCCAATTGCACGGCAAATCACTCGAATATTCCGTGCAACGGAAAGAAACATCCAAAAACTTAACCGAAAGCGTATTATAATTGTAAACACTTGTCAAAAAATTTATTTGAATTGCGCTACTGGAATATTTAGCACATATTTATGTTTATGCTTGTACGTGATTTTTCAGCTTTATGACAGGAGTATTGGAGCTCCTTGTTGGAACTGTTGCTAGTGGGATAGAACCATGTGCGGTTGAGTGTTGTTGTCGATTGTGCTCGGTGAAACGGCCAAAGGTGTGTAACACTCCCTCGTTATGCTCATGCTAGAGATGTACACGGATATTTTGAATTCCGGATAGCGACGGATTGATGTGAAATCTGAGGCGCCATAGGGACAAGATGTTTGTGTGGGAGTCCCGCCCATCTTTTTTTCAATTTTTCAGTTCAAAAAATTATGCATGATGAAGTTTTTCGGAATGACGCGAAAAAAAATTGGAAACCCGTCAACTCCCCGGGCGCCCAGGGGAGGACAGTCTCCCACTCAAGCTCAAATCAGTGGTCTGAAATTTTAATCTCGGAATGGATTAGATAAATTCCGGATTGGATTCGGATTCAAGAAAACTGCATCGATGGCCGCCTCTAGTTCGTGTTGCCGAACAACTGTTTCAGACTCACTAAAATCGGCTGTATTCAATGGGATTTGACAAAATCTGTATCGAAAATCGAATGAATAAAATGCACCATTTTTACCCCCCACAAAAACACACCCACCCAAAAAAGAACTATTAAAGCTGGTTGTTGACAATGAAAATTCGGCCGAAAACGCTCACAAAAATGACGGTCATTGTCGTTGATGTTCGTTACTCGTTAGCATACGAAAATAGTTTTCATTTGTATTGAAATTTGTGTTTTGTTGACATCACGTTCGTATTGAACGTGTGAGTTCGGAAAAATCCGAATGTCGCATCCGACTAAGGGAACCATAGTTAAGGTATATTCGATTTTAAGCATACCAAAATCACAGAAAACTTTGCCAACAGAAGATTTGGTTGGTGTGCGTGCGTGCGTGCGTGAGAGATGATAACTTAAACCAACAAAATTCATTTTCCAGGCACATTTTACCCGTTTTTGTCAAACTGCACACAACATTTTGGACTGGTTGATTTTCGGCAAATATTGATGCCAATTCGCATTCGACACCACTTCAAATTGCTACTTTTAGCTCAAAAGAAGAAAACATGTGCCGGTTACAAAACACGAACCAAATAAATTTCAATAGATCCACTTTTTGGCATTATGTGACAGCTGCTACAATATGCCAACACACACACACACACACATGAAATACCATTCGTTTGCTCATCGATTTTAATAACATTTTTCGGTTTTCACACAAAAGACAAAGAGTGGAGAGTGGATTTACATGGTTTTTGTATTGCATTGGAAGACACAACACAACTCCCAGTTGATCTGTTGTATCTGTAAGCGCTGTGATTTCAATGGCTTTTGAATTTTTCGCCATTTAAACGCAAAGAAAAAAAAAACGTTAAAGGTGTCGATGGTAAAAATAAATGCCAATACACTCAATCTTGAATGGCTTGAAGAAAATAGGCAAACCATTGACACGATCCCATATCATTGTTTTAGTTCCTCTCGATTTGACAAGAACCCAAACAACTCGCAGCTTATCGACCAACCAAAAAAAACACACACAACGCCTAAAATAAAACCAAAAGCATCAATGACATGCTAATAACTGCATACGCGTGGGATCAACCAATGAACAAACAGACGAGAGACTCACAACATTGTGTATTGAAAACAAACGACCCGCGTCATTGACACACTCAAACGTAATTCGCATAATTCACTTTTATTTTGGAATCGATTGGGGGCGACTTGATGTCTTGTATTTGAGTTAGCTCTAGAAAGGCCTTAACCTGACATCGATACCAAATAATTTGCGAAGCCGAATGCAATAGGCTAACCTAATGAATTATGTTGAACAGTTGACGGTTCGACGCTAAAACTCATCCTACTTCGATTGAAATCCTCTAACAGAATACTGATGTTGCCCATTTCACCTAACCGAAATCAATACCGATACAATGGTTGGCATGGCCAAAAAGGTTACCCAGCAACCGTTACACTATAATGCTGCATACAAAAAAAAATGCGTGATTTTCATGGAAAATCAACCATTTGATGCGCCAAATAATAACAAGATTACAATACAAATGTCTATTAGATGTTCCGAAATTTGGTCCCATTCTTAAATGGAAAATACTCTCAATGCTCAATCGTGATGTGTGCGATAAATTAATTTGTACACATCAACAATAAATACGACATCACGTGCGGTTTGCAGCCCGACGATGCTTTTAATCGAACTTAATGGACTTTTATCCACATTCACCGAAATGTGTGATTTTCACATTCAAACGCATCACATTTCGCTGTAGTCTTAGGATCTCTTCTTCGCTCCCTCCCTCTTCCTCCGCTACCGTTCCAAACGGCAAACATTATGGCATTACGATTCATTCATCCATTTTCATGCATAATTGATCTAACGCACCATCAATCGCGTACACGTTTACGCTCCCATGAAATATTGATGATATTGGATGTTTCATGGAAAATGTGTGTTTTGCTGCGAGTGCCATTGTTAACAGTGTCGTCTGTATTCGGCTGGCAGTCAAATGTACACGGTTTCAATGAATTTAAGCCGTTGTTTTACGCGTGTTGTTTTTATTGAACCGTGAATCCAAGAGGTAGAGGCTTTTGCCAAGAGGCTTTTTGGTACTTGATACTTGGTTTTATTCACTTCATTGGTATGGAATAAACAAACCCCGGGAGAATCCAATCCAGGTAAAAGGATAAATACATAGTCTTCTTAATGACAACGGGGTTCAGATTAAACTGTGATTTTATTATCATTAAAAAAAAACAAACTTTGATTCTTTGGGTCGACAAAACATATCGAATTACTGTATCCACCAAAAATACACTTAGTAATGGGGATAAATAGCTTCTCAAAACAACTTGATTCAAAACAACTGCCAAAAAACAACTGATTTTTTACCTTGATGAATGCCATTCATTGAATGGTAACCAACTAAAGTTTTTTTTAAATTTTGTTTTTTTTTTAATCTAAACATTCGATATCTTATCTGTGTCAACAAATTCAAATGATAAACACATTACGTTTTGCTGTTGTTTTGTGTTTTGCGGAACATGTTCCATAGTGACCTATAGAGTCACACAAAAACTGGATTTTCAATCCAAGCAGAAGGTGCTTCGTGTAAACACACGTGTATAGATGAGTTTGGTTGTTGTTGTTTTTGTTCAATCAAATGTTGGAATAAATTCAATCATTTTTGCATTTTATTGTGATGCTGTGGCACGTTGTTGGTTTAGAAGCCGGATGCGGTGGGGAAAATGAGCAAATGATCATGATTTTACACATTTGTTTACATCAAACTATTTCAATTTTGATGCGTTGCTCATTTGTTTATACCGTTTTCACGTTAGTGAGTCAGTATGGTTTTAGTTATCACGTTTGATACACAGAAAACAGAACTCATCAGTATATTTTGTTTGAATTTTAACCATTTTTGAATCAACTCTTTTATAAAGGAAAAAAATATATTCAAAAAAAAGGAAATTTCATTACAAATTATGCGTTTATTCATTGTTATCGTTTCTTTGCTGGTTGCAGTTTCAGCGAGGTATTACGGTGTTGCGAGAGGTATTCAGTTCTATTCCATTTTTTGTTTTGTTTTTTAGAATTTCTCTTGTAAAAACGTTCATTTTCAGATTCTGCTGCCACAATTGAACGTCGGTAAGATTCATTGTCTAATATTCCGCTTTGTGAAATCGATTGGTGCGTTTTTTTTAGTATCAATAACTACAGTGAATGTTCAATATGTCATAGAAAATAAACTGTTAATTTCTGGATGATTTTTAATTTTCGAATTTTGTGATTTCTGAGCTATTTTTACTGCAGTCCTAGCTTTACTCTTCAAAATATATTCAAATTGGACATATTCATTCGTTTGCTATTGAGTTATGGTTTAAATTTGTTCAGAAAAGTAATAAACATGTTTGAATTCCATGATAAATAGTGCTTCGAATGATGTGAAATCACAAAGTCTTCTTGATGCTGCTAACTCTGGTAAGCCTAATGACGTATTTTGGTGGAGTACAAAGTAAATCAGTTCATAGAAATGATTCATTTCACTGATTTCTAATTTCTTTTCAATTGTGTCAATCAAAATATCCAGGTGATCATGAATTGGTTGAAAAATTGATTGAAAATGGTGTAAATGTCAATTATCAAAATAGTGATGGATATGCGGCCATTCATTTTGCAGCCCTTCGAGGTAATTTTCTGATCTGAAATTAATGAATTGTTTAGTGTTTACAAATACCTATTGATAACCTATTGATAACCAATTGCTATATAAATTAAGGCTACAAAAAGATTGTAAAGATGCTAATCAAAAGCGGTGCAAATGTGAATATTCGGGGTTCTGATGAACAAACACCACTTTATCTGGCTATTACTGACGGTAAATTATGAAATTTAACTTTATTGCCAATAAAAATGCACTTTTAGCATCAATCTAGCGCAATTATATCGTATAATTTATACAAACGTCACATGAATATCAATATGATTCTTTCAGGCTATGAAAGTGTCGTCGAACAGTTGCTTGAAAATGGTGCTGATGTGAATGCTGCAACATCTGATGCAGACAGACCACTTTCATATGCAGCTAGTGGAGGTAGCACACGTTTAATTGCACTTTTTATAATGATGGAGTTTAATTAATTTATTTATTTAAACACCGCCAAGTTAAAAACCTGATTTTTTCAATTGATAGTTACACAAAATGACTAGGTACATTTGTATTTGTTTTGGCACAGGTTATGATAAAATTGTGAAAATACTAATTAAAGAAGGTGCTGATGTGAATTCGCAGAATAAACACGGAGTTACTCCACTTCATGAAGCTGCACTCAATGGTACTGACGATATTTTCGATTCATAAAAGTTTAAAAAATCCAAGAAATACAAGAAAACTCACTAAAAGTGTCCATTTGAATTAGGTTTTGAAAAGATCGTTCGAATGCTCTTGGACCATGATGCGATAGTTAATGTCGAAGACAAGAATGGTGATACACCACTTCATCATGCTGCCGATGGAGGTACTGCTCAAACAAAATAAACCGTCTCTTTGCGCGTTATGTTCGCGTCGTATGGACGCCTTTTAGCGTCATGTTTTCGTTGTATTTACAACTTAAAAGGAGTGAACGCAGCACAGCGAGTGTGTATACGTCATTTATGCCGTGAATTTACACAGAATGTACGACACTGTGTACGGCATACATGCCGTGAATCACTTCGGGATTGCACATAGCCAAACGGCGAAGTACGCGCAAAGAGACGGTTTATTTTGTTTGAGTGGGAGAATATTTCTCTCTTTGTTTAAAATGTTCAAACATTCAAATTGACGATCGAAGAACTACAACATTTTTCCTATTTGCCAATTTTGTAGGTTTCATGAAAACCGTTGAGGAACTGATTGAAAATGATGCGAATGTCAACGTTAAAAACAATTTGGGTGTAACGCCTCTTCATAATGCAGCCAATTCAGGTAAACCCAAGAAACATTTCGCAACATTTAGGACTGCTTGCAGGCCCGTTGCATCTAGGTGACACGTCTGCAAGCAAGCTTAAGCGTTACTAAATATTTCTTTTTCAAACGGCTTTTGATTAACTGGCAGCGCATTGTTTCAGGTGATGAAAAAACAGTCAAATATCTTCTCAAACATGGTGCTGATGTTGATGTCAAAGACGATCGTGGACGTACACCACGCAATTATGCCGAACTAAAAGGTATTTGATCAAACCATTTCCACTTTTACCACTAAAATTGTCAAAATAGTTCAAAGAATCATGTGCAATCTTCTTTTTTAGGTCATGACAATATTGTTACAATTCTCAACCAAAGACAATAGACAGTGTATATTTACTAGTAATACTACTATTATATTAGACACAAAATCATATAATTTTTTAATAAATTTTATTTTATTTAAACAACTGAATGGAGTCACATTCGTTTCTTTTTCTTCAAAAAATTGTGATATAAAATCTGTTTCCAGATTTATAGTTTCTCCTGTTTAATTTCATTTTTAGCTTGGTATAATTTTGTGGCTTGTTCTTTGAGTACCCTTCGAAGTGGTTTTTTGGCTGTGGATACGGGTACCGTGTCGATAAAATAAACACCTCCACGGAGTTGACAGACTTTTCGCATTTTAGCTGAAAATTAAAATCAATGGAACTTTTTTTAAACCTTTTGTTCAAATTTAGATGTTTTAATACCAGAAGTCGCAATCAGGCGTTGTTCATGATTTTTTTCATGAATCGGACTAAAATTTTGGATCTAGACACATTTGGACTAAAACGCTCCGATCAAAAATTTAAGTCCAATTTTCGAAAGTGCGAATTCGGCCTAAGTTCGGCCTGAGTCCGGCCAAAAGTAGTCCCAATTGCGACCCCATGCAATACAAAGCTGTTGTCATACCTTCAACTAATTTTTGAATTTCCCCTTCCGTAATCGATGAACCTTTTGCGCATTCTACAAAAGCTGCTGGCATCTCAAAGAATCCATCTTCATTATCAGGTACACCGACAACATAAACACTTTTAATGTCAGAGAATTCATTTTGAATGGTTTCTTCAATTTCGGATGGAAACACCCATTCATCCATCGTATTAATAATGTTCTTTTTTCGATCGCATATATACAAATAACCATCATTATCAATAAGACCAATGTCACCAGTTAAAAAGAAACCTTCTTTGTCAACAATTTCATCGGTAAGCTCCTTATTATTGTAATAGCCAAGAAATTTAAATCGGCCCTTAACACAAATCTCACCATTAACACCGACACCACAACGATTGCCCTGCTCATCAATAATTTTCACGGTTTTACCATTTACCAATCGACCGGCTGTATCTTTTCCACTAAAATATGGAAAATCAATTGATACATCACCAAATTCCGTTAAACCATACACATTATGCACATTTCCATTTGGTAAATATGAATTGAATTCTTTTTGTACGGCAATTGAATATTTGTATCCACTGATAATGACATGCTTAACACTCGTTAGATCGGCATCTTTTAAGAGTTCTTCTTTCAACATTAGATACAAATCATATGGAAGACATTCAAATACGGTCACTCGATGCTCTTTTATTAAACGCAATTCCATTTCAAGTTCAAATTCTTCATTCGATATTATACGTTTTGCACCACATACTGTGCCCAATATCAATGCCAAAATGCCACATATCCAATTCAATGCACCTGGATGAAATACAACACCATCTGTATACATTTTTATGTTAATGTCAACAATTTCCGCACACAGGGAAGCATGTGATATGCACACACCTAAATGGTTCAAATGAGAAATAAAGGAGTCGTTTGTTTATGGCCGTAAAATGAAGAGAAATGTGAGGAGGTGAAATTTACCTTTGGCTGGCCCTGTAGTTCCGGAAGTGTTCAAAATGAATGCAGCATCATTGATTCCATCAACTTCGACCGGGCTGTAAAATCGAGAATTTGTTTGATTATTTAACTATGCTCATTGCTCATTGCCTAATGCTAACTGAGGTTTTGCTTCGAAACTCACATAAATTCATCTTCGATTCCAGTTTCCACAAATAGATTCTCAACTGCTTCCGAATCACCTTTTGTTCCATTGAAAGTAAAGATTTTGGCGTGATAACCCAATTCACCCAAACACTCGACCATCAAATCATACGCATCGGCCTCACAAAATATGACTTTTGTTTTAGTTATTTCAAGCATCTGTAAAACATCTGGTTTATATATATTCATTGCAGTTATGGTGCAACCCAGGTAGAGTGCAGCAAATGCAATTGGTGCCAGATGTGTTACATCACCAGCATTGAAACCGACAATTTGTTTGTCACCATAGCCACGTTTTTGAAGATTTTGTGCGGCCCGAATGGACATCAAACGAATCTCTTCGAATGTTAATTGCACTTTTGTATCATCACCCACCTGAAATTGCATTTTTTTTTGTCGAAGTGAATAAATTTTTTTGAGATTTTTTAAACATTTTTTGTTAGCCAATAGGTTTAGTGTCTTACTTGGGCAATTTTTGGTCCAAACAATTCCATTGATCTCAGTAGAATATGTCCCAATGAAATATTCGGATTGTACAGCAATGGAGCACTCAAATTACTCCATTCTTTATTTTTTTCGTCAAATTTCACAGACAACATTTTTTTTCGATCTTTTTTTTTCTCACTTGAATTTGAATTTTTGATAAAGAAAAATAAATCTTTCTTCGAACACTTGTTGTCTTTCGCTTTAACAAAGCACACCAGAAGATCTATTTTAAATCAGCTCAAATCACTCCATTTTATACGTGATGATGTCAAGATTTTGTGAACACATGAATTAAGTTTATTAGTCGCTGATTCGGCGTTTTTTTTTTATTATCACCAGATCCGCAGCCAGAATGGGGTCGACCGCGGCTCAACCATAGTCAAAATTTGGTGCGTCATGTGGAGAGCTCTCCATAATTTTGAGGTGAATGGTCCTTGTGTTTGTCCAAAAACGAAATGTTTGTTCAAAAAATAGACAATTCCCTATATTGTAGTAAGACCTCGGAGGAGCGGGAAATCCGAATACCGACACCTCTTGAAGTTCTCCGCTATAACGAAAAGCGTGTTGGTGTCTTGAAATTCTACCATTTTTGGTGACTAGGCAGATTCCAGAAATTGAATACAAAATGTTTGCACCACAGAAAACATTCGATAAGTCCTAGGCTCCAGGCTACGGGCCTGATTGTTATGCAACAATGAAATTAAATCTTTTTTTAAATTTAAATTTCATGGACACTTTTTTGTTAAGTTGATGAATGTGTATAGTACACGATTTTGTACAGTCCCATTATCATTCAATGGGCCTGGGTTGGCCTGACACCTGAAATCTCAACGAACCCACCAAAAAAACTGGTGTTTTAACTTTTACCGTTGTTTCAACGTCTCTTCAATTGATTGATTTTATTCAATTTATTGTAAATTATTGACGTTTTTACAGCCAATCAAACCGAGCCGGAGGAATCGAGGATAAATCTCCGTTCCCGTGTGGGACGACCTTAATAACTCGAAATTTTCATTAATCTTTTAATTTTATGAATTTTACTAGTTAATTACCAAAAAAAAACAACCGTGTGCTGTGCAGTGTGCAATGCAATAAATCACTTGGCATTGACACCCCTTTCTAAACCGCTTTCATTGTATATTTGTTTTGATAAGATTCGTTCACTTATGAACAAGGAAGAATATGTTCAATTTTACGAAGCTTATGCGCACGCACGCACAAATGTATTGAGCAAGTTCGTTATTACTATGGCAACACGCTTATTAGCTTAGCTTTATTTATGAGCAGAATACTCTTGTGTTTGTTACCATTTTTATTTAATTTGTAAATTATATTGATGCAATTATGTGTATAAGTATGTCATTGATTATGGAATTCGAAAAAGATTTCTGGGTGAAATGAAGTCTCAAAGTCGAAAATTTGTGACAAAACTTCAATTTTTCGGTAGACACCCATCCACTCTTTCCTCAATAACTTTGGAACGGATGGTTCAATTTGTACATATCATGCACCAAAATTAATTAGAATCTAAATACCTTTCCAACGCGTAGAGATACATGCGAAAATGTTCGACTTTTTAGGCCAAAAAACGGTGAAAATCGATAATTGCAATTATTCAAGTGGGGTTTCGGAATCATTTTTATTTCCGAGTTTAAATTTCTATAGAGGCTTGTGCTCGTTCCCAATTTTTACAAGTTGCGTGTTTTATGAACGTTGTTCAAATGAGACTTAAGGTGAGCTTTTTGAGTGAAGCATTTCAAGCAAACCTCGCAGCGAAACGGTTTTTCACCCGTATGAACTCGCATGAGATTTTCCATATCAGATTTATTGGCAGTGACATATTTCTTGCAAATTTCACATTCATAACGACAGCTCTTTTCATGAGCTTCCCTTTCACTCCCACCTGAAAATCTCCGCAAACAGCAATGAAATGGCAGTTTTTGTCCTTGTGAATGATCATATGCAGATTGAGATTCCGCAATATTGTGAATCCTTTGGAGCATCGACTGCATCTATATGGCTTATTTCCGCTGGGCGTTCGCATGTGTATCACCAAATTTGTCTTATCGGTGGTGAAATTTTATTTATTTATTTATTTATGTTTTAAAGTCTACTTCAATAAGCCGACCGTACAGTAGCTTGGAAAAGAGTGGTCTATGATCCTCGTTAAAAACCAAGATCTTTTCGTGAGTAAATGGGCCCTCTGATTAAGTCTCGATTAATTGGAATCCGACCGGAAAACCAGATCCATTCGAAAATATAGTGGTGGTCAGTGGTCCCAAAAGATGATTGCATGATTTTTTTGCCATCAAAATAAATTAGATAAATATCACCTGGAACGGTGCTTTCTTTTATTGTAATCAACGTGAATTTTCGTTGGGGGAGCGCAATGTTTAAAGATCAAAAGAAAGCTTCAAAGAAAAATTCACGAGCTTTGAGACCACTAGTTTCGATAAAATTTATCAAATGTTGAGTCGGGCAACCTCATGACCAGCTTTCTAAATGTTTCTCTGTCCTTTGTAACATCGACGAAGAGCGCAGTTACGTTGTACAAACGACATGCTGATCTGAAGGTCGTGTTTTCAGTGCAATCCAGGCGACAGCGTTTCATTTTAATCAATTCTCGACTTCTTGTAAAGTAATTGATCGTTGTAAATGAAAGATGATCTCTTAATACTGGTGAACAAATACGGCCAGAGATAATGTCGTGAATAAAAAAATATACAAGCATTGATTCGCCTTCTTATTAAGGTTTGCATATTTAGTTCATCGCAGCGAGTGACGTATGGACGAAGTACGTGCTCATTTGTTTGATCGTTGGCACTGTTGTTGGGATGAATAAATATCACCAATTTCTTTTGAATACTTTCGATCGCATTTATGTATTTCGCCTGAATATATACTTACAAACATAGCATTCATAGCGACATTTTCTGCAGTTCTTTTCGTGGGCCTCTTGTTCATTGTCTTGAAAGAATCCACGAAAACAATTCGAGCAAAATGGAATGGAAATGCATTCTTATGCGTCGCCATATGTCCTTCGAGGTACCGCGACTGTGCAAAACATTTAAAACATCGGCTGCATTGAAAAGGTTTCTTGTTGTTGTGTGTTTGTATATGCTTATTAAGATTTCCTTTGTGATTAGAACCGTATTCACACAGTTCACAATTGAATCGCTTTGCATCTATTGAACATGATGAAGCTTTGCTTCTGACCATATGGTTCAACGATTGATGTCGACAGAAATATCATAAAAATGTGCATCTCGACTTCTGCAGTTGAAACACTGGATCATGTTGGGGTTCCATCCAATCCAAAAAGATTAAATTATTTTTCAATTTGAATGGATTACAAATTTACAGTGTCCAGGTCTTGAATATTGTCGTTAGTGTTCTAAGTAGTCATTACGCACATGAATCGATTTTTTATGACCTGCAAAATGATCCAGTGTTTCAGCTGTAGGCAAAAGTCGAGATGCAAATTTTTATAAGTTTTCTGTCGGCATCACTGATCCTTTTTTTTAAATCTTTTTAATCTATTTTATTACGCCTATCCTTAAGGGAATTATGTGAACCATAAATATATGGTCGACACAGAAAATAGAATTTTGAGTGGGATGCTGGAATATGGTAACCAAGCTATTACCAGATAGAATTTTGGCATTCAGTTTTTGTCATTCAAAGCAGCAGCAGCATCAACATCTCTTTGCTATTCGTTTTCATTCAATTTTAAAATAAAGTTATTTTATAAATAAAAATTAGTTCAAGTGTTTTTTCATCGAAGTATACAAATAATAACTTATTATTGACAAATATATCAAGTACACACTGGTCATTTTCTTAAGGTAAGAGAAATTGTTTGCTCAAAATGAAATTCAAGTAACAATTTGATGGGAAGTTCATTAAAATGACATAAATTACTCATTTGCTCTGTCAAAATAATGGTGAAAGTGGAATTTGGAATGGATCGTCGTCCACACAAAATACTCATACAAAAACTGTTTTCTATTTCGTCCGATTTTCATAGATGACAATGTCCGATGTTGACTGGAGACGAGAGTTAAACAAAATGCTCTGGATGATTGATCGTCAAGCCACTTTCTCATTGCGCAGAATTGGAAACGGTTTTGGACAGACAGGACAATCGCTCAATGAGGAGTTACGACAATTGTATTGGTACGTTCATTAAATGTCTCACTAAAACTTCTTTAGTTTGACTGTACAAATAATTCTGTGTTGATCTCCATTTCTTGTAGGTTGGCCAACACTTATTCTATGGTTCAAATGGAATTGTGGAATGTAAATCAAGGCGGAAACGATGGAGCTCAACGTAAGACAGGTGTTTCCGTTCTTGAATCCTTCACTTCATTTGATCGTGACGGCTCAACGATTTGGAATTTGATTGGCGATGATTTTGTTTCGCAGCTCAACCAAAACGAAACTACGATCAGTGGGAATATGGGATCAAAAATTAACGAGCCGAAGAGGACAGCTGAAGATCTGAATGTTGTGGTAGAAATTCTTGATTCGAGTGACGAGGAAAACATTGATGAAGCTACTGATGAACAATATCGAGGGATTAAAATTGAAAGGAAAGGAGAATTTAAACATGTAAAGATCGACGAAGACATTCCAATTAGAAGATTTATTCCCAACGATGTCTCTTTGAATGGCGGATATAGTACGGGTAATGTCACCGCAAATAGAAATGGAGCTGGATCATCTGCACGACTGAAGGCAAGATCAATCGTTGAACCATATGGTCAGAAGCCATCATGTTCAATAGATGCAAAGCGATTCAATTGTGAGCTCTGTGAATATAGATCTGATCGAAAAGATGTCCTCATGAAGCATATGCGAACGCATACAAATGAGAAACCGTATCAGTGCAGTCGTTGTTCAAAAGGCTTTACACAGTTGTCACACCTCAAAAGACACATGGCGACGCATAAAGATGAATTTCCGTTCCATTGTTCGAATTGTTTTCGTGGATTCTTTCAAGACAATGAACAAGAGGCGCATGAAAAGAGTTGCAATAATCGTGGCTATGAATGCTATGTTTGTAAGTATTTCACCATCGATAAGACAAATTTGGTGATACACATGCGAACGCACAGCGGAAATAAGCCATATCGATGCAGTCGATGCTCCAAAGGATTCACAATATTGCGGAATCTCAATCTGCACATGATCATTCACAAGGACAAAAAACTGCCATTTCATTGCAAAGGCTGCTTGCGAAGATTTCCGGATGATAGTGAAAAGAAAGCTCACGAAAAGAACTGTCGATATCGTCGTTACGAATGTGAAATCTGCAAGAAATTGGTCACTGCTCGTAAAACTGATATGGAAACACATATGCGAAGTCATACAGGTGGAAAACCGTTTCGCTGCGAGGTTTGCTTGAAATGCTTCACTCAAAAATGCAATCTTAAGAAACACTTAAACTACATTCACAACAGACACAACTTGTGAACATTGAGAACGATCACAAGCCTCTATTAAAAAAGAAAACCCAAACTCGAATGTAGAAATAAAATCGCAATCACACACTTGAATAAATGAATTGTGAATTGAATATTAATAGTAAAAATAGTAATGATTCATCATAAGGAAAACATATTGTTTGTTTATAGCAACCGTCTGAAAAGAGTTCAATGAGTTAGAATGAATCGATCTTTAAATTCAAATGGACCGCGTTGGCCACCAAATCATCAACACTTCAGATCAAGCGTTCGCAAAAGTATAGCTTAGTAGCAAGCATATCGTATACTGGACATAATATGCTTGCATATTGATCAGCTGCGTTCGCTACGACGCGAAATTCGTATGCACAGTATCGATGCACACACACAAACTGAACTGATGATTCACTGAGAACCACTCAATAAAAACATGCTACTAAGCTATACTTTTGCGAACGCTTGCTTCAGATAAAGACACTGAAAATTGTATGGGACTTGAAAACGGCAGTAAAAATCAAGTTTTTTTCCAAAATTATAGCGAGATTGTCGTTTTTTTGCTCAAAATTTAAAATAAAAATCCGACCGTGAACACATTTTTAAGAGTACATTTAGTCTATGGGCTCAGAGGTTAAAAATATAGAATAAATGTAGCTTAAAAACTGCCACATTTCTGCGTATAACTGCGTATAACGTGC
Organism: Aphidoletes aphidimyza; assembly: GCA_030463065.1. Classification (NCBI taxonomy): domain Eukaryota; kingdom Metazoa; phylum Arthropoda; class Insecta; order Diptera; family Cecidomyiidae; genus Aphidoletes; species Aphidoletes aphidimyza. Next base: position 42,232,898 of record CM059999.1, read on the forward strand.
AGATTTGTTAGGTGCCAGCACAATACGACAGGTTTTCAATGCAAAATAAATGCGAAAATATCCGCGTTTTACGCAATTATACACAGAAATATGAAATCGATGGCAATTTATACTTGCACTAAATTATATTTATTTATACTTGCAGTTGATATATTGCAAATTGCAATGCAGATTTATTTCATTTTATGTACATTTTCACATTCACACCATTTAGTTACGAATAAAAAACTGGTAATTTCAATTTTCATCTGCTTAATTTCATTTCAAACGTTGTTTTCATTGTTTTTTTTTCTCTTTTGCACCAACATTGTATCCAACAATTTTTTCATGCGCTGAAACGAGAATTTCGTACAATTAGTTCACGAGAAATGATGAAATGATAAAAGATCGTCTAAAAAATACCTTTAACATTTCTGCTGTCCTTGCTCTTTTGGTCGCTTCACTCATCTCCTCCGCTTAACAACGGTTCGTTAAAATTGTTGGAAATGCATGTTTTGAGTGTCCTGGAATGTTCCCAAACATTTAAAATTTAACGATTTTTCTATGACTTCATGAGTAATCCACTCACAAATCAGTTGAATTTTCGAGGCAAAACCAATATTTTGTTGTATATTTGTGTTCATTTCAGGTGCGGAAAGGTAAAAAAAATTCTGTGAAAAATTGTTTAAACAATTAAACAAATTGGCCAAATTCACTTGGCGATTTGATGCCCCGTTTTTGAGTAATATTCATATCACAATTTCGATTTTGTAAGATTTTCGTATGGTTCCAACTGTGTTCATGCTCGATGATTTCTCAACTTTAAGTTGTATTTATTGTTTTTGTTTCGATTACTTAGATCTCAAGAGGACTTGAATATTTTTCAAAACCCAATTCAAATGCACTTGAATTGCTCAAATGAAATAAGAAATATCCGGTGATAATACTACGGCGATAAAACAACGGACTGCGGATGACACACTTGCACAAACATACCTCAAAAAGTGTTTTTTTTTGGTGATCGTATAGTCCCAAAATGTATAGAAAACAAGTTTAACATGATTTGATTTTTTAGACCGATTACAATACTAAAAGACTGAGAAACACTGAAACGTCCTGAAAATGAATTTTCAGTAGTAATTGTCCCCTTGATAAATTGCTGTATTACATACCCCCGAGGTAATCATTTGACTCTTCAGTTTCAGGAATTCATCTATTCATTTCTCTCAAAGAGACATGTCCTTTTTTTGTTACTTTCCTAATAATTAAGTATTTTTTTCATTATTTGTGCCTGTGCATGTTCTGTGCGGATTTAAATTCCGCACGGATTTGAAAAATGGATAGAAAACAAGTTTGACATGATTTTGATTCTTTGGATCCATTAGAATACTAAAAGACTGAGAAAGACTGAAACGTCACAGTCGCCAGAGGGCCGTTCCCTACAATGTTCGGGTTTTTCGTTATTTGATGGTGCGAGATTTTTACTTCGTGATTCCTTTGAAATGGTAAGGATTTTACTTTGATGTCTGAAGAAGAGTTGTATATAGAAACAAGACAAAATATATTGCCGAAGGGGTCAACCCCCAAAAAACGCTCATATAGGGTGAAAAATGACAAGGAGATGGTGCTTGTATGAAGACAACAGCGATCAATATACGTTATACAAATAGTGTACAAAGAGAGCGAAAAACAAACCGATACGCACACACTCATGAATACATAACTGTTGTGTATCAAGCGTGCTCTCTTTGTACACTATTCGTGTGAATAGTGTAACTGTGTGTAAGTGTTCACTTTGCCGTCGTTGTCAAAATTCTGTTTGTTGAACTGGAACTAAATTTAGTTGGTGAATGTGAAATACGATGGCGCTGACAAGAATTCATCGCAAAAAAAAGTCTAAAACGCTATACAAGCGCCATCGGGTTGAAAAATGAGCCCAAATTTTACCATTTTTGTGAACGTTTTCCCCTTGAAATAAGGATTTTTTGGGGTCAAATCCTCAACATTTTACGCGTTGTCATGACCTACAAATTTGCTTCAGATATTATATTGAAATTCGTCACCGTTTACGAGATAAAATGACAGAAAAAATGCTAAATTATCGGGATTTTCAATTTTTTTCATATTTTAGCGAAAAAAAATGTTATTACACCGTGCAACACACACTCTCCCACATGAGAAATTTCGAATGGGCGTTCTTTTGGGGGTCAAATATGATCCGACGGTACCTTTGGTTTAGCTCTAGCACGTCGGAATTTTTTTTTTGCTTATACAGAGTTTTTAAATCGGAAAATAAAAAAAAAATTTTTCTGGTGCATCTTAGGTAAATGATTCACGATACAAAAATGTAGCCCTGGAAAAATTAGTGCGATTTGATATAAAAATCATCAAAATTGGTTGAGAGATAAGAGAGATATGGAGTTTTGAAGTTGAACAAATTCGGGTGATTTTTCACCGAAATGAGCTCATTCAGTACTCTTCGAGAGAAAATAACCCAAAATTTGTTAACTTTAAAACTCAATATCTCTTATTTTCCAACCAATTTTAATGTTTTTTACATCAAATCCCACTCATTTTTCCCGGGCTACATTTTTCTCCTGTGATTCATAAACCTCAGATGCTCCAGAAAAAAGTTTTTTTTTTGATTTTCCGATTTGAAAACTGTGTGAAAGCAAAAAAAAAATTCCGACGTGCTAGAGCTAAACCAAAGGTACCGTCGGGTTATATTCGACCCCCAAAAAAACACCCATTCAGAATTTCTCATGTGGGAGAGAAAAGTTGAAAATTTGTTGCACGGTGTTATCACTCATATTGCCCCAAACTATTGAATTTCCAAAATATTTTGGCCAATTGGAAGCATTAAAATAGAAAATTTTCTTGGGTCCTTAACCAAGAAAAATCGAATTTTATGTCTTAAATTGTTAAATTGTATGAAATCGATATAGATCAAGTTTGAGTACCAACCCAAATTTTCAACGCTGAATATTTTGGGCTGTTTAACATTTGGGATTGCAACATGGGAAGTCAAGTATTCGTCAATTCTAGACTCCAAAAACCTCCCATTTACATATATTACAAAAAATATTTTTTGGCTTTTTAACACTCTTTCTGGGCTATATATCGATTTTTCACAAAAAATATGTACTTACCCAAAAAAATCCGCAGACTCAGAATTCGAGATAGAGCTATGGTCTCTTGGCAAAAGTTTCTTATTATGGTCCGTAGAACACCGGTTGGGTAGGTAAAACTTCGAATTTTTTTGCTCCATACAATTCGACCCACCCTAATTGTTCAAACAATGCCAAATTGAGAGTCTGGTCAACATTTGAACCCATTCAGACATCATTTACTGAAGTGCGGTCGAGTTGAGTTTTTGATGCAAAATCAATAAATTTTCCTAATCACATTGTGGAAAAGTAAAAATTAACCTACCGTTACCTCAAGAAAAGAGCTAATAATTTGTTTTCTTTTTTAGTGGAGAGAATGGACATGGGATTATTTTTATGGTGGCCATACTGAATGCAAGAGAATATAGTCAGTTTCCATACTCTTTGCGCCAATATGTAGGATCGATATAAATAAAAAACGAACTATTTTTCATTCAGTTGATGGAAAGATTTATTTACTTGAGAATTGATTTACTTTGTTTGGATGAAAAAACTTGGTTTAAATCTGGAAATATGCGTGACTTCTTCAAAGGAGTCCCTTTTTGCAGTTTCCATCTAGCAAATTACCCACTTTGCCAAGTACGCTGGATAGCAAATTTTTCAAACAGTCTAAGAGACCATTCAGATGATCTTCGATTTCTTTGCAGGCTGTTTTTACACTACAATTGCCTTTTAGTAAATAGTTTCCCACTTTTTTAAGTATTGTAAGCAAATTATTACAATGCTTGCTTACACCTTGTCCTAATCCCTTATGACCCAACAATGATTTCAGTTTTTGTTTCATTTCCGCAATAATTTGTTCGCACAACTTCTTATTATTACTTTTTTTAGCTTCCTGCAATTTTTGTCCGTAGTTCATGAATTGCTCGTGGTAGATTTTCAAGTAACTTTTTTGAGATTTTTGGGCTAGAAATGATTGAAAATTTAAACATTTTAATGGTTTGTTCAAATGAAAGAAGTTTGGAATTAATGTTGGGGGTCGAGATTAACTTACCGGCTTTGTCATCTGCATTGGCACCGGGCTTAGTACCGGTAATGTCAGCTGCTTTGACATCGGGCTTGGGAACGGCTTTGTCATCTGCTACGTCATCGGGCTTGGGAACGGCTTTATCAACTACTTCAGCATCGGTTTTAGGACCGGCTTTGTCAGCTGCATTGGCACCGGGCGTAGAAGCCTCATCGGCACTAGCATAGGCCACGCAACCAATGATAAACAGGATAGCAATGGATAACTTCATTTTTCGTCTGGAAAACAAATATGTGTTAATAAACGGACGACTCTACCTTTAATGAACTAGGTCAATACAAATGGGTTGTGTAGGTGTACTCACAGTTACTTTAGTTTCTTTAAATTGAAAGAATTGGCTGTAGAAAATTGTAATTTAACTTGGTGAACCAATGTTCAAATTCAAGCTGAAGATCTGGAAGGAACGATCGCCTTTTATACGCGAATTTCATGTCTTGTGACATGAATTTATCATTTGCAGACATGTTTATCTTTTTTAATGACACTCGACTTTCCTTTGATAATAATTATTTATCATTTTACAATGTGTTTGTGGTTACATTTGAATAACAAGCTGTGACGCATGTATGCAAGTCTATAGGTCTATAGATTGGGTTATGATTGCGTGACCATTTTCCTTCTAATCAACATATTAGTTCACAAACTATTCTGATATTTCTTTTGACAATTTGCGAAACTTGTGGTTGACACGAACTGCTGAGCATTAAATTATTTTCAATCTTTTTAAATCTTTATGGATCCTCAAAAAAGTGTAAACTTTGAATAATTTTGAACATGGGATTATTCATTCATCTAACCTCAGCTAGCCTTTGCTAGCTTCTGCTAGCTTTTATAGTATGACTGTCCCCATGATTTTAAATCTTTGTGAATCTTTTCAAATCTGAATGAATTCAAAATGGCGGAACTGTGTGAGAAACGTCAAATCATTGGGAATCTTCTTAGATCTTGCAGAGATTTTCCAACATTTGAATTTTTCTTGAATAAACCGTCGTGTTCTCAAATCCTATAGCTCGTGTCCAACTACAAGCATGGGCTACATGGGAGTTCACTGTGAAACTCGCGGAGAGCCGATATTTACGAGTTGGGATGAACAAAAAATTGTGTTTCAAACGTTCGTATCCATTCATCATCTCATTTTAGCAGTAAAAATAGATTTATACTATTGTGGTAACTTTTCTATATCATTTGGTAATTGGTAAAATGATTGTTCGCCACATAAAACTGAAATTCTACCAAATTCACATCTATGTGAAAAAACTTGTCAACCACAAGTTTCGCAAGTTTCGCAAGTTGTCAAAAGAAATATCAGAATAGTTTGTGAACTGATGTGTTGATTAGAAGGAAAATGGTCGCGCAATCATAGCTCAATCTATAGACCTATAGACTTGCATACATGCGTCACAGCTTGTTTTTCAAATTTAACCACAAACACATTGTAAAATGATAAATAATTATTATCAAAAGAAAGTCGAGTGTCATTAAAAAAGATAAACATGTCTGCAAATGATAAATTCATGTCACAGGACATGAAATTCGCGTATAAAAGGTGATCGTTCCATCTAGATCTTCAGTTTGGATTTGAACATTGGTTCACCAAGTTAAATTACAATTTTCTACAGCCAATTCTTTCAATTTAAAGAAACTAAAGTAACTGTGAGTACACCTACACAACCCATTTGTATTGACCTAGTTCATTAAAGGTAGAGTCGTCCGTTTATTAACACATATTTGTTTTCCAGACGAAAAATGAAGTTATCCATTGCTATCCTGTTTATCATTGGTTGCGTGGCCTATGCTAGTGGCGATGCCGGTCCTGAATCCGATGTCGGTAAGTTAATCTCGATCACCAACATTAATTTCAAACTTCTTTCATTTGAACGAACCATTAAAATGTTTAAATTTTCAATCATTCATAGCCCAACAATCTCAAACAATTTACTTGAATGACTTCCACAAGAAATTGATGACCGGCCAAGAAAAATTGAAGCAAGCTGAAAAAGGTGGTAATAAGGATTCGTTCCTAAAATGTATTTCGAATCTTAAATTACTATTGAAATCAGTGCTGAGTCGCAAGGGATTAGACCAAGGGGTTTACAACCAGTGTAATAGTTCCCTTACAACACTTAAAAATGTGGAAACCAATATACAAAATGGCAAATTGAGTTTACCAAGTGCCCTCAAAAAACTCCAAGATCCTCTGAATGGTCTCTTAAGCTGTGTGCATAAACTACTATGCAACGTACTTGGTACAGTGGGTAATTTACTAGGTGGTGGTGACTGCAAAAACGGACAAGGTAAAGGCAATATCCTCGGAATCTAACTTTAAAGCAGTCACGCATATTTCCAGATTGAAACCAAGTTTTTTCATCCAAACAAAGTAAATCAATTCTCAAGTATGAGATTTCGTTAAAAAAAAAAAAAAAAAAAAAAAAAAAATGAGAAATAAAGCTTTCCACTTTCCATCAAATGAATGAAAAATAGTTTGTTTTTTATTTATATCGATCATATGTTAGCGCAAAGAGCATGAGCACTTACTATATTCTCTTGCATTCAATATTTCCACCATAAAAGTAATCAAAAACGGTCCACGGTCCATGGTCCATTCTCTCCACTAAAAAAGAGAACAATTATATATATAATTTATTAGCTCTTTTGTTGAGGTAACGGTTGGTTAATTTTTACTTTTCCGCACATGAAATGTGATTAGGAAAATTTATTGGTTTTGCATCAAAAACTCAACTCGACCGCACTTGAGTAAATGATGTCTGAATGGGTTCAAATACGTTAACACAATAACTCTCGAATGGAGTCTCAATTCCCAAAGTGATATTCAAGTCCTCTTGGTGTTTTATGGCGGACATTTGTACTGAAACGTAAAAAACTGGCGATCGAAGCGCCCCTGAATGAACGCAACGACGCATATTGAACTGCCGTATTCCACTCATTTCGTTCAGCTTACGGCGCAGCCGGTTGTCGATGTTTGCTCAGTTCGTTTGGCTAGCAGCGCTTGAATATGATGTTTGCTTCGCTTCTGTATATCCGCGTTCGAAACATCGCAGTGAATTCATTGTGACGATATTGGTTTATATTGGATTTTTCAGTGGGTCGTTTTGTTGCCCAGGGGTTCACTCAAAAATTTGGTACGGATTACGATCAGGTATTTGCACCAGTTGCACGACAAACAATGTTTCGCATTTTGCTTTCAGTCGCTTCAGAGGAACAATTGTTGGTGCATCACCTCGATGTAAAAACGGCATTTTTAAACAGCGGTTTGAGTGAAGAAATTTAGAAAATCACTCATGCAATTACTTTTTTTTGGTATGCAATTACTTTCATTCTACGTGCAATTACTTACACTTTTTGCAATTACTTTTGCTCCTGACTTTTCAATTCTGTGTTGACATGTCAAAACAGTGATGCGCCTTTTTATTGAAGAACAATCATAGCAAATCAATTTTGGTCAGTCGTCGGAGAAAATCTTTTTGAAATTCCAAAACATATTAAAGATGCTTTCAAGTAAGTGAAATGCATACGTAATTTTGAAATCGGTGCAAAAATGCTTATTTGAATTTTTTTCTCAGCTTGCACGGATATGGAAATCCATTATCGTTTAAAGACATCGATGATGAAGACATCAGTGAAGTTGAATTGTCAATGAGGAAAGAAAATTCGTCATTTGAATTTCTTCGAGGCTAAAGGAAGCTAATAAAATCATTCGCTCTTTATGTAAAAGAAATCGTCGATGGCAACGGCAAAAATAAAGGTGTTTCATATTTCGTCAAGGTTAGCAGTGAGCCACAACAAATGAGCATACAATCCTCTACATCAAATGTGCCTGAAACGTCTTGTTTTCTTCTCGATAAACTTATATCAGCCGTAAACCGAAATTCAAAACGAGAAAAAAATGGTTACCGTTACGATCCAGAAATAAAATTGTATGCAGCATACTTACGCATGCTCGCTGGGCCACTTGTGTATGAAATAATACAGAGAAACCTGGAATGTGCCCTTCCATCTCTGGTGTCCACAAATATATATGTGAGAACATTTTCCTCTCACATCAATGAAGGCATCATACGTGCACATGAGTTGAAGCTCTATTTAGATGAACGAAATGTAGAGCCTGTTGTGTGTCTTTCAGAAGATGAAACTAGAATTTGTGGCAGAGTGCAATATGATTCAAGATCAAATCAACTTATTGGGTTCGTTTTGCCATTAAACGAAGTGAATGGATTACCCATTCCATTTGCATATCCTGCAAACAATGCACTGGACATTTTCACGCATTTTTCTGGTGAAAACTCAATTGCGACATATGTGAAATGTTCCCCCGTTTTGTGTTATGATATTTGGCTCTGACAACAAATTCACAGCAAAAGATGTTGCTCATCGATGGAAATATATAACAAAAGAATTGGCAAATGTCGGCATAAATGTGCTTAGTATATCATCGGATTCGGACCCGCGATACAATCGTGCCATGCGTGGACTTTCTGAAGTGGGGAAAAAATCAAAAATTAGCTGGTTATTATGTGGTGAAAATACTGAATGGCCGTTTTACATACAAGACACAACACATATTGCTACAAAGCTGCGCAATTTTTTGTTATCAACTCTATACGCCTCAAAACTGGTGCCATTTGGAAACTATTCAGTTTGTTTGAGCCATTTGCATGAGTTGATTGAAAAGTTTCCTAAAGATAGACATGAACTAACGCCATCGATACTCAATCCGGTTGACCGTCAAAATTTTAAATCGGTTATTCGAATGTGCGACCCGAAAGTAATAGCACTATTGAGAGACAACGTAAACAACAGCCAGGGTACCACTCAATACTTACAGATGATGGGTGACATAATCGATAGCTTCATGAGTCCGTACTTAATGCCTTTGCAGAGAATTCGCATGATTTGGTATCCGTTGTCTCTCATTAGAATATGGCGAGAATTCATTATTTCGAATAAAAACTATACGCTCAAAAACAACTTTATAGGTACTTTTTCGTACAATTGCATCGAACCGAATGCTCATGAATTGGTTAAATGTTTGCTGCATTTGAATAAAATTAAAAAGCCGGAATATTTTATGCCCCACAAGTTCGACAGTCAGGCATGTGAAAGTATTTTTCGTCAATTTAAATCATTCACCACAACATATTCCACAGTCGCCAACTGTACTTTGAAGGAGGCCATATCACGTATTTCCAAAATTCAATTTCAAAATCAAATAGTGCAGACTACGTCATCGCATTTTATTTATCCACGCACAAGTCCTTCATCATCACTGCAAACTCAATTCACACTGCCAACGCAACAAGAAATTATTAATGAAATTCAATTTTGCCACAAGCTAGCTATTTCAACTGCAACCAAGTTAGGTTTAATCAAAAAAAGTGAAAAAGACCCGGTTTATTTATGCAAAATTAATCCACTCGATTCAGACTGTCATGCTAAACTGAAGAAACCGAAATCTCAGCCGCCGCAAGAGCCAAAGTCTAATTCCAAAGCCGCTCCTTTTAAGCTATCATTGAGAGATTTGAAAAACATTCAATTGAAAAATTACGCTGCAGTCGTATTGACCGATCATATTGACGCAACAAGTCGATACGTTGAAGTTACATGCGATACTGGTAGACGTATTGTTGTTAAAAAAACATCGTTGTGTTGGTTACTTGGAACTGACTGCCGAAAAATGAGTGCTGATCGTTTGCTGCGTGTAAAATACTCACTTACAAAGGCCAAGTCAAAACAAAAACGAACACTATTACACTTACATCGGGTAATACCTATTTTAACTGTCATTGGATGACACATTCATCTTTGTTTTCTTTATGTGTATGAAATGAGTTGTCAATGTCCATACTTTTTTATTACTTCTTCTTAAGAAACTGAATTCGATACCTCTGAGAACAAAAATAAACATACGTTAAAATATATTTCTATACATATATATATATATATATATATATATATATATATATATATTTATTAAGAACGAAAAATAAATTCGATTGTTTTTATTACCATTGTAATAAAGAGTAGTAATTTAGTATTTTGTATTCAAAGACAATCCACAAGAACAAACTGGAAATATTTATGTTTTCAAAATAAACTATTTTTTTATCATGGATTCGTTCGATGCGAAAATATAATCAGATTGCATGTCAGACACACTATCATAATGATTCAGAACCATCTCACCATTTTCGTTAATTCCGTAACGATAAGCAATAATTATTGTTCGATTAAAAATTTCATTGCCGCTCTTGATAATGTAGCATGGTCCGTGCTCGATAAAAACGGCTCAGTGACTTCTCCCGGCGGGCAAGCGGGCAAAATCAATTTTTGTTGGCGGGCGGACAGCGGGCGGACATCTGGCATGCAGCGGGCGGACACCAGAAAAGCTGCGTACGGATTGTATTCGGCCTCGTCCGTAATCGATCAAATAGTTACTCATCCAAATGAATTGAATGATTCCGTGCGGATTCCGTATCCGTCTTATACATGAATTTTATGTAAATTTTTCTACTTCTTATTTTGGGCATGGTTCCTGCAAAGCGAAAAATAATGTGCAATGCTCGTTTTTAAATTCAATTTCTTCAAAGTCGGCACATAAAATGTGCTTAGGTACTATATATTAGTTTTGCCTCGTAAATTCAACTTGAATTTTGAAGCCGCATTTGAGTAAATGATCTCCGATCGGGCTCAAATTTTGACCAGAGAGAACTTTCCCATGGGAAAAAACTGTTTACTAGCAATTTTTGATTTGGATACTCGGTTCTGGTACCTCCAGTGCAAAATGGAGTCGTTGTCGTCGTCTGTGTATGTACGTAAACACGATAACTCTTGAACGGAGTCTCAAATTCCAAAGTGGCCACACCAAATTTGTTCAGTAAGATGACCGGATGTTTTCTATTTAATTTGAGCCGCATTGGTGTAGCCATTTCAGAGCGGCGTGTGACCCCCTGACCGTATTTTTTTATGAAAATTCATGTATTTGTGTTATTTTAAAGATATTTAAGTCCTCTTGGTGTTTTATATATACGACCAATGCTGAAAAATCATGGAATATGAAGAATTGTAATAATGAACAAAATTCATAGAAAATCAAATTGTGATATGAATGAAGTCTCAAATGGCAAAGATGGCCAATTTATTTAATTGTGTCACAGGATGTTTTGTGTTGAAAATTATTCAAATTGCAGTAGCCCCCCTGGATCGACATGCACTCAAATGCACACAATGCATCCATTTGTATGAAAAACTATTAATTAATACTAGTATCGCCCAGTGGTCGAAATTCGACCATTTTACTTGTTTTGTTATCACCGAGACAGTGACATATCAATCGGTTCAAGTAAATTCTTTTAGTGAACACTCTGTCATAATTTCTCTTTGCTAAATACGCAAATTCTCTAACACATTTTTGTGATGCGTATGTTCTTTTATTCACCCTCCCGAAGTTGTGCGCAACGCCGATTGCAGCGCTGTAGTTTTTGCTGGCAACCGCGCTGGTTTTGTGCCTCTTGTGGTACAACAAAGTGGCATTTTTGACACAATGTGAGAATGGTTATGTTGCTTGCGTTGCCCATCAGTCACTAATTCGGGACGGATGCTTTTATTCTTATGCATTCAATTGACCATGAGTGAAAACATGTTGCTTTAATAAGATCCCAACTCTATTGAATGTTTGACCTTGCGACTTGTTTTGTGTTACACAGACTTGTTGTTTAGTACATATTGATATACATATCAAAATGCACAGATATTTTGTCCCCCTCAACCTGACCCCCCTTAAACCACTTGAAACCCCCCAGTCCAGTTGAGTCCCCCCTAAACCCGAATTAATATCAATCCCGTATTGTCCTCCCCCAAAGAACCCTCATAGCAGTTCCATCCTCCCCTTTAACCTCATTGACCCCCTTTAGATCACTTGAAGCCCCCCCCCCAGACCGGTCCAGGTGAGTCTCGCAAAACTCCCTTCATTTGGCATAATACCATTCGAACCACAATTTTATTCACAACATCGTTCGTTTCTATTGTGTACGGGCATATACAGTGTGTACTATGCTGGAATAATTGGGAACTGAGTCCTTTGGAAATTATTAATTTAATTTCAAATTAAATGGTAAAATTCCACCTGAATAAGTCAAATTTATACGCCAAGCATTAAGCATTTTTCTGTATTACACAGACCTGTTGTTTAGTACATATTGATATACATATTAAAATGCACAGATAATTTGTCATTGCGTCGATATCAATCCCATATTGCCCTGATAGCTCGGGTGGATCGAATAGTGAAGTTGAAATTGAATCAGACGTGGACATGTTTCTATTGTTGACCTAGGCTAGAAAAAAAATGCATACAGTCAGATTTTCGATGTTTTGATTTACCGGACCCGGGGGTGTCTTGGCAATATTTTAGGTGCGTGTTGCTGACCTTAAGCATAGTTGAAAACAATATGTGCATAATCCTGAGTTTAATGTCACCCTGTATACAAAATCAGCTCACTTCAATCAAAATTTCGAAAATCTGACTGTATGAATTTTATTACCTACCCTTTAGCTACTCAAGTGATTCTCTCACATCTTGATAGAGTACCTCAATCCAGGGATATGTTGATAACATACTTGGCCAGTTCAGTCAACACATTTCGACGTGTACGACATCTATAGGTTGACGCGTCAAATGTCATAGGGACATCGCATGTCATAATGTAACATAACCCCAAAAAATGTATTTCAATTTCTATTCATCTGCAATTGTGCACCTTCATTTGAAATTATTCAAATAAATTTAAATAACACTTCATAATAGTGAAATCGAGTAAAAATCAATAAACAGATTTTCCGAGATTTTCAGACATTTTGAGGTTATGTCACACACATTTAATTTCATTCAAATTCATTTAATTTGCTGCAATTTTTTTCTCGATTTTTTTCATGTAAATATACCAAATGAGAAATTATCAAAAATTACAATGAATTTAAATTCCGTACTCACAAAAATTCATTACAATTTCCAATTTCTTATAATTCAACAGTTTTTGGCACTGTGCCAAATGCAAACGACCGTAAACCGCAACCTTCACAGAGATTGAACGTACTCATGTCATTTTAATTCGTTTTAGTTCAGTGACAGTTGCTTGCATTGCTTAGATGGCGCCGCAGTGAAAAAGCACTGAATAAATTTACATGTAAATGCCATAAAACTGGCCAAGCACGGTTGATAACAAAAATACAACGACGAGTCACAAAGTTGTGTATGCTCGTGATGGTTTTAACATGTTTAAAAAAAATAATCGATAGTCCGCGCCAGAAAACCAGTTCACAGAATGGGCTAATATGTTGACTATATCGTTTTTTGACACAAAAAAGAAATTAATAGTGTACTCAAACCAAATCGGACAAAAGTGCATTTTTTCCTTTATAATATTCCAAAAAATGGCGAAAAATCGGAATTTTGTCTTTCTAGTTACGAAAACCATGTGCTAACAAAAGTAAAATGTTATCCATAAAAATAAAAATGCTAAAATAAATTGGGCACAAAAATTTAAAAATGGCGTCTAAAAATATATTAACGTGGCGCATATTAATGTGTTAATTGGCGACTAAATATAGCGAAAATAGGCGAACTAATGTATATAATTTAGGCGTCAGGTAAGCTTCGTCTAGTATTCTTTGGTATGAAACAGAAAGATTTACATAACATTCATTTATAAGACGTATACGGAATCCGTACGGAGTCGTTCAATTCATTTGGATGAGTAACTATTCAATCGATCACGGACGAGGCCGAATACAATCCGTTCGAAATCCGTATTAGAATGAGGAATGAATTTCGAACGGATTCTGTGCGGATTCGTGTAACCCATTACACTTTCCCATTTTTCAAATAATAAAACGGAACTAAAAACGATCCGTACGGAATCCGTATCACGGAACGGATAAAATAGGATCCAAATCTAATCCGTGTCCGTACTATTCTAAACGGAACGGATACGGACACGGAATGGATTGGTGGGACCTATGACAGTCACCCACAAATATGGTTGGTGCTGTTTTATGTAATAGTGATGTTCAGGATAAAATGGACTTTCATCTGAAAAATGATCAAATCAGAAATCTTCTCGTCGTACCAACAAATAAAGATGGAAATTGCTTATTCAGTGCTCTCACCCATCAAATTTTCGGCAATCCAATGAACAGCAAAGCACATGCTGACAAAACGAAAGAACTGAGAGCGTCGGTCGTCGAATATATTCTCAAGCCTGAAAACTTCGCAACGTTTGAATATACTATACAAGATCGAGTGTACGAAACCAAAACCAAAGCAGAAATTTCCGATCTTAAAGCCGAATGTATGGATTACGTCCGCAACGTTCTCTCTGCGAATGGGGTGGCTCAGAGACAATAAAGGCCGTATCAGAAATGCATGAAACAAATGTAGCTGTTTTTATGGCTCAGTGACTTTTCCCGGCGGGCGGGCGGCCAAAATCAATTTTTGTTGGCGGGCGGACACCAGACATGCAGCGGGCGAACAGCGGGCGGAAAATATTCATTATTAACTGTAAATCAAAAATTATGGGTGGGCGGTCGGGCGGTCGGGCGGATTATGAATAGCAGTTTCATTTAACCTTTTAAGAAAGGTAGTATGATTTATGGAGACTGAGGGGGTGACTGTCAGGTTGAGGGGGATCATTGGATTGCCGAAAATTTGATGGGTGAGAGCACTGAATAAGCAATTTCCATCTTTATTTGTTGGTACGACGAGAAGATTTCTGATTTGATCATTTTTCAGATGAAAGTCCATTTTATCCTGAACATCACTATTACATAAAACAGCACCAACCATATTTGTTATTTGTTCACAAAGTTGAACGTAATAAGAAACGCCGTTGTTGTTGTTTTCATTTGAATGGTCAGTTTGCACATCACGCTCCAGTTCAACAATTTCGACGGAATTGTCATGGAAGGATGAATTATGGGCGTCATGAGTTTGTGGCGATTTTGGTTCGGATGTTTTTGCCAGATTTGATTGAATGATAGATAATGGAATGTTGCTTTCATTCATATCCATTTCGGTATTCTTTTTTATTTTTAATCCGACTTTTTTTGTACTTTAGGTTTCTTCGTTTTGATAGCATCCAATTTGGGAGAGGCTGACGTGTGATTATCACAGTGCTTTATGAAATTCGAAATGACCCAGTGCTTGATCTAACACCTGAATGATAATAAACACGCTTCGGCTTATTCTTCTTTTTGTTCCGCTTACACAAGATGAACTGTATTGAACCGAAAACACGATTATCCTCAACACTGACCATTTCATTACAAAAATCACTGGTGTCAATGTTTTGCGACTTGTAATGTTGATCAACTCGTTGAAATAGTTCTGATTTGAGTTGTTCGATGCTCTTTTCAGTTTTTTGGGTAGCTCTACGATTTTTACTGCTTGAAGTCACAACCGATATCAATTGTTTCTTGCTTTTATTATTATTTTTTTTTTTCATTTCAAAATGCGCAAGTCCTTTCATTTTGCCATTGCCATCGACAATTTCTTTGACATGAGACACTAATGTCCTTATCAATGCTCTGTCACCACTTTCAAATTGAAATTCGCCTGGCTTTGCATACTTTGGACCATAAATATCAATCATATCATCTGTGTCTAACAAAAAATCGATGTCAGGTCCAATACTTTCCTCCACCTGATCAGCAACATCCTTCAATGCATTATTTTTCAAAATCAAGTATTTCAGAAGTGACAATGGGACGGAATATTGCAACAATAAATTTGAGCAACTTTTTAAGAATAAATTGAATTACGTTTGTAATCCGTACTTTTCCGCACCGTGTTCGTTTTAATTAATTTCTAATGATAATAGTTTATATTTATGAAATGACAATTGTAACATTTGCGAATTTAATGTTCGAACATTTGGTTCTTCGAAAATTAGTTCGAAATTTTGTTTTTTGAAAATTGTTCATCGACAAAGTTTTAAAGTTCATTGTGACATTTGGGACATTTGGGTTATTTGGGACATTTCGAACATTTGGGACATTTGGGAAAAACCATATCCCACTAATTTTGGGTCAAGGAGTCCAAATCTCACCACGAAAAATACAATTTCCATATATTTAATGTTTTAGCCCGTGGTAGACCATGATGGCGTGGTCCATTTTGGTCCAAAATTTGATACGTCCAAGAAACTCACTTCCAACATACCCTGTGAAAATTTCATCGAAAAATCTTCAAAACTCGATGAGATAATGTGTTAACAAATTTGCGTACGGCCACGGACGGGGAACGGACTAACATCTCCCCCCATTTTTTTTGCTTGATTCGTGTTCTGGAGGGTCCAAAACGGATAGAAACAAGTTTTTAGAGATTTTTAATTTTTCACTATAAACCAATACTTTCCCCACTTCGTGCGGAAAAGTAAAACACCGAAAAAAGAGGAAAACAGCAATTTTTGTATATTTGGAGGCCAAACGACTAATTAGAAGTGATTTTTTCAGTTTCCTATACTCAGAAGAGGTGTGTGCACGCCATACAAATCATTATTTGTCATAATACTACTGTTTTGACGCAAACAATAATAATAAACTTCAACCCGATCAAGATTAATAGGCCAAATACTCGTCAAATGACCAGTTTGGACTGCAAATATGACCATTGGACCCCAATAATTTATTAGAAAACGATTTTTTGCGTTTAGATGTTAATCGAAGTGGTTGCTTATATCATACTCTACATTTTTGGTGAAACAGAAATAGGAAATCCTCAAATATTCATGATTTTTCAACTGAAAATCCTAGATTCGTGAAAAAACGTGATTTCTCAGGCCATCTATGTGGTTATGAGCTTTGAAAAACCCTCTAAAGCGGTTTTTTGGCCTTCATATGTTCGGATAGGCGATGTATTTTTCCATAGGCTACTGTAATGTGGCAAAAAAAGAACAAACGAACAAAGAAAAGGGACATTTTCGATGAACTTTTGGAGTTGAATGAACAAAAATGTGAAAAGTTGTGAAAAAACACAACTTTTCTGATTTGCGAGCCCATATCTCCTCCATCTGTTT
This sequence comes from Aphidoletes aphidimyza, assembly GCA_030463065.1. Lineage (NCBI taxonomy): Eukaryota > Metazoa > Arthropoda > Insecta > Diptera > Cecidomyiidae > Aphidoletes > Aphidoletes aphidimyza. The sequence goes on from CM059999.1 coordinate 42,250,159, forward strand.
ACTGATTTCGAAAAGTGCGGGTCGTCTATACCTTTCAAACGCGGGTATACTTTTTAAAATATCTCAAACGGTACTCGACTTATGATCCATAACGTCAGTGTCATACCCGAAAAATGACTTTTTTCACATTTCGGACTGTAGCTAGAATTCAAAATTTTTGCATTTTTGGAACCAGGAGGCACCACATTAAGAGAAAATATTTGACAGAAAATTTGCGTATTCATAGTGTTGCACTCAAAAGTGAATTTTTTGGTGCGCCACTGGGAGAACTACCGTTCTCCGTAATGGTTTTCACGTGTTTTCAAAAAACAAAATCGAGAAATTCGATAGTCCACGCCAGAATCCTGCGACATTTTGCACCCCAGGTACCAGAACCGATTATCCAAATCAAAAAGTGCCAGAGACAAGTTATTTTCTGGTCAAAATTTGAACCCATTCAGACATCATTTACTCAAGTGCGGTCGAGTTGAGTTTTTGATGCAAAACCAATAAATTTTCCTAATCACATTTCATGTGCGGAAAAGTAAAAATTAACCAACCGTTACCTCAACAAAAGAGCTAATAAATTATATATATAATTGTTCTCTTTTTTAGTGGAGAGAATGGACCATGGACCGTGGACCGTTTTTGATTACTTTTATGGTGGAAATATTGAATGCAAGAGAATATAGTAAGTGCTCATGCTCTTTGCGCTAACATATGATCGATATAAATAAAAAACAAACTATTTTTCATTCATTTGATGGAAAGTGGAAAGCTTTATTTCTCATTTTTTTTTTTTTTTTTTTTTTTTTTTTAACGAAATCTCATACTTGAGAATTGATTTACTTTGTTTGGATGAAAAAACTTGGTTTCAATCTGGAAATATGCGTGACTGCTTTAAAGTTAGATTCCGAGGATATTGCCTTTACCTTGTCCGTTTTTGCAGTCACCACCACCTAGTAAATTACCCACTGTACCAAGTACGTTGCATAGTAGTTTATGCACACAGCTTAAGAGACCATTCAGAGGATCTTGGAGTTTTTTGAGGGCACTTGGTAAACTCAATTTGCCATTTTGTATATTGGTTTCCACATTTTTAAGTGTTGTAAGGGAACTATTACACTGGTTGTAAACCCCTTGGTCTAATCCCTTGCGACTCAGCACTGATTTCAATAGTAATTTAAGATTCGAAATACATTTTAGGAACGAATCCTTATTACCACCTTTTTCAGCTTGCTTCAATTTTTCTTGGCCGGTCATCAATTTCTTGTGGAAGTCATTCAAGTAAATTGTTTGAGATTGTTGGGCTATGAATGATTGAAAATTTAAACATTTTAATGGTTCGTTCAAATGAAAGAAGTTTGAAATTAATGTTGGTGATCGAGATTAACTTACCGACATCGGATTCAGGACCGGCATCGCCACTAGCATAGGCCACGCAACCAATGATAAACAGGATAGCAATGGATAACTTCATTTTTCGTCTGGAAAACAAATATGTGTTAATAAACGGACGACTCTACCTTTAATGAACTAGGTCAATACAAATGGGTTGTGTAGGTGTACTCACAGTTACTTTAGTTTCTTTAAATTGAAAGAATTGGCTGTAGAAAATTGTAATTTAACTTGGTGAACCAATGTTCAAATCCAAACTGAAGATCTAGATGGAACGATCACCTTTTATACGCGAATTTCATGTCCTGTGACATGAATTTATCATTTGCAGACATGTTTATCTTTTTTAATGACACTCGACTTTCTTTTGATAATAATTATTTATCATTTTACAATGTGTTTGTGGTTAAATTTGAAAAACAAGCTGTGACGCATGTATGCAAGTCTATAGGTCTATAGATTGAGCTATGATTGCGCGACCATTTTCCTTCTAATCAACACATCAGTTCACAAACTATTCTGATATTTCTTTTGACAACTTGCGAAACTTGCGAAACTTGTGGTTGACAAGTTTTTTCACATAGATGTGAATTTGGTAGAATTTCAGTTTTATGTGGCGAACAATCATTTTACCAATTACCAAATGATATAGAAAAGTTACCACAATAGTATAAATCTATTTTTACTGCTAAAATGAGATGATGAATGGATACGAACGTTTGAAACACAATTTTTTGTTCATCCCAACTCGTAAATATCGGCTCTCCGCGAGTTTCACAGTGAACTCCCATGTAGCCCATGCTTGTAGTTGGACACGAGCTATAGGATTTGAGAACACGACGGTTTATTCAAGAAAAATTCAAATGTTGGAAAATCTCTGCAAGATCTAAGAAGATTCCCAATGATTTGACGTTTCTCGCACAGTTCCGCCATTTTGGATTCATTCAGATTTGAAAAGATTCACAAAGATTTAAAATCATGGGGACAGTCATACTATAAAAGCTAGCAGAAGCTAGCAAAGGCTAGCTGAGGTTAGATGAATGAATAATCCCATGTTCAAAATTATTCAAAGTTTACACTTTTTTGAGGATCCATAAAGATTTAAAAAGATTGAAAATAATTTAATGCTCAGCAGTTCGTGTCAACCACAAGTTTCGCAAATTGTCAAAAGAAATATCAGAATAGTTTGTGAACTAATATGTTGATTAGAAGGAAAATGGTCACGCAATCATAACCCAATCTATAGACCTATAGACTTGCATACATGCGTCACAGCTTGTTATTCAAATGTAACCACAAACACATTGTAAAATGATAAATAATTATTATCAAAGGAAAGTCGAGTGTCATTAAAAAAGATAAACATGTCTGCAAATGATAAATTCATGTCACAAGACATGAAATTCGCGTATAAAAGGCGATCGTTCCTTCCAGATCTTCAGCTTGAATTTGAACATTGGTTCACCCAGTTAAATTACAATTTTCTACAGCCAATTCTTTCAATTTAAAGAAACTAAAGTAACTGTGAGTACACCTACACAACCCATTTGTATTGACCTAGTTCATTAAAGGTAGAGTCGTCCGTTTATTAACACATATTTGTTTTCCAGACGAAAAATGAAGTTATCCATTGCTATCCTGTTTATCATTGGTTGCGTGGCCTATGCTAGTGCCGATGAGGCTTCTACGCCCGGTGCCAATGCAGCTGACAAAGCCGGTCCTAAAACCGATGCTGAAGTAGTTGATAAAGCCGTTCCCAAGCCCGATGATGTAGCAGATGACAAAGCCGTTCCCAAGCCCGATGACGTAGCAGATGACAAAGCCGTTCCCAAGCCCGATGTCAAAGCAGCTGACATTACCGGTACTAAGCCCGGTGCCAATGCAGATGACAAAGCCGGTAAGTTAATCTCGACCCCCAACATTAATTCCAAACTTCTTTCATTTGAACAAACCATTAAAATGTTTAAATTTTCAATCATTTCTAGCCCAAAAATCTCAAAAAAGTTACTTGAAAATCTACCACGAGCAATTCATGAACTACGGACAAAAATTGCAGGAAGCTAAAAAAAGTAATAATAAGAAGTTGTGCGAACAAATTATTGCGGAAATGAAACAAAAACTGAAATCATTGTTGGGTCATAAGGGATTAGGACAAGGTGTAAGCAAGCATTGTAATAATTTGCTTACAATACTTAAAAAAGTGGGAAACAATTTACTAAAAGGCAATTGTAGTGTAAAAACAGCCTGCAAAGAAATCGAAGATCATCTGAATGGTCTCTTAGACTGTTTGAAAAATTTGCTATCCAGCGTACTTGGCAAAGTGGGTAATTTGCTAGATGGAAACTGCAAAAAGGGACTCCTTTGAAGAAGTCACGCATATTTCCAGATTTAAACCAAGTTTTTTCATCCAAACAAAGTAAATCAATTCTCAAGTAAATAAATCTTTCCATCAACTGAATGAAAAATAGTTCGTTTTTTATTTATATCGATCCTACATATTGGCGCAAAGAGTATGGAAACTGACTATATTCTCTTGCATTCAGTATGGCCACCATAAAAATAATCCCATGTCCATTCTCTCCACTAAAAAAGAAAACAAATTATTAGCTCTTTTCTTGAGGTAACGGTAGGTTAATTTTTACTTTTCCACAATGTGATTAGGAAAATTTATTGATTTTGCATCAAAAACTCAACTCGACCGCACTTCAGTAAATGATGTCTGAATGGGTTCAAATGTTGACCAGACTCTCAATTTGGCATTGTTTGAACAATTAGGGTGGGTCGAATTGTATGGAGCAAAAAAATTCGAAGTTTTACCTACCCAACCGGTGTTCTACGGACCATAATAAGAAACTTTTGCCAAGAGACCATAGCTCTATCTCGAATTCTGAGTCTGCGGATTTTTTTGGGTAAGTACATATTTTTTGTGAAAAATCGATATATAGCCCAGAAAGAGTGTTAAAAAGCCAAAAAATATTTTTTGTAATATGTGTAAATGGGAGGTTTTTGGAGTCTATGAATGGTCGTCAGAGGGCCCTTCCGTACAATTTTTGGGTTTTTCACTGATTGCAAAATAATCGTCCAGGATTTCAAAGTATTACGAAAAAATCGTGAACGATTATCTGTTCATCAATCTCCAAGACGAACGATTGCGGAAAAAATCGTACACGATTGTAATCGATTTAGTTGTTTATTGAACCAAACATCTCACAATCAAACACAAACGGTTACAGACTCTTTCAGGTATGACAAAATGCCACAAATCTCATTACAGACTCAACCGCTTCACGAATGACGTCAGAATGTTGTCTGAAGCAATCTGAAGTTGAATATTCTTTATTCTGACTGTTACAGCGCATCAATATTGAACAAACATCATCAAACTGAATACCAATTCGACTTGTTGGTTGGTTTGGCTGAGAGAAGATAGTCCATTTTTTTTTTTTGGATTTTGGCCGAACTCGCAAAAAGTGGCATTATTTGAAGAGTCGGGAACTCCACGACCGATCTGAAACATATGCATATTGTTTGAAAGGTATTACAAAATACTACCAAAAAAAATATAAGTGAGGATTCAAATTGCAAAAAACACGTAAAAAATTCCAATTTTTTATTTTCAGTTGATAGCCTGTCTCAAAACGCTTTAATATCAGTTTTCCTTCTTACTGAGGAGTTGACCCAAAAAAGTAACCCCTGAAGGGTGAAAATGGCCCTCATGGGAACATTTGGAGTGCATCCGGACACTCGGGGAGTGGATTTTTGAATGCAATGAGATTATCTTTACATTTTGACGTGAAAAGGTCAAAAATCGTGAAAAATCGACCTCACTTTGGGATTTTTGGCGAATTTTCTCAAAAATTACAAGTGAAGTGGAAACTGATATATAAGCGATCTGAGACAGGCTCAAAATATAATTGGAATTTTTTCATTACGTGTCTTTTGCAATTTGAGTTTGAAATTTTTATTTTAAAAAAATATTCAACGACTAATCCTCTCTTTTTTTGTGATGGGCCTCAATACCTTCCCAGCCAAACCATTTCACCTAGAGAGCTAAAAACTTGGCGGTCTCATTATGTTTAAATTTTCCGCCAATTCGAAGACATGACTTGCAATTTTTGTTCGACTTCGTGTGGAACTACTGGAAAATATATTCTCAATTGACTTGGATTCATTTTGAAAATATTTATTGAAAAATCACGAAAAAATATCGATTATCGAATACATTTTGGGTAATTAGGTCGGTGTGTGACATTCTGAATGAAATTGGCTGCGTACACCGTACATTCACCCTCTCAAGAGTCAATTGTCATTTTGACAGTTTCATTTGTCATACAGCAAACAGTTCGCACGAGGTTAAGGTGTTCCTTCTCTTCGTGAAAGCAGCAAGAAAGTACAAATCCTATTTTTAGCTTCAATTGAGCAATTTTATTAGTTATTTTTGTTATTTGTAGCCTTTTGATACTTTCCAATCACATTCACAATTTGTGACTTATTAAAATCATTCACATTTGGTCGGAAAAAAAGACATTTTCTGCAAATAGCCATTGGAATTCAAAGCAGAAGGTAAGAAAAATCAACTATCTGAGTCAAACGCATTCAAATAGCACAATCAGAACTTTTTATTCTAATTTATTTTGTGAAATTTGATGTCGTGCAGTTGGAATGTGATCGTGACCTTTGACTTGTGAATTGAGGTTAAAACCCAATTGGGAAATCATTTGGAAAAGTAATTGCTAATAGGAAAGTAATTGTAAAGTAATTTTTCCAACTCTCATCAGCACCATACTTTCCGTTCCAACACATGAAAATTTATGTAAAATGTAGCCCAAGCCATCGTTGGCATCAGTTTTATCGTTTTTATTGACACTGTCAATTTGACAGATCAAAATGTCCAATGTCAACTGGAGACGAGAATTGAAAAAAATGCTCTGAATCATTGGGCGTCAAGCCACTTACTCGCTGACGAGGATCGGAAGGAGCAAATCGCTTAACAGCCAGTTTCAACAGTTGTTTCTCCGAATGTCAAACAAAAGGTATTCATTTGCTCATTTATTGAAGCAGTTCAATGATCGACCCTACAAATAATTCTGGATTGATCTCCGTTTTTCATAGGTTGGCAACCACTTATACCCGGTAGTTCAAATGAAACTGCAGAATTTGAATAAAGACAGAAACAATGGAGCTCAACGTGAGGCAGGTGCTTCCGTTCATCAATCCTCTACTTCACCCGATCGTGACGGCTCAAAGAACTGGAATTCGATTGGAAATGTTTTCGATTCGCAGCTCAACCAAAATGAAACTGCGACCAGTGTGACTATTCCAGAGTTGGGTATGCATTCGATTGACTTCAGTTTACATGATATTGTCAATTTGAATATATTTGCACGTTTCTTTCTGTTCAATGTTTCGCAGGTTCAGTGAAACAAGAAGCAACACACGAAGACAATGCTCATGCTCAGTCGAATCAAAATGATTCTCTCTTATTCATGGGAGCAATTGAAAACGAACTGAAGAGGGAAGCCGAAGATCTGAATGTTGTGGTAGAAATTTATGACTCGACTGACGAGGAAAACATCGATGAGGCGATTGGTGAACACACACGAGGAATCAAAACTGAAAGGAAAGAAGATGAGTCGATGAATAGAGACAATGACAAAGAGAGTGATTCGAATGAATCGAAAAATCAGAACGGTGACGAAGAGCGTGTCAAAGAAGAGTTCGATATTGAACCGAAACAAGAAATGATCGACGATGACATTCCAATTAGAAGATTTAACCCAAATGAAGTTTCTGGCGAATCTTGTACAAATAAAAGTGGTGCTGGATTTTCTTTGCGATTAAAGAAAGATAAGGAGATGCCTTCATGTTCAAAGGATTCAAAGCAATTCAATTGTGAGCTTTGTAAATATGGAACTGATCACAAAGGAGATCTCAATAGGCACACAAATGAGAAACCCTTCCAATGCAACTGTTATGCCAAATGTTTTACACGATTGTCGAACCTCAACAGACATATGGTGACGCATAAGGATGAATTTCCATTCCATTGCTCGAATTGTTTCCGTAGATTCTTTCGAAATAATGAAAAAGAGATGCACGAAAAGAACTGCAATCGTCGCTATGAATGCTACATTTGTAAATATGTCACCATCATTAGGACAAATTTGGTTAGACACATGCGAACGCACAGCGGAAACAAGCCATATCGATGCAGTCGATGCTCCAAAGGATTCAACCAATTAAACAGTCTCAAACAGCACATGACAACACACAAGGACAAAAGAATGCCGTTTCATTGCAAAGGCTGTTTGCAGAGATTTTCGAAGGAGAGTGAAAAGGAAGCTCATGAAAAAGGCTGTCGATATCGTCGTTACGACTGTGATATTTGCAAGAAATATGTCACTGCTAATAAAACTAAAATCGAAATACACATGCGCATTCACACGGGTGAAAAACCGTTTCGCTGTGAGGTGTGCATGAAATGTTTCGGTTATAAAAGCACTCTTAACGGACACTTGAACACCGTTCATAAAGATAGAGTCAACTAATGGTATTGGACAAATGATAAAATATTCTTCGACGAAACTTCAGACCGAAACTAAATACCGTAAATCAAACTAACTTCGGTTTTCCATTTCAAATTGTCAACATTTGGATGAATTGTTAGAACCAATCTTCTAAGATTCAACCAAAACAGTTGATATCCAAAAAGTATCACCGGTCGTTGACAAACGTCAAATGCGAAAAATTTCGCATAGACACTAGCGACCTCTGAGATGTGTGTCTATGTGATTTTTGTATGTTTTGGAACTATTCAACGCTTGTCAACGACCGTTGAAAAGTATATAATTGAATTTTTGTTTAGCCCATAATTGTTTTGCCAATACGCTCACAGTACGCATTTGAATTTCAACAAAATCAATGATTTCACCTATTTCATTTCAAAATATACAAATTTGCTGCTCAATAGCTCAGAGCTTCACTTATTCACAAATATTTACACCGGACGTTAACCACACGTTATAAAATCTGTCCACTGTCCAGGTCATGGGGTTATTCACGGATGCTAGTTTCGCTAGTCTTTGCTAGTTTTTCTAGTTATATTTTTATATTAACTTTGATTAAAACAGGACAAAAACGCATTTTTATTTGATCGTTCTTTTTGATGGTGTTATTTGGGCGATACTAATTATTTCTGTTTATATTCTCAGTTCAATACATTGATAAAACTGGTAAAATAACTATAATGTATTGAATCGATGGACCGCAATTTTCTGCTAGTTTTTGCTAGTTTTACTAGTGTGAATAACCCCATGGTCCAGGTTCTTATTATCAATTCATACAAAACTTACACATTTTAGCCCAAATGCTTGCTGAATTAAGAATAAATCAATATGAAAAACCAAATTGATGAATATACGAACAAATAATAATAAAGTGCAAAGTAAAAGAAACAACTTTTTTTTTTCTCTTTATGAATGTTAGAAATGAAATTAATTGTGATTTTTCAAAAGACAACTTGCTCCTTCTTTGTTCAAAACTTGGACTTTAAATTGTAGCGATCATTCCTTGGGTCATTTTCAATCACTATGTGAAAATTCATGAGTTCTAAGAAGATTCACAATTGAATTTTAAGAAAGTTCTGTATTTTTCTCCTTCAGAGTTAATTTTTTTTTTAAAGACAAAAATGAAATAAGCCGTGAAAAGATGCAATTTTATTTTTTTGTTCAAATCCTCACCAATTTTGATGAATTTCACGCTCTGATTTCAGAGATCCACTGTTTTGCGAGCGAAGGATATTTCTAAGGCCAGATTTTGTGCCAATTTTCTATTCAGCTGACTGTTATTTACTTCACAAAACTTCTATTGTAAGAGTTGGAGTTGGAAACTCCAAAAATCAACATCATAATGAATCATCATTAATGATTGAAGACTTTATTTCTTAATATTTAAGTTGGAGTGTGAGATTCAAATGAAAATATACGCCAAAAATACACGAGGAGTCCAAAGCATGATGATGTTTCGAGTAAAATCTCTCAAGACAAAGGTCAACGCTCATCAGCCAACAGTCATATCAACTGAGGTCAATTCAATTTGAACACTGGATATAAGCTCATGAAGGGTTTCAAACGACTAAATGTGAATTCAAAAAATTTCAAAAAAAAAATTGTGATCAGAAATTCTGATTCAGAATTAACCAAAGTCACATAAAAAGCATATATGAATATGCAATTCAACGGTGCAATGTGCAACACATTCACATTTGACTACAATTGATAACTCATTTTATTTGAAACACATTGCAATAAATGTAGTGTGCATTCGATGTGAAGCTAACATACATAAAAGCATACACTTCAGTCCAATTTAAGTGGTTATTTGCACAGTGGGCTGTGAATTGTGTAGTAAAAACCATCAAGTGACCCGTTGCAATGTGTAATTACACGCAAACAATATAATTTCATTTTGAACAATTGCATTCGGTCAAGTGCAGCAAATTTGAAATAGCCAAGTAAAAAAAAAACATGACAAAAACTTTTAATTGCATTGAATGTTATAACGTGTAAGTGTTGAAATATTGAATTTGTGAACAAATGTTGGAAAAATGTCTAGTATGGCCTGTTTTGAGAGTGTTGTGAACACGGCACTTCAGTGTACTTCAATGCAATTGAAACGGGAAGAGATTATCAACTAACATTTATCGGAGAATGGAAGTTTTAATACATTTAAAACAGATATTTCAATAGGAAAACAACATTAACATCAACAACATCACATTGCATATGTAGAATGTGTTCGTTTTTCATTAGGTAAATTTCCAGGAATATTATTGTCAAGAAATTTGCTTCAAGCACAGATTTCACGTGAGGTTTCATGCACATTTTCATCAAAATGAATCATTTGAAATGATAGACAAAGCAAACAAACCAATGAATTAACTCTATACAACAATCGACCATTTTATTGAGAATTTTCATTAAACACAAAATAAATTGCACGTATAGACTTCAAGATAAGACATGGTTCTGAGACTCAGTCTCAGAGCTGTAATCAATTTACGATGAATTTTGTTTGAAAAAGCAGTTTTGAGAATCCAATTTCATGTTTTAGCAAGAAATAACGTGTTTTTTTCCATTACAAATACATTACGATTTTGCTTTGGGTCTAGCAGTTTCAGTAAGAGTTACATGTTGCCGACTTTTAGGCGATTTTCTAGATTCCAATGTCGAATTTGCATCAAATTTCTACGAAAAATTGCTGGTATCTATTGAACCTAGAAAGAAATGGGGGGAAATTCATGCGTTGGCTTCCCATTGAGTCAATTTACCGATTATAATCGGTTGATAATTATCAACCTAATAGGTTGATCCGGCTTTAGGTCGGATAAAGTGCTGTCAGAGCATAAAATTACAGAATTAAGCCTTTGAAACTCAATTTTTCCTTCAAATCTTAAGATATTTAAAGGATTTAAAATAATGTTACTTGTTCAAAATATGCAATAGCGACACTCAACTATTCATTTTGAATCAAGAATTCAATACAGAGATTTTTACCAGGTTCGAGGGAGGCCAATTTACAAGTACTAAAAATCCAAATCGAATAAAAACACCAAAATTTGATATTTATTTTAAAAAAACAAACAATTTGCTCAATTTTATTTCATAATCAATTTGAATTGCTTACATGTTACCTTACTTACAGGCTAAACAAGACAAAAACGTTTTAAAATTTTATCAAATGATAGTCAACAAAAGTAAGCTGTGAGAATGTTGATTTATTGTTTATAGTAAAAAGTCAACATTTCATGCTCACTCAAACAACAATTTTTTCTAAAAAAAAAAAACATTCGTACATTGTCTTTCGATTGATCAATATAATGATTAAATGAAGCGAATTTATTCACACAAACGACATTTAAAACTGTCGCCTTATTTTTGTTTTTTTTAGTTCGTTCGCTGGCAATTCTAAATCATATAAATAACGAAAGTAGGTGAAGGTACTCTATTTTGCGTAACATTATTCCATAAACATGTTCTCTGTTGCTGTTAATTTGCAGAACAGAAAACTCGTACAATTAACAAATACACACAGGATTGTCTTCATTTCAAATGAAAATGAGGCTAAAATGGATCAAATTCAACAAGGAGTGATGATTTTGCTAGTAGTATTGAGCTCTGTCTCTAATTTGATCCATTTCATTTTGTTAACTTATGACTCATTTTTGTTTTTGCTGTTGTTGTTAGTTTGCATTTCCTATTGCGAATAAATCCAATTGTTTTTGCTTTCTTTCTTTTTATTTAAAAATAAACTCTGATTTGCATTTAACCACTACCTAGCTATGTGCTGAAACTGGACAGCCGCTATTTTGCTGAGCCATTTGCCAATTTTTTTAGGCATTGGTATTCTTCAAAGAGATTTTTCATATCAGCCAATGCTCGTTCGATTTCTTTTGAGAATCGAACTGCGTCCTGTAAATGATGGAATTTGAATTAATATTTAGTTTATTTGAAGGATCCAGGATCTGTAGATCAGTGATCTGAGATCCAGTGATCTTAGATCTAGTGATCTGAGATCCAGGATCCAAGATCCGAAATTAGAGGTATGACACCAGGGATCTAAGATCCGCGATCCAACTCAAGGATCTATGATCTCACAAAAATCCAGGGATCTTACCGTAGTTTTGCAGCTGGCCTTCGATGAGATGTGGAAGAAGAGCAGATCTTCTCCCGCGATAATGTACGAAACACCGTAACCATCGTCAGCAACTGGACCAAAACCACCTATTCGAACCAAAATTTGAATGAGTATCAGTTTCACACTCAAAAATCATCCTAAGTGGAATAAAATTCACTGTTTGTCACTTACCGCCCGCACTTATACATTCTGGATGTTTACGCAAATCCATTTTACTTGTTTGGCCATGTGGAGTTTGACTAGTGGACAATCGCCATGGTTCGCTGAGAACTTCTTTCAAAAATGGCGAATCTAATTCTAAATATTTCGATACAACATACAAACAAAATAGATGCCGATCGATTCCTTTGCCGCACATGGCATCTTGGTAACCGCGCTGGTGTCGTTGGCAAGCTTTCAATAGCAATGAAACCCGTTGCTCAGTCTGTGTATTTGAATCAAAACAAACACATGTTAGATTTCAATATTTAATTTCACTGCAATAATTTTTCATGAATTGAATGTGGTAAAAAAAACTTACAGTTGTTTTGCCGTCACTCATGGATTTAACCCAGGCGGCTGATTCTATGGTGCATGGTCGAACGGTTTCTGTTCGTCCTTCACGGAATAACCGTGTCATTGATGCTTCATATGTCAACGAAAAACGTCCAGCGTCTCGATAATAAGCCAATTGCAAAGCCATTTGAATGTAAGCATCTGGCGAAACACGGCATGTTTTCATAAATCCTTTTCCATAATGTTCATGCACATAAATTCGCAGCTGTAAATCATTGAGTAAATTTTGTGCATCTTCATGCGCTGTATTGATTGCCGTTAAACATGCATTATTATTTAAATCCCATGACATGCGTTGTGGTGATGGTGGTTGAAATTCAATGGGTCCCTTGCAATTGCCATCTGCATCGTATGGTTGTTCAAGCACTTCGTCCATAATATTATTTTCCCAAATATGTGCCATTACAGCTGCATCAGCCCATGTGTGTTCAGCATTAAAACCAAGCCGACCATTTGTACCCACGCAAAGTGTAAAATTTTTATCAAACCAACGATTGTGACCGTTTCCATGTAACAATGATTTTCCAAAGTGATCCAATGCATCTTCTTTGTGAATATCCGTTTCATAATCTTCATCATCCAATGATAAAACGAATGCGGCAGTTTCAATGGTATGCAATGATACACGATTGATTCCTTTATTGAACAGGGTATTTCGTACTTCGGCCCATTTGCTGCGATTCCATGCGGTTAACGATGCCAACAGCTCTTCACCGGGCAATGGTTCCGATTTTGAATTGATAATTTCGTCCAATTGACTGTAAAAATATAATTTTTTTAAACAATTAAAATCCATTTTTCCTCCCAATTGAAATGGTAAAGATTATCTCAAGATCAAACTTACACTTGAATTTCCGGTGCCTTTAGAATGCGTCCCTTGTAGTAGATGATCACACGATAGTAACGTCCCTTATGCATGACAACAATGTGATTTGAGTCTTGATAGTGGATTATGCGATCGGTTTCAATGCCAGGCACCCGAACAGTATTAAAAATCCGTTCATATTGCCATGAGCACAGCGGCACAAGACCTTGCACCATGATCGGTTTCAATTCTTGACGATCCACCAAACGACGGAATCTCAATAGCAAATGTACAGCAACAGCTGCACGAGCAGTTTGAACATTTGTATGGGTTAAAAATAATGTATCAATGCCATAAAAATTACTGTTCACCATCAATGGACTACGGCCACGCAAATAAACATACTCTTCCCACCAATCGGATACATAATTTGTTGACCACCAACTCTTTAACATTAAATACCGTTGCAATTTTGGTCCAATTGTTTGTTCAAAATCTTTGGCCAAATCTTGCATACGTTTATAATTGTCATCATCAACCAATGGATGAACGGAGTCAAGATAACGGGACAGAGTATCGTGAATACTTGGTAACGGTAAACGTGGAAGTGATCCTTGAAAACTATACAATCCTGGATTATTCCAACTCGATAGGACTTTGGTGGCAGCCGCCCACAAACGTGTTGCCGTTGATACTTTTTGACCTTTTTCACGTGATTCATACATCCAACCTTTGTACATTAGCAACAATTTTAATGTATAACGCATTGTAAAGCAAATACACAGCCAAAATAGTAATCCAGTTATTGAACAGGCCATCAAATGCCAGAACATTGTATCTCTGTACGGTGGAGACAAAAAAAGGAGGACAATTAGATGACATCGATAAATCTTATTTTTTTTTTTTTAATGATACATTTTGTAGAAAATCAATTGAAAAAATGAAGTAAATGCGACTTTTCGTATGGATTAAGTTTCATTATCACGAAATTGATCCCGAAAATCATTGGAAGGTAACGAACCGAGTCATTTCTATACAGTGTAGAGAAGGGAGCTTAGGTGATGACCTGGGAGGAGAGGGGAATTCTTGTCACAAAACTATAGCGTATTGGAAGAATCTTTTCATCGACTCTAGAAATGTGAAGGCATTTTCCACAAATCGTCAAGGAGTTAAGGCCTCTCGGGATAGGAAGGGGAGTGACTTGACTTTTTGGAGAACCTATCGAACAATATGAGCTCCCTGGTAATTTACACTGATGTGTAATTTTAATACTCTAAACCAATTCTCACTATGAATCTTTGGATTTTGTTGCAAATTCGTTTATCGATGTCTTAAACAATTGAATAGCGCTAACGGGAGAACGCTTAACACTTTTTAAGCTGCGAAATTATTCAAAAGAAATTTCTCTTAAGAGCTCAAACGACTTGCATCAATTTCATCACCAGAAACTCAATACATTTCGAAAGAAAATCGGTGAAAATTTGATGAAATTAGGCCAAAGATCAATTTAAATCAATTTAAAATATGAAATTGTTCATAAATGATGAGGTAAAATGAGAATAAATCAGTGAGCAATTAAAGAAAACGGCAAGGTTATTTAGAATGATAACACAACGGGTAAAAATAGACGAATTTTATTAGTATAATGTTAGATAAAGTGAAATAAAGTGAAAAAGAATTGCGATAAAGTCACGTAAAGTGGGACAAACATGAAAAAAAAAAACTGGAAATTAAGTCGCATAAAACGGTTGTATAAACAAAGCGATTGATAAAATTTGCAAGATAACAAATGCTATGACATTAGAGCCAGACTGCGGTAAACTTACCCAGGTAGCCATGGTAAAATCCGATTAGCTAGATCAAATGGTGTCTTTTTCCCTGAAAAATGTAATGCAGCTGCTATTGATATGATGATCCATAAGCTTTGCAAATGTGCTGGATATGCTCCGTTTCGAATGCTATTCTGTAATTTAAATGACAATGAACTAATTATTATTGATAGATTCAATCAAATAGTTTCTTGTCTGATGTTATGTCAAAGTAATTTCATTTGAAATTTTACATTTCAATTGAAAATTTTCAATTCCAATTGAACATTTTAAATGCAACAACAAAAACGAACAAACAACTTACACGAAGTCGTCCGATGCGTTTTTTCCATGATCGTATACCAGAATCAAATACTAAATTGAGAACTTCACGATCGTAATTGATGTCCCATCCTTCGTGTGTTATTGAAAATGAGAACGCAACTGCTTGATGTGCTTCAGCCATTTACACCGTTTGGTCAGCTGCGTCACAAATGATTTGATTGATTTGATATGTGTGTGTGTGTTTTTTGTTTACTCCAAAAATCGAAGAAGTCGAAGTCAAAAACCCCTCCGAAGTCAAATGGTTAAATGCCACCCAACGGCTAAAACTAGTGTTTGGTAACCAGAATTGCGATGCGTTCAATGTCAGTCAATGAATTAAAAAATTGTACTGTAAAAGTAAAAACAAAAAAAAAGAGATATGAAATTTATTGAATAAAAAAACCAACAGGAAAAAGAGTGAGTTGGACAGCAACAGCAACAGCAAAAAATAACATTTTCGACCTTTTAAAGACATGAATACAATCACAACAATAACAATACCAAACGAAAACAATTGCATATAGTAAATAACAATCATAAATTGTATTTTACGAAACTGCATATTTTTGCGCTCCATTAAACGGAGCCGCTAACATTGTTTGACTTTCCGTTTTTTGTTTTGTACAGGCAAAATAGTGAGCGTGAGTGTGTGAGTGTATGAATTGATTTGTTTGCTGCTTGACATTTTCATCTGTATGCAACTTGGGATAACTTATACAATGCGATGCATAACTTTTGTGCTGTATGCTCAATCGCATCACGTACACGCACAATATACACTGCACTGAACAGTGTACACTGCACACGCTGTGATAGAAAACTCGTTTTTCACCGGATTACCTGTTTATTTGTAAGTTCATAATTGAGTGCTTAAAGACCAAAAATTCGGAATTTTATCAGACCCTAACCCAATGTCATCTATAAATTTATCGAAATTATTGAGTCAAATCGGGGAAGAAATGCCGGTGTCATTTATTGAGAACAATGACATTTGGCAATTCATTCTCTCTCTCTCGAAACACTACCGATTTTTTTACGATAAACAAGTGATAATTGAACTTCAGTCGAAGAGGCGCTGAGTTGGCATAAACTGGTTTTTATTTTCAACGAATTTTGTAGTTGTTGTTGTTGGTGTGTCGATGGATCGGATTGGTTTTTTTTCGGTTCGTTGCCACATTCGAAACAATCAATTTCGAACAGGAAAGAAGGAAAATCTGTTTCATGGTTGTGAATACCTTGATTTGTGTGTGTGTGTGTGTGTGGTTTTTCACAACTTACACAATAAATACTTTTTAATGCCAGTGTTCATGATAGTGGTGTCCGAGACAAAATTGAATTCCCCTTGAAATTCGACCTGTCATTGGACTGAGCACAAAATGTTTCAATTTCAATTCCACTTCCGAATTGTAATCTCTTTGCGTAATAAGCAACAAGTAACTTTTGTATTGAAATCAAAAAGTCTTGATAGAAGAAAACACTGAAAAATAACCACACTCACTTCTCTTGTGGATGACTTTCATGAATGAATTGCGTCGAAACGAATTGAATGTCTTCAAAAAAACGTAAATATTTGGAGTTTTTTTTTTTGACGAATGTCTGTCATTGAATTTGCAAGTCAAATCACCTAGCGACCCATCGAAACCCATCAAATGATCTAATCCACGATAAACAATCACCGAATTTAATTACAAATTTACAAAATTATGCACTGTTCACTGAACAGTGTTTAGCACCAAGCAAATTGTAACAAATCGACAACAAAAATAAACGTGGTGACGCCAATAATAATGAGGAATCAATTAGTAATTTAAATTGTTGTTGTGCTTAAAATGGTCGAATGTAAGAGAGAAAAATACGAAAAAAACATACACGTATAAACACCACAAGTAGCAAAGGTTGCACTGACTTAAGTAATCTGCCAACGTAAACAGTGTTTACAACTAAACACACATTGTGCGTTTGTTTGATTGTTCGTTTATGGATTGGTTAAGGGATTGGTGGGGGGAGAATCAACTAAGATTTTTGTTGTAAATGCATTTTGTTTAAAAAAAAAATATGTGTCACAACACACACACTTGACTAAACAGACGTTGTACTGTGATGTTAATGCCGTTCTACTGTTTACATTGATGCAAACAAGTTTAACTTGTCTAATTTTACATCGTGGTTTTTTTTTTTGGATGAACTCTTTTATCATAGCGACCCATAGATGCTTACACCACAAACCAACCAATAACCTTGAATCGTTAAAACCACAACAATCAAATTGACTTGGTTTCTCAAGGAGCTAATTGACATTTTGTTTATTTTCATCACAAATCTCATGTCTCGCTCTTGATTCAGCTAGTTTCAAGTCGACGAAGTTTGAATGTGTTTTTGTTTTGATTTTTTTGGCACATTTATGAAACTGAATGATGCTAATTATAGTTAGTTATTGTTACTATAATTTGTTTTAATGATGCTGTTTGATTTCGCTGGTGAATGGACGGTGATCAAAGTCTCATTACATATAGCTAATGTAAGCTTTTACTTGAGGTAGGCTATTAGTTGACCTAGTGTTACTGGGCTAGTGAGCTGAGTCAAGAGTTTTGACTCAAGACCACCAAAGATCAACAAGATCTTGCTCCAAATCTCTTTTAAACCTCTCTGTCTCTCCTATGGATCTCTCAACACAATTTGATTTCGGTCAAAGTCGAAATTTCTTTTCCGTCAGGTCATTCGTGAGGTCGCCTTTTTTACTTGGATAAAAATCCATCATGATTCATGACCCAAGTGAATAATAGCACTCGAGTGTTTCAAATTGAATTTATTACAACTAATTGCGTTTTATTCAGTCATTCAGATGACTTAAGCGGAAAAATTGGTCAATATCAGTAAAAAATACATTTCTTTTAATGTCAAAACAGTAATTGTTTAACAATCAATGCCTTTGTGTTGTTGCTTTCTAATATCAGACTGTTGTGATAATGAACACACAGTGGAAAAAATAAAGAACAATATAGGGAAATAATGTGTTGACATTGAACTCGATCGAACACTGTCTGTCAATAAAAGCAATGTATCAGAACCAGGTGGTCAATTGTATGCTATGTTGTTTTTTAAAACGCAATTTTTCCCACATGAAAATAGCTCTAACACAAAAGCCACCTCGTTTCATGTGATTTTAAATGATTGATTTGCATTTTAAAGAACTTTGATCAAATGTATTTTTTTTTTGTTTTTATTTTTCTATTCGAAGGCTCTAGCCACTGTCAAGGTTGATTCAAAAAAAGTCGAGCATTGTCTACATAATGTAGACTACATTAAAACGAATCGATAAAATGTCAAATAATTCGGACACGTTAGAATGATTTATGGAATTTTTCACAACCAAAAACGTTGTGTTTGTCGTGTTTGCTGTTAAATGTTGTCCAATTTTCACCATTTGACGCCAGATTTTGACGTCAACACTGACGAAATGTGTCCTCCTTTTATTTCCCCCAACAACAACAACAAAAAACACTTCGTTTCGTGCCAATGAAACTTTAGTCGATTTTATTTGTCTATTTTTTTTTTCTATTTCTGTTGCACTTTGTACTCTCATTCTATTTATTCTGAAAATGTTCACACGTTGCCACGAATATGAGCAAATCAACACAAAATACAAATTTTAAAAATGTCTGTTTTGTCATGAATGGTACCAAAAATATTGATTTTCGCAGCTGTTTTGCCGAATTTCTTCACCAATTTTAGCGAATGATTTTGTTTCTTTTGGTGATTTGTCAACTGTTTGCGAATTTCGATCATCAAAATTCGAAGTTTTATGGGTAAATGTGTGTTCAGAGCAGCTGAATGCGGCTTGGACACGTCAAAAAGAGGCAAGAAACGTTTATTGACGAAGCGGTTCGCAATTTGAAGCTCAAAAGCGCTAATTTCTTGCATAAAATCGTCCACTAGGCCAAATGGAATCAAAATAACTAACCAAATTGAACGAAAAATATATGTAAAATTTCATCACATGACGATGTGAAATGTGTTTTTAAAAGTGATGTAAAATTCAAGTTTCACGAGAATGCGTTTAGTAAAATCAAAACGATAGCCCTGAATTGTATTGAAAACGGTAAAAAGGCGGCAATTGTTGTTGTTGCATTGTGTGCTCCATGTTCCGTAATGCCAAATGCGCCGAGTTAGGCGAAACACAAACTCTCACAATTCACAACATTAGGCACAGAGGCACACAGTGGGCTAAATCAAAGTGCAAATTTAAAACGATTGATTCAAATTAAATCAGCTGCAAATTGTCGTTTGTGTGTTGTTTATTATTGAAAACACTGCCTCGTGCAAATATTTCAAAATCAATTTGTGTGTTTTTGCTGTGCATGTCAAAAGCAAAAATGTTATCACTAGAAAATGTAAATAAACTTAGAGAATAACGTGAGCGCATTTGTTTGTGTCGATAAATCAAAATGGAAATGCGTTTGTGTTTTCATCGCGAGGCGAATAAAATGTTGTTAAACATGGAATTTAAACGTAAAATTTACCGTTTTTCAATGCAAACGCTTTGTTTTTCGTCACATTTTCCATAAAAGTGATAGCAAACGTCATTGTATTGATATTAATCCAACAATAGAGAACTGGTCAATGGTAATGGGTTATTTTAGGTGCGAGAGAGAGAGGACAGAATCGATTTTAACCTTCAAATTGACCGAATTTCTCATTCATCATTTTCATGCCGAATATTCGGCATGGTATTGCGTTAGCACAAAAGACAACAAACAAGGGCTTGACTTCCGATTTCACCGGTTTGACCCACCATCACCAATATTATATGACAAGTGGTTACTGGTTAATCGCTTTGCTTTATCGCAATGTCATGTCAAAATGAGCTTCACTGATATGCCGCCGACAACAGTTTTTTTCCCCACGATGGCACAGTTTATCGCCAACTCAGTGTCTGACAGTCGGTCAAGTACAAAACGAACCAAAAAAAGCACAATCACATGTTTAATCATGTTTTATAAACTTTCCAATACCAAAACAATTAGACGATCATCAAAAAAAAAAACAAATGAAACATCTCATTAGACACGAGATCACGAGATGCTTTAGAATTGTAAACAAATAACGCGACACTTTATAATTATAAAATACTGTTGATTTTGAAACAACGAACAAAAAAAACACACGAAAATATATGACAAAATCCGTGGAAATCGTGTGCGATGCACACGAATGTGATGAGAATGATTATTATTGACGCACGAGCCATCATCCAGACAAAACACACAACAAAATCACTTAGCTATAGACTGGGACTGGGAATGGGAATGGGACTCTGGGACTCTGGGACTCTGGGATTGTAACAATTGACCGAATGAAACGCAATAAGTTGCCGTTTCAAAGTTCATATATGCGCATTGAATTGCGAACCGAACAATTAATAAAATCGTTGATTACACAGTTTATGGTCACTTTAGCAAATGTCAGCAAACAATTTTCCATTGTTGCAGTGAAATTCATGTGACAAATGGGTTATAATTAATCATATGATTGAGAAAAAAAATAATATTTGTTTGGCTTCTATTTCTCAGTCGATAGTATCGACTCGATACGTCCCTTCGCATTATTTCCAATTGCAAGTTTATCAACTATTTTACTTGCCAAATTGCTATTGATAAACAATCAATTTCGAGCAAAAGATAAAATGAGCGACAAAGAAAACAAAAGCAAAACGCTATACAAAAGCGATGAATGCGAATAAAAAAAAAACCGGGCAAGAGTAAACAAGTTCATTTTTGGGAGTGACGATTGGTTGGTCAATATTTAAAGATTGTTTTTTCCTATGTTTCGCACGTACGATCGTGCGACGCTAAATCGTAAAGATACACATCGCTTACATAATTGACGCGACCGTTTTTTTTTTTACTCTCGATAAATGGGCGACACACGAAACCATCCCAAACACACACAAATTACCATCAAACTACAAAATTTCAGGGCAAAATGAATTTGCTACCAACGCGTCTTGATATAAATTAAACAATTCGATTTGCGATAACGTTTGCTCTCGTTTCTTTTTCATTATTTTATTTTTTTATCAATGAGCAATTTCAGCGAACTAAAAGTAAACCAAAATAAATTCAATATAAGCACATAAATATCAAACCAACAACCAAAATATTACATGCAAAACTTGTTTTTGTTGTTGTTTGTTTGTTTGTTGCCAATTTGATTTATGAGAGAACTCTTTCTTTTGGTAAATAAATGCTATGCGCATTTTATTTCAGTAAATATCAGTTTGATGAGTAAAATTCACGAAAAGAAAAAAACGTGCCGTCCACGATTTTGATTTATAAATTGTAATCAATTTTTCCATCGCTTAGTATCGCTGGATTTTCAATGGACGGAATTAGTTTTTTAGTGTGACGTCAAGCACACTGTATCTCATGCCCCTGGGTACACACTTCACTACTACCTCTCCGCTCATACGGAGTTACGCTCATTTGAATTGCAAATGAAAAAAAAAATGTTTTCTATCAAACCGATCGATCAAAATGCGCAAAGTGAATATACTGAATGTTTTCTTTCTTTTTATGCAACTGATTCACATTCAATTGGCCATTTTTATGTCATTTTTCACAACAAAAGTTTTCCATTCGATAAGAATAATATTGAAAATGCTATCAAAAGCCACCCCAGTTTTGTGAATATTCATGCAACAACAACAACAAATAACCGATGAACTGATGGAAATCCGAACAGTTGTTATTCAGACGTAAGCGCTTGTTTTCTTTGTTGCATCGTATCTAGCGAAAAAAAAAAATGGAATTTGGCCACTTGAAGCCAGAGGTGAATGGTTCAGCCATGATACTGGACCATGAACAACACATAAAACTCCACAATTTTCTCAAGTTAAACATTTACGCTTTAAATGGCTTGTCAACTGAATTGCTAATTAGCAATAGTTGACTATATGGATGTGATAAGCTATAGATAATAGCTATCAAATTCAAGTCATCCATTTCTTGCTGATTTTGCATAAATCCATAGATTCTTAGTTTTTAGATTTTTTTCGTTGAATAGACATAGACAGTCTAGAGAATATAAAATTAGTTCAAAATAAGATTGATGCATCTTTTAAGAAACACACCCAAAAGGCTTTCAGAGGACAAATTGACACTTATTCAAACATCAACGTACAAGATAGCACGACTATCGACCGATGACACTTATTTCATTCACTTTGGCAGTATCTTGAAATTTGAAATTTGATAATTTATTGCAGGCGAAAACGGTGTTTCATTTCTGCTCTTTGAGTTTCTTAAGTGCTTGAAGCACTATGCTTCAAGTGACAAATCGAGTCAAAACAATTGAGTCACATGAAACTTGAATTCAACACCTGTCTTCTATTATTAAATAGAAACCGCACCATTTAAATCGATTTGTTTGGCTCTTTTAAGATATTTCAAGTGAGCTCAATTTAAGCTTGATATTTGTGATATTGATGTGAGTCATAAGAATTTTAATTTGGTAAAAAAACAGGAGACAATTTCCTCTTAGAGGAATCCTCTATACAGAACAAAATCCCGTCTACATCTAAGAAAGGTGCGAATTTCTCCTAGTATAAAATCCCAATTGAAGTTCTATTAAAATATGATTATATTTCGATGAAAATCAACAAAACTATTGAATAAATGATGATTTGTTACTTTTAATTTCTTTACCCGCTGCTTCCGGAGCTCGTATACCATTATAACTGTCTAAATAAGATAAATCTAATAATATCCATAAAAATGCTAGTTAAATCCGATTCTCGGTGCGATGATATTTTGCCTGGGGTCACCAAGACTCACTTCGCATACGGAGAAAGTAATTCAGAAATTAAAAGCAGTGAAACAGCCTATTTTATTGTTCATGAGTCATTTAATTATTATGTCGTTTGTTGCAATTGAACTTCGTATTTTATTGATCATTAAAATGCAATTTAATTGCTTTGGTTTCAAATGAAATCCACTTGTAAATTTCAAACGTGAAATGAAATTTGTGAATGAAACTTGAACTTTGTAGCTACTAGTAACTTGGTGCTTTGAAATGTCACATTGGAATGCTCATATTTGGTCATTTTTATTGATTTATTGTTTGGGTAGATTGTTTGTCTGTCGCTGAGATGAGTTTTGGCCTTGGTGTTTAGCATTGCCGAAAAATGAAAACGCATGTGTTTGATGTAAATGGTTTGAAAAGGTCGCTGACAGCGATTCAATGTGTGGTAAAACGTTCGATTTAAACAGATTCAAGATCCAGATGTCAGGTGATGTTTGCCACTTGCTGCTATGGAAGTGGCTTACATATTAAAGCCAGAAAAGTGTTCACTTCTTACGTAAACCACAACGATTTCTCTTCTCACGCACGATCCACCTGTTTTTTACAGTTTCTGTTTCTTGTGGCGAGAAGCCTCACGACAGTTAAATCAAATTCTAAACTATTGTTCATTTTATTTCATTTAACTGCACGACAAAAATTACCGGAATTTATTAATTGAAAGTATTAAAAATCAATTGAACATTTTTATGCAAAATGTTGAATGATTGTTTTCAATTCATTTGGTAAATTGAGCTATTTCCTCCGTATAACATTTCAAACGTTTTGTTTGTATTTTTATCGCAGAACATGAAAAAGTCGCAATTTTATTAGCTTGTTATTATTATTATGGCAAAATGACAGTTTAATGTGCAGAGTAATAAAAAAAAAGACTTAAGCACTGATTGCTATTCGGCTAAATAAAAACCATAAAAACACTGACGCGCAAAGAGGTAAATCTAATAATTGAATAGATTTATTGATAGCGGTGTATCATGACACAAATGTGAATGCTGATGAAGGTAATTGTTTAGAAATATCATCATTTGGCCGAGTAAATGGCGTAGGAAATTCCGATCTGACTACTGAGTATGACTGTGGATCACAGTCTGTGATAGAGGTGTTCACCAGTAGTCTCAGTCGGACCATGTTCAGACAAACCATTTTTTTTTTGAGAATTAGGCTAAAATTTTGGATCAAGGCGTTTCGAACATTCCGAACAGATTTTTCGTTCCGCTTGATTTGAAGCCCCTTGATCCATCATTTGAGTCCGATTCCCGAACGGACTGAACTTGTCAAGCATGGGCCAATTGCAAACAAAGGCCGAATTTTTGTTCGAAGTCCGAATTTTTTCGAATTTTATTGATTGAAATCCGAGATTGCAGATTCCGAATCAGATCACAGGTATTGGGACAGATATTCGGACAAAATGTTGAACACAATCCCGAAAACTTTAATATAAATTGGATTTTATACGGAATATTTGCTCTCAAATCGGATGAAAACAGTGTCCGTGTTCACCTCTAGGCTGCGATGTATTTTTTTCTTACATTGAGAGTCAATTATCGTGCGCTGTGATAAAGGTAACGAACAAGATAAATACAAGTGTTTTTGATCAACATTGTACAAACCCATAAAAACCACCAATCACAACAAGATTAGCATCGCGATGCGATAGAGAAACGTAATCAAAATATCGCTTCTAGTCACTCTGCTTGCTGTTTCACCTAAAAAAAAACGACAGAGGATCGAGTAAAATGAAATTGATCAAATGAGCAAGAGAGAAAGAGAAGGCCATGCTTTGATTACGTATATATGAAAATTGTTGCTGCGATATATTTAAAACAACAAAACAACAACAAAATATGTGTATATGAGCGTTGAGTGAGAGAGGTTTTTTTGATTGCAAAACAAGTCCAAAGGTCGCAAATCAATGCAAAACGTATGAAATAAACGGTTCGAAGCCATGGCAGCCACTTCGTTCGTCCGAATATGTACATTCGAATTCGTATTCTCACACAACAACAAATAAAAAAACCACAATCGAACAACCAAAAAGCACTTCACATATATTTTAACCGACAACAACAACAACAACAACAGCAACACCAAATATTCAATACATATTATTTTTATATATTCATGCACGCAAACAAAAGCAGTGACCGCATCAAAATTGCCAAATTCACAACATTTCGAAAGAGAGAAAAAAAAACATTTGTTACACGCGGCTCATGTAGCGGATCAAAGTCCATATGGTCTCTCTCTCTCAGTCTGTTTGATTCTCGTGTGTGTGTTTTTTTCGTGTTGTAAACTGTACCATTTCTTATCAAGTCTAAATAGGTCTAATCGAGTGTTCTGCAACAATTTCGCTTTAAAATGGTGTTTGAAAATGATAAATTAAGAACTGTTGAGGTCAAAGTCCATTGCACGGCGAATCAATTTAACGTTTGTCTGTTCGCAATTTTGTGAATCTTGAAATTGCATACGGATCGGTTTTCAATAGAGGTAAAAGTTTGGATTTTGTCTATGAAAATCTATCCATTTGCTCAAAATACTTTGATTTTATCCGATTTCAAATGGTCTGTAGCTCTTAGCAACCAGTTGCCATCGGCATTGATGGTCTGCCCAAATTGAAGTCATCAAAATTTCAATAGCGAAACAAAAAAACTGTATTTATTTTTGTCATCGAAAACGATTTATTGTTTGCAAACTCTTTGAAATTGTCGGTGTGCGTATTTTGTCGCAAGTCATTTTTGTGCAAGAAACCTTAAGAATGCCGTCGTCGCCGAACGGAAATAGGTGATTTTATGCGACATGAAGTGTTTGTGACCACCTTTGACCATGTACAGTCGCTGGTTCAGGCCATCGACGTCTATGTTTTAATAAAACATTGTTTTATGCATCGCGACTACAAAATCGTCACGCGACTATTTAATGTTCATTTCAGAATGACTGTCAGATTTACTAGAGTTTATCATACTCAGGCATACACATGAGAACTCAGCTCCACTTAACTCAGTTTGCCCAGCTTAATTGCACCGTTCGTTTTTCTTTTCTACTGTTCGAATAATTGTGTGTTGGTTTGCATTGTGTTTGCGCGTTTCACGCCTTATTGCACAATCATTTATCGAATAGTGCATGAACAGTGAACACTGAACACTGTTTTCAATTCAACAGACACACAACGATTACACACAATAAAACAAAATGACAAGTGTCTAGTCTTGATTATGGCCTGGTGTATGTTGCAAATTCCATTGGGCTGTTGTTTTCGGTGGATTCATCCAAACCAGCCAATTAATTGTGTGTATGATAATTTTATTTAAATGGCATGTTCAGTGCCTCTGTGCAGTATTTCACTTGATTAATCGACAATACATTGTACATTGGCAATGTGCTTACAGAGATTCCATAAGCAATTAGAATATTTTCATTCACCACTCACACACACAACGCACCTTTATTCACAAGTGTACAATTAACGGAACAAACAATCCAACATTTAATGTTTTTAAATTAAACTTATCCACCTAACACCCATGAAAGTGAATTTCAATAGAATTGTCGATTTAAAAAAAAAACGATTATGACTTTTGAAAAAAAAAAAAATTATGCTCAAGTCGAAAAAAAGCGTTGCACGTGCACTTTTAACACCACGTCAAAGGTAAAACCTAAAAGTTGAATACACGGCATAAAATGAACACATTATTTGATATTCTCTGTTTCAAATGAATTTCATTTCGATTCGTTTTGACGCACTGACAAACCAAAAAAAAAACTCACATAAAATTATCTCCTTGTTAAATAATTGATGAAAATCGATTTGGCACCACAATCAACGTGTCTCAATCGATCCACTCTTTCCAACTAACAAAAAAAAAATTGTCTCTTTCAGAGTCTCTTGAAATCGAAATTGTCAAAATCAGCTCAAAATCCGTTTTTTTTTCACTCAGTCGATTTTTTTTGCTATCGAATGAGTGAGTATCCGAAAACTAAAATTTCAATAAAATTTAGCACAAACGCAAAAAAAAAATTCTATTAAACACAAAATAATGCAAACACACAGAAAAAAAAATCGACGAATGAAAAAAAAAATTTGTTGCTTTGAAAACTAAAACTCTGAATAAGAGAAATAGCCACACACTAATTGACACTGCAGCAGTTTTCTTATTACTAACCTAAGCGAAGCACTTTTCGGTCTGTGTTTTATGTTCACTTTTGAGATTTCTTCTTCTTCTTCTGTTTTCATCGTTTCTCATTCTTCTTCTTGTTTTTGTTTCCACCGTTGTCTATTTGGTCTCTCTTTCGTTCCCCCGACCGTTCCGTGGTGGCTGTGTGTGCTTTTTGTTTGTAATAGTTTTTATGTTGTGTGTCGTTGTCAGTCAGATTTGTCAATACATACATATGCATCAAGTTATACAGCGAAACAGTTATTATGAAACCAAAGACCTACTGAAATGAACGAAACAACAACAAAAAATACCTTTACAAACAAAAAAAAAATCGTATTTTAAAGTATTACAACGCATTGATTTGTGTATGTGTACGTGTATAATGCCAACTCAGACTTGAATGAACGTGTGTACCAAACTCAATAACCCAAAATTACAATAACAACAACAACAACAGCAGCGACTCGGACACAGACACTGTACAATTACCACATTCACTCATACCGATGACTGAATCTCAAACACGCTGAACCATTCTCAACACACATGTTCAGAGCGCCTCAATAGAGTTTACCATATCCAATGAGCTCATACACACACATAAAACATTTACAAACGACAAACAACAACAACAACAACAACAACAACAACAGCAATAGCAAAAAAAGCGCACACAGCACAACCGAGTCATTTTCAACAATGAAGTTAAAATTGTAAATAGTTCGCTTTGACTATGCTAATGTGTGGCTCGATTGCACTCTTGGTGCAATAAATCATAATAATCGATGATGCGATACAAACACACACAAAAAATCGTCTCTACAAGTCTTTTGTCATATATTTTTGTTGTTGTTGCTCTCTCTCTCTCTCTATTTCATCGTTTGAAACCAGTTTTATCCATTTTTTTGTAAAATAGCCAGCCAAAACACAAGGTGAATTGAACACTGATTCCAAAGCACATCGGCAAAGCCCAGTAGTACAAACATACCATCCCGATAAAACACCAAACACAATACAATGCTCTACAAAATGCCGCAATGAAAATTGGCGTTGAAGTGCAAAGTGCAGTGTGTGCATTTGACTATGTCCATTTAGCTCTCTTGTGTGTGTCGCCCGAGATACTCGATTCCAAATGCAAAATTGCCCATTGTGTAATTTTCAGCATTTATTTCGGTAGCACATTTTTGTTTTTTTGTGTGCATACGGCCAAACTATCGATTCGACCAGACACACATATGATTTTGGCTTTTTCGGTTTAATATCGACCCGTACACAAAACTATGCCAATCGATTTAAATTCGTTTTTTCCGTCTCCGGTCGTTTTGCAGTGAAATGTTTTTTATTTTGGGGTCGGTTTACTTTGTAAACCGATTAATTGATTGTATCAGCCTTTGATGCCAGCCTTTTTTTTCTGCTTGTTGTTGTAAAACTCGTTTCAGATGATTCTTTCGGATTTTTCGTAATATGTTCGCCTTTGTAAGGCTTTGACCTCAATTCTTGCTTTTTTTCAATTTTAATTCATAAAATTGGCGTATTCGGCTTTTGACTAAGCATTTGTAGTTCGATTTTTGTTGTTGTGCGGATCGACAACTCGTTTGACTCTTGCAGTTTATTTGCGTTATTTTGCTAATTGTTTGCAATTTCATTGAGCTGCTTTGGCATCAATGGAGTTAAATTTAGCTTTTCTTTTGCCTCTTTTGCTATTTTGGCTCAATTTTGCTATTTTGGTTCAATTTTGCTGTTTATGACGAACAAAAAATACATCGATTCAGCGATTTCTGGTGCGTCTTTGAAGCAAAAATGCAACAAAATTCGCTTAGAGGCCTCTTTTGCCGAGAATAAGCCAATTTCACCCCAAAAACCAAACAAATCAAAAGTGAAATCGAATCCGCAGAGAACCCATTTGCCAATGCCAAAGAATCGACGTAACGTAATATGCCATTCATTTGATTACAAAACATTTTAAATGACCGGTTCAACTTGAATTTTAGGTGAATTCGTATGAAAAAAAAAAAAAACAAACAAACAAGTCTCGACCAAAAATATGTTCGTTCCCTCATTGAATGAGTATGAACATTTTTCGGTGCGATTTTAATTCGAAAAGCAAGCACCAAAATGCTTATTTCTATTCGCCATTCTATTCATCGGTCTCAATTGCTCTCTAGCTATATTTATCTGTCGCATACGCACATCAATCGGCCACATACCAGTATATACAATTCAATTTATATGCCACACAGTCCAAAGTCCAATGCGCTCGTTTGTTCGGTTTTTGCCTCTCTCACTGGCAGTTCACACTCTCAAAAATGAAACGAACAGAAGAACAGAAGAACAGAAGAGAAAAAAAAAACGTAAACAACAAACAACAAATGGAACGAAAAAACCAACAAGTGAGACGAAACAACGAATCTACATGCACAGACAGATAGCGACACACACAAACTAACACACACACACAAATATTGTACAAGCCTCCACGCGCTACTTCACACACATCGACGCCAAACCAGCAGAATATTTGGTTACTTGAATGTTCGATGTGATCAACAACTGTCTTAGAATTGTGAAGTGTGTTGTTTTGTTGTTCACTCAAACATCTTTTGACGGTATTTTTGCTTCGCAAGTAGAGGTGTTCACGGATTTTTTTGAAGACCGCCGAAAAAATCCAAAATCCGGTCCCAAATCTACGGATTCGATGTGAGACTTTTTTTTCGTGTGAGACGAGAAATTATCGAGCTCTTTTCTCGGATTGCCATCATCCGATCCGATTCGATTTGAATTTTCAATCTCGGATGGAATGGAAATCTCAAAACGATTCTAATCACTGAAAACTGTGTCCGACGGACACTGTCCTCGTGACCACCTCTACGTTGAAACGGTCATTTGAACAAATCGGCTTCAAAAAATTGTGATAATTATACTTTGAAGCGTTGGGGTCGATTTGTTCAAAATGGTTATGCGTTTAAGGCGTCAAACCAACAAAAAAAACAGCATCTCATCTCAATTTTGGCACGAAAAACCAGAAATTCGTTTTTTAAAGTGATTTTTGCTTTTGCTGTTGTTGTTGTATTCGCTTTAAAAGTTACGTACCCAAATCGATTGGGGCCCCGTGTGCGTTACATAAAATATGGGTCACACACCTAATACAGCATAAAACATGTCGGAATTAAGATTTCAGTGCGTTTTGAGCGTATTTTTGTTTTGTTAAATTTTGTTTTTGTCTCGTTCGGTTGAACAAGAGTTGGTTGAAACATTGAACATCATTTTATGAAATTGTTTCACATTTGAATTTGATATTTTCGCTGATTCGCGTTTAGCGCGTTGAGTTGTGCCACAAGGAAGGACTTGTGTGGTGATATTTCAATATATAGGCATTGATAAAACCCCTACTGAAATTACAAATTTCTCTTTTATCAGTGCAAAAAAAAAACACTTGCGAATTATCACAATCTCCAAATTCCATTCCTAGTCATTTCTTTTTTTGCTGTGTTTTTTTTTAGCGGCTTGAGTACTTGAGACGATTTTTTTGTTATTTATTTAACACTTGACTCCGTCTAAATTCGCGTACTGTAATCACATTGCGACGATTACCTCACGCAAATGTTTAAGCCTCGATACCGATAACAATTTTCGCAACGGTTCTATAATCAAGCGTTCAATTTGATGATGTGTAGGACAATTCACCAGTTAAGGTGATATTTTACATGGAATCATATCCGGAATGGTAAATATCCACCGAAAACCGGTTAATGGTTAATCAAAACGACCTTTGGACATGATTCTCGCCGAATTTGGCTCTTAAATCGCTCATTTGTTTATTCTCAGCTTTAGTTAAAACAATCATTTTTGAAACATATCCAAGACCTCGGACATACCTCCGAATTTATCACTATTGATTCGATTCTATTTTTAATTAATCACACATATGTTTGCATATATGAACACACACCAATACATTGAGCACACCAACAACAGTGTGTATTAAGTGTATATGTTTGAAGCGGGCAAATTGTGATTCGTTTGATTTGCTTGTGTATGAGAAACACATGTGCGCGCGCCACACATTCACATATGCACGCATGATGTGTCAAACGCATTGACGTTTTGGCATAACAAATGTCAAAACTAGTACGTCCATGAGAATAATCACGTCAATTTGACAATTTCGTGTTATTTTAGCGCGGATCGTTGAGCCGATGTCGTCACAACCAAATGATGTTGAAAAATGATAAAGTTAACGTCGATTTTGGCTCGGTTTACAATTTTAATTGAACACTACACGCTGTGGACTATGAACTTTTCGAATCTATGCTGATTTTATTTTTAATAGAAATAATCACTTGCTCACTAGCTAGGTAACAACTTGTTAATGGCTACTCGCTTTATATTGAAAAATTAATACGATGCGATTTTTGATTGTGTTTCATTGCTTTCGCCAGTTTTGTAATTAATTATGACGAAGGGAACGTAAATGCAGGCGAAAATGTGAACATAAATTGCTTTAATGAGCCAAAGAATGCGAAGTAACAATGATGAGATTAAATTCACAGCACGAAACAGAGGATTCAATGGATGATTTATTTATCTTCGTTGCTTTAATCGGATCAAGTCATTTAAAACAATCTTTTTCAATCATTACAATACTTTGTACAGTATTTTCAGTTGTTTTGAACAAGTATTTTCAATATTTGAAAGCAACACACGATCACCTGGGAGTTTACTGAACTTTGTGATGGAATTTGAGCAAAAATTACTGAATATTTAACCAATTTTTCTAAGTAAAGCTCGGAATTTGGTCATAACATCACAAAGGACCAATTCTTGTGAAATTATATCACGCACAAGGCTTTCAAGTAAGGAAGGACCTAGTGACAGCCTATGTTCACTAAAGGTGTCAACGAAATTTACACCGAAATCAACAAATATTTTGAATATGTTCACTTTTTTGTCTATAATTTCCATAAGAATCATATTGCTAAGTATTTCTTATGGACGGTTACCCGGGTTTGTTTACGAACATATTAAAGTATCAATTATGAATGAAGAATTTTCATTGAGGATAGAAAAAAATGTAAAAAAGCAAAATTCGCTATGACAAAAATCGTGTATTTTAAATACATTGGCCAAATGTGTTTCAATCAATACCGTTCGTCTTCTCTTAAGAAATTAATTGTTTCAATCTCTTTTAAATGAATTATTTGATGATTATTGTAACTGTATACACAGAAAATAATGAGGTTACGTTTTTCTCAACTGACAGTTGAAATTCGGTGAATTTTAACTTTTTTTGTTAGACGGTTGGAAGAATTCCAACTTTTTCTGGAATTCAACAAATTCAAAAAAGTTGAAATTTGTCCAACCGTCATACAAAAAAAGTTAAAATTCACCGAATTTCAACTGTCAGTTGAGAAAAACGTAACCTCATTATTTTCTGTGTACAGTTAAGAAGTATACCTCTCCATAAGAAATGCAGCTCTGCACTGGTCGACATCGCAATAGATACGATTCTGTGCATCCCGATGTTGTTTATGTAGATTTATATGCGGCTCTTTAAATAAGTTCGACAACGACGCCGTCTCATGGTGAATTTCTCAGTGCTATTGAAATACACAGTGAACAAAATCCACTTGGATTTCATTCACTGTGTATTTCAATAGTACTGAACAATTTGCCATGAGATGGCGCTTCTGTGCAGTGTTCAAAGATATAACATAGTGACGATTCTGTGTGAAAATGTTTAAAATGTAAATTCTCCTAGTGTTTTACTTTTTACCTATTTAATTCATTATCCATTCATCGACGATGAAAACCTTTTCACTCGACTGCCGTCAACAATCTTTCAACTAATTTAAAATGAGCAATTTCTATTTTACCTCTATCAAAGTTCAAATTGTGATTTTCAGTCAATGAACTTAAAAATGAAGACAAGAGTCTTCTCTCTTTCATTGAAGAGTAAGAAATCGCTAGACTCTCTAGACAGTATGAAAATTTCCCTTCTCTTTGTTTCGTCAAGTGTTTTTTTCAACCGAATATTAATTAAATATAATGCTTCACTGTGCAACAAAACTCCTTTTGAATCTCATCAAATCAAAACATCATTCACATTGGAAATTGAGAGCTCCTCCTCTATCTCTCTGTCTCATTACATCTGACACTCTAAAATCAAAGCATTAAATTGATTAGAAAAAAATACGTACCAAAATTCGTCAACACTCAAATTCACGGGATTTAATTGATTTTCGTTCGCCATTTAAAGTATTTTGAGAGTATCAAATGTAAGTGCTCAATATGTTCGAAAGTTGGGTTCATCTAATTAAAATGTGAAATTTTATCGCATCGAAATTGGTGGTAACGTCACAGCCGATGTTCAAACTTCTCAAAAATAATTACTTGAAATGTGAGATGATATCGATTTATGTATAAACAAGTTCAAGACGTGACTGCTCAAAGTCTCTACCGCTCAGTGGATGAAGATAACAGATTTTCATCTCGTACAGAAAAGCATCATTAAATTTAAACCCTCAAAACCCACTGACTTTGGCTCAATACCAACCAAAAAAAAAAAATCACTTTCGTCAATTTCAATTTTCTTCAAATGTCTTCTAGACTTGTAAACAAAACTGACAAAGATTACCAAACTAATTAAAAATCATTGCGGCGTTTTTTCCCCTCTGGTTTGCTATGACCAATGGCATTGGTACACAAAAGCTATTTGATTGCGGGAAAAAGGGATAATAGATTAACCATCTATTAAATTTATAATCTAAGATAGTGGTCTGTGTGTGTCAAAGTCAAATGGAGTATGGTGTGTTTTGTGCATGAATGACAACGGTTACTCCGTGTCACCATGTCTTTCTGTCTTTTGTCACCGCTCGTGTCTTGTAAAATTGTTTCCATTTGTTTCCATCCACTACTCTGCGCCACACCAAAAACTGTCGATTTTCCTTTCGCAACCACAATTCGCCAATCGAAAAGTCATCAAAACCTTTTACGATCCGAAAAATCAAGACACAAAGTAAACTTTTCAATCGTGTTGAACCACACAAACGTTCTCGGTCGTTCTCTTAAAAACGTAAATTTTATTGCAAAAGTTTGGTGCGTAAAAGTGAAAGTAATTGTGGTTTTCTGGATATATTTATTGCATTGTTCGGTTTTCGAATGACCGACCGTTGAGTGTGGTTATTACATTGAAATTAGTCCTAAATAAATCATTTGAATGTTTTATATTTTGAACTTGGACTCGGTATATTTGGTTAGTTGGTGCGTACGTATGCGGTTAATGTGTGCGTGTGGCGTCAAAAGGGTCATCAACATGTTCGAATTTTATTGTTTACGATTATGTGAGCCTCGACACTTCACTACCGCATTCCCGAATTCCAATAAAGTCACTGTCATAATCGTATTGTTTGTCTAGCTGTGTTCACGCACACACACCCGCACACGCACAGGCACTCGCACACAAACTCGCATAAAAAGCACTTTACTTGCGGTTTTTATGAAGCCAAGATATAGAAGCACAAGCGATAATTCGATGACACTATTGTTATATGGTGAATGGACCAACAAACGGAAGACAATGAGTATTGAGCACTGGACTAAATCACACACAACAACAACAACAAGCCAATGCGTTCTATTGGGCCAACAGTATTAGCAAAGCACCACAGTTTAGCTTTAAGCAACCAACAATAGAACCAACCAACCAACCAACAAAAAAAAAAAAACTCGACGAAAGTTGGCGCGAAAAATGCGAATTGCTTTTGTTTTGTATAAGAAAGACGTATTGTTGGTGGGTTATTGGTTCACATCAATCTAAATTTTGATGTTTGTGTTTGTTTTGCGTGGTGAATAGTATTCACTGAATACACAGCGTAACAAATGATTTTTGATGATTTGTTTACCATCATTTGCGATTTGTTAAGATGCCCTCAAGCGACACCCCCAAAACAACGTGCAATTGTTTCACATTGTTTGAAATATTATCCATGTGGCTGAAAATGGTAGCAATGTGGTTATGCATATAGTACAAAGGCTCGTTCGCGTCAAACAAAACACGTTCAACAAAAGTCAACGGAAAAATCTGGCTGAAAATTTCCGAGCGGCGAGATTTAGAGCTAGTGTGTTAAGTTCGGTCATAAAACGCAGTGGCCCATTTTGTATACATGTGTGTGTGTGTGTGTGTGTGTGTGTGTGTGTGTGCAAAGGAACAAATGTTTCGGAAATTTGCAGCCATTTGATTTTCAATTTCAAGCACGAAGTTTCTATTTCAGTTCGTTGTTGTTGTTTTTCCTGGTTCCTTTTCAGTAAATTTTTATTGCTTAAGTTGTTGCCACCGCACACTCTTTCTTATAAATTGCGAAATTGTTTATATATTTGGTCATAAAAGACAAAAGCTTTAAAATAAACGTTGGCCTGTTTTGTTATTGTTTGCCTGTATCCGGTTGCCTCCTTTGCAAACACAATCCAAATTTAAACGTATCGATAAAAACCGGATCCAATTCAACCCCATAAGATGTAGTAAAACACAATTAAACGACATTCAGCCGCTAAAAATTATTGAGCTTAAGCATAAAATATTCCAAGACGCGGTCGCGTGCGATATGCACGAGTAACACTAGACACGCACATTCATTTAAAAAAAAAAATCGTTCCGCGTTGACTGTAAAATGTGGTTGATGCGGCCATACAAAACAGCTGATAAAAGTGATAAGCATACTTTATGTATCGTAAAATAGGCACAAACACTGTGAAACACATGAATTAGACCGTCTTCGTTGTTACATTTTTCCTTGGGCTTTGGCTTTTCTTTTTGTGCGGTGTGATAAAATGCTTACACAACACTAGTGGTGTTACACCGTTGACAATGGTCGCACACATATTTTCTGGCCCATCACAATTCACAAATGAGATTTGTTTCATTTGCATTCGCACAATCTTGATTATTTTTGTTCACACAAAGCACTTGGATTTTAAACGCACAATTTCCTCCCCGGCAGTGATTCCGGTTACGTCTAAGTACACTCACTACAAACACCCACATCTCTCGCACATTCTTTCGGTTCCATATTTGGCTAACAATAGCAAACCAACATCGCATGTATACTGTTTCATCATCACCACGTCTCTAGGCCATTCACATAATTTTCGTTTGTGTTCATCTTTGGTTCATCAATGAATTTATCTTTTCGCGATGCCTTTTTGTTCTCTCTCCACCAAGGAAATTTGTCTAGTCATAAAACAAAACAGACACACACATTTTCTAACTTTGTGTTTGGCTGTATCAACACCGATTTGAATTTAAGTTATGGCATTGAATTCACATCTTTCGCCCAAACACAACACAATACTGCACTTTTACGCCTTTTTACGGCATTTTCACTTGATCATAATATAACT